>JANRFK010003679.1:15949910-15986339 GCA_030068395.1 Apalone spinifera
ACTGGTCACGGACGCTTCGGACGTGGGATGGGGAGCGCACCTGGGCAGCCTCAGAACGCAAGATGCGTGGTTGCCAGGGGAAGTTCCTTTCCATATAAATATCAAGAAGCTCCGGGCAGTCAGGCTGGCCTGCAGGGCATTCCTTCCTCACTTACAGAACAGGTTGGTGGCGGTGTTGACAGACAACACTACAGCCATGTATTATATCAACAAGCAGGGTGGGGTGCGTTCCTCTCCCCTGTGCTGGGAACCCCTGGAACTGTGGGAAATGTGGGTGTTTACCGACATTTGACTAGAGGCATCTCCCCTCCGGGGTCCAGGAACGTGCTAGCGGACAGGCTCAGCCATTCGATTCAGGCACACGAGTGGGTGCTAAGGTGAGACATACTTCACAAAGTCTTCCAGAGGTGGGGATTTCCCCGTCTGGACCTGTTTGTGACACTGAGCAATGCTAAGTACCGGGAATACTGCTCATACATGGGTCACGGTCTGGGTTCTTGGGGCGATGCCCTACAGATCAGGTGGCCCGGGGGTCTACTCTATGCCTTCCCCCCGTTCCCCTTGATCCACGAGATGCTCATCAGAGTGCAGAGGTTCGGGGCCCAGGCCATCCTGATAGCACTGGTGTGGCCTCGCCAACACTGGTTCACCACCCTGTTAGATCTAACCGTGGAGGGACCAGTCAGGCTACCTCTCATGGCAGACTTAATCACGCAGAGCTGCGAGGCCGGAGTGGCACTCCACCCGAGCCTGTCATCCCTGAACCTAGCGGCGTGGTTCCTCAGTGGCTCTCAGTTACGGAGCAAGCCTGCTCTAGAGGGGTCCAGGAGGTGCTGTTAGAAAGTAGGAATCTGTCCACTAGAGCTCTTTACGAGGCCAAATGGAAGAAATTCACCTCGTGGCTAGGGGGTAGAACGCTCGCTCCCCGTGAAGGGGCAGTCCCAACTGTCCTGGAGTCCCTCCTCCACCTGCAGGAGCAAGGCCTGGCCACAGCCTCTCTGAGGGTACACCTGGCAGCTATAGCAGCTTTTCACCACGGGGAAGGTCAGAGGTCCATCTTTGCTAATCCTATGGTTAAAAGGTTTCTGAAGGGAATTGACAGGATGATGCCATATAAGAGACTGCTGGTCCCGCCTTGGGACCTTAACCTGGTCCTGACTGCCCTTATGAGACCACCTTTCGAGCCTCTGGCATCGTGCTCTCTGAAGCACTTGGCTTACAAGGTAGCTTTCCTAGTGGCCGTTACCTCAGCCAGGAGGGTGTCAGAGCGTAGAGCACTAATTTCAGAACCGTCCTACACGGTGTTCTTTAAAGACAAGATGAGGTTGCATCCACACCCAGGGTTTCTACCTAAGGTTGTCTCGCACTTCCACCTCTCCCAGGATATTTACTTACCGGTCTTTTACCCCAGGCCACACGCTTCACCCAGGGAACAGGCTTTGCACTGCCTGGATGTTAGGAGGGCGTTGGCTTTTTACATAGACAGGACGCGAGGGTTTCGTAGATCACCTCAATTGTTTATTTCAGTGGCAGAAAGAAGGAAAGGGTTGCCAGTCTCAGCGCTGCGTATATCCTCGTGGATTATTTCCTGCATTCGGCTATGCTATCAGGGTGCGGGTAGGTCACCACTGCACATAACGGCCCATTTCACAAGAGCTCAGGCGACGTCGGCGGCATTCCTAGCTCATGTGCCAATCCTGGAAATCTGCGGAGCAGCGACATGGTCGTCGGCGCATACTTCTGCGGAACATTATGCAATTACGCAACTGGCCAGGGAGGATGCTGCTGTTGGGAGGGCAGTTGAGATCTGCAGAAGGATAATTGCATAGTTAGTCACCTTCCGACCCCGTCTCCGGGGGGGCACGGCTAGGGAGTCACCTAATCAGAATGGACATGAGCAAGCACTCGAAGAAGAAGAGGTTACTTACCTCGTAACTGTAGTTCTTCGAGATGTGTTGCTCATGTCCGTTCTGCATCCCACCCGCCTCCCCGTGTCGGAAGGAGCCGGCAAGAAGGAACTGAGGGGGTGGAGGGACCAGCAGGGGTATATATGCACCGGTATACCGGCGCCACTCCAGGGGGCTCCCTGCTGGCCCTATGGATACTGCTAAGGGAAAAAAGCTCCGGGATCCGTGCACGTGGCACACGCACACCTAATCAGAATGGACATGAGTGACACATCTCGAAGAACTACAGTTACGAGGTAAGTTTGACCAGTGAACCTGACTCGGGTGCCTTCGTATCTTATCTAAGTCTGTGATCTTTGGGGGCTCTCTTAAAATCTGTTATGCTAGCTGTCTGCACAAAGCTGGCACGATATATGGAAGGAGCATACAAAAATGCACACAGCCAAACATTTATCGTCACTGCTGGAGCAGGAGAGCGATCAGAACACCATACCAGTATATCCTGAATTTACTGCATTGCTGTCCTGACCTCCTACCGGCTGGTTCTGTAGTTATCTTTGCTTTTTATTACAGCATAAGCAAACATGGTAGCTTCCACTAGGATTATTGCAATTCTGAAAAGTACAGAGCGTGTCTAAAGGACCAGTAGAAATGTAACCAACAACTTATTAAAAAGTACGTCACTAGAAAAAGGTGCTCTGGAGAGGAGAGTTGAACCTATCCAAGTGTGAATGTCCTTGAATCTGTGTTTCTGCTGAACTGTGTAGCACTAACATGGCACACAATAATCTGGACTCAGGATTGAAGACTCTGGAGAGCTGGGTGTGAGGGATTTAGTTTTCTAAATGCACTTGTACAGATTAATGAAGTAATAGCGCTATTGCAGGGAAGATAAGTCATCACAAATGGGATTATTTAGAGGCGAAGGTGTGAGAAATGTTTCACATTAGGAAAATTTGAACAGTATATCGTTCAGTTCAGACTCCTTGATGGGAGTCTAAATCAATTTTTTCTTTTGCATTAGAGTAATCATTTTATAGTAATTCATCGATCCAGCTATGTCCTTTCTAGAATTTTTAACTTTTGTCAAAATTAACATTTAAAAAAAAGGTGTTTATAAGGACTTTATATACACACTTGAAAATTCGTTTGTGTAATCAGAGGATTTCTGAACATGCTTACATGCAGTGCCATTTGTCTGTACATTAAGACCATTCTTGCAAAGTTATGCAGAATCATGCATATACATTGAAATTCTAAGACAAAACTGACCCTAAATGTCTTGTACTGAAGTGTGTGTTGGTGCTTTTTTAAAGCAGATTGATAGTTGCATCTAAGGAACTATATCTCACAGGCTTTTAGTCACAAATGATTGTTTAGTCATATTGTATCACTTGTGGACTACTGTACATCTTGTCTTTATTAATAGTCCAAATTTTAGAAATGTAGAATTACAAATTCATTGGATTATAGGTCAGGATTGAGTTAGAGGTGAAGGAAAATCTTTTCTCCTAGCAAACTCCACAAGTCCCTTACTTTTCATGAATACTTCAGTTGGCCTTAAAAAAAATCCTCTAGAAAATGTCAAATTTCTCCATGTACAGACATTTATATACCTATATTGGGTACTTTTAACAAATATTTTGTGATCTTGAAAATAAGACTTGAAAATGTGAGTGGATTTATTGACTCATCAGAAACACTAGTTTTGCTCAGTATAAAGCAGTACATGTTCATTGTTTGTTTGGCTCCATTTCCCTAGATATTAAATCCCAGGGTTTGCAAGATCAGTTTACCAGGAAGTAATGGGAAGTTTTCATCAAAAAGAATGTAACTGCATGTCAATATCTACAGTATGACTGTAAACAGAGTTTAAACGGTTAACCAATAACCTTGGGCTGTGTCCGAGCCAGCAGTGCAGGGGCAGCAGGCTGCTCCATCAGTGGGACTACAGGCAGGAACCGATGTGTGCCAAAAGCTGGCTTAAAAGCCAGTTCCTGGCATGTATCAGCTCCTAGGGAGCTGGCTGCTGCCCCACACTGCAAGTGCATGTAACAGTGTAACCACTGAGGTTTCCATTTTTCATTTCATTTTTAAAACTCATGGTTGGAAAAGAACCAATGAAATGGTCAGGAGGATTCATGAGAACTTCAAGCTTCCCTGCTGCGAAGAAAGAATGCAAGGGGAGTATTGGAATTATTCCATGGTATATTCCTCATGTACGAGTAAAAGGGCTTTGCAGGATGGAAAAGATAAAGCTCTTCTCTTCTGGGTGAAAGAAGGGTGAAGGCATGAAGATTTTGATAGCAGATAGTGACAGATTTCAAAGACAGACTCATGAAGCAAATTCCTGCAACAGTCTCCCTGATCAGCAGCTAGGCCAAAGAAGGGGGTCAGGCTTCTGAAAGCTGAATCTTGCAACATGAACACCTCATGCTTTCATTTTCCATGTCTCCTATTAATTAAATTTGTCCTTTACATTTTCAGAAAATGTGTCTCTTCTGAAGAGCAAGCCTTTTTTCTGCAGCAACTTATCTGGCCATCTTGGACATCTCTGTATTGCAGTTACACACACACATGTGTTGTGGGGCTGTTCATCGCGGTGGAGATGTCAGTCCCAGAGCTCAGAGTTCTGGTGGCCAGAACATTAACAATGCAATTACACAGCCTTGCAGCCTGAGTCCTGTGAGTCTGTCAGCTGGTCTGGGCCCGTCCTGTGTGTCCAACTGCAGTGTAGATGTACTGCTAATCTCATAATTGGAGCTCTAGTTCAGCTGTTCCTTTTTTTCCCCCTTAATCCTTTCTTTTCTCTATCTTTGTCTTGTTTAATTTGTATTAATGAGGAGTACCGTAAAAGACTAACAAATTTATTTAGGCATAAGTTTTCATATGCTGGAGCCCATTTAATCAGATGTATGAAGTGGACTCTTGAGTTTGACGTGTGTGTGTATATATAGGGAATGTCACATTACTATGCAGAGGACTAGTGCTAACAAGACCGATTTCATCAGGATGGATGTGGCTCATTTCCAACAGTTAATACAAAGCTAAGATTACCAAAAGGGAGATTATTTTTTGTACTGAGCTAGTCACTCCTAGTCTTCATTTGGCCCAGTCTGATAGTATCAAGTTTGCATTATGAACTCCAGCTCTGCAATTTCATGCTGCAGTCTGGTTTTGAAGGTTTTTTGTTTAAATATGGCCATTTTCAAGCCTGTTACTGAGTGTCCAGGAAGGTTGAAATTATTTGACTGTTTTTTGAACATTACAGTTCTTGGTGTCTGATTTATGTCCTTTTATCCTGTTGTGTAGAGAGAGTCTGGTTTGTCCCGTGTACATGGCAGAAGGGATTGCTGGCACATGATGGTGTGTATCATATTACTAGATGTGCAGGTGGACAAGATGGTATGGGTGATGTGGTTAGGTCGTATGATAGTGTCACAAAGGTAGATATCTGGACAGAGTTGTCAGAGGGATTTGTTGCAGTGATTGGTTCATGGGTTAGTGTTTCTGTTGTGTGTAGATGATGATGATGATTGTTTCAGGTTGGAGGGCTGTCTGTAAGTGACACTGGCCTGCCTCCCAAGATCTGAGAGTGGGGGATCATCTAGGATAGGTTGTAGATCTTTGATGTTCTGGAGAGGTTTTCTCTGGGGGCTGTAGGTAATGGTCATTGGCATTCTATTACTTTCTTGGTTGCCCAGATGGGACTGTCCGCACACAGGCACAACACAATCAGATATCAAGAACAGTGACATTAAAAAACAAGTCAGAGAGCACTTCAACCTCCCTGGTAACAATCTGAAAAGTTGCCTTACTTAAGCAAAAAAATTTCAAAAACAGAATGCAGAGCTGGAGTAACTTGGCACTATCAGACGGGATATTGATATTTTCTTTTTTTCTTATCAGCTATTGGGAGTGGACTACATCCACCTTGATTGAATTGATCTTGTTAGCACTGGTCCTATGCATAGTAATGCCTTCTATCTTTTTGTGTGTGTGTGTGTGTGTGTGTGTGTGTGTGTGTGTGTGTGTGTGTGTGTATTTATCTCTGCAAAACTGAAGTTTCCACTTCATACATCTAACAAAACAGGCTCCAGCCCAGAAAATCTTCTATCCAAATAAATTGGTTAGTCTTTGAAGTGTCACAGGACTCCTCATTCTTTTTACTAAAACAGACTATCCTCAAACTTCATTTGTATCGTAAGCTCTGTGGAGTATCGTAAAAGCTCTGTGGAGCAAGAGCCATCTTGCTGTTATGTGAAGAGCAATGAAAAATTGTGGTGCGATACAAATGTTTAAGAGTAATACAGGTAATTGGTATCACATAATAGAAATTCTTTTTCTTCAATGAAGTTGTTCCTGACCTCCCCAAAACTCTCGTAATTTATGAAAGAAGGAAACCTATCAATGTGTAGGTAATGCCGTGTTTGTTTATTGCACATACAAAGAGAGCATGCATAGTCCAACAGGCGGTTTTAGGCATGGGATTTCATTGCTTTTTTGGCACAACTTTTTTGTCCCCTCGTGCACAGTTTTCCTTTGTGCTTACTTTTAAAATTTAAATATAGTTTTAAGGCAAGGGGAAAAGCTACTTTACATGATTCGTGGGGTAACAGAGATAGCCGTGTTAGACTGATCTTGGTAAAACAAAAAAAGCAGTCATGTAGCACTTTAAAGACTAACAAGATAGTTCATCAGCTTTCGTGGGGCAGACCCACTTCTTCAGATCATATTCTAAAAGTGAAATTGGCATGACCATTATATAACAGTGGGATACAATGAAAAAAGTAAACAAATCTGCTACATAGAACAGAAAGTGGGGTCTAGGGGGACAAGGAAGGAGGAAATTGCTTATTGTAAGAGTCAATTAAGTAGCTAATCTGGAGTTACTACGAATATCAAAAGGTGGGGAGGTTGTCTTTGTAATGTGTAAGGTAATTATCTATATTAAGGCCCATTCCCAAGGTGTTGAATTTTAGCATAAATAAAAGTTCTACAGTCTCCCTCTGTAATCTGGTGTTAATGATTAGTGGGGGCAAAATAATCCATTTTCTCTTTTGGTTTGTCTTGGCACATGTATGGGTAGCAGTTAAAAAGATGACTACTAACTATTTTAACACGTGGCTGTACCAGTAGGATGAGGCATTTCATTTGAGAATTTGTCAATTTTAAGATAAATGACCAGATCCAGATATGTTGACTTTACGTTTTTAATCAAACCTGCAGTGTATATTTCTGCTGGTAAGGTGTGACAAATGGGTATGTGTAATGTAAGTTAATAGGCAGATTGAAAATGTTAATTAAAAGAAGCTTTAATGTTTGCATCCTCAGAAGGATATTCACTTTGAAATACATATGTTGTGTTCTTCATAAATTTGTGAGTTTACCTCAAAGCATGAAATGAATGTTAACAATCATTCTTAAAATTAGAATGTTCGGGGTTCAAGTCAAGTTAAAGCCATGTCATGTAATTTTGTATTGAAAAGGAACTTAAAGTATAATTCCTCTCATGTTGCAATTAACTTGTGTACATTAATTTTGAAACACCCTTTTTAAAAAAAGCTAAATTATATTAATAGATATACAATTTTAAATATTAAATTTCTTTTTGTTTTTAAAATATGCACTGATTGCCATATTTAATAAGAGATAACAAGCAATTATTTTATTTTTTCAGTCTCCAACAAAAGCAGTGTATAATGCTAGGCACTGGAACCAGCCAGAGTCAGAAGCTCTACCTGCACAACCCATGTTGAAAACGCCAACCATCCCAGTGAGTAGGCATTATTTGTTTTCTAAGACTTTATTAATTCTCCCTAAACTCTGACCAATGTGTGAAAATTATTAAAATAGGTTAGCAAGTGCAGTAGTGATTCAGACTGAAGTCCAAATGGTCATGGTAGCTATTGGGTATAAGAGCTGAAAGAAATTGAATCAGGGTGGGAGGGAGATTCCTCTAGTAAGTTCAAAAAGGAAAAACTTACTAGAATTAAAAACCTGATTTTATTGCCCCTTTTTAATTATAAAAGTCAGTATTGTGAAATACCTATGTGAATTGTTCTAATTAGAGATATATAGAGTAGTTTTAAGAAAAAAAATTTCTGCTCTGATATCTAGGAGAAATGGGCTGAACAAATCAAAGGTAACAAAAATGTTCACAAAAATTGTTGGCAAGAGATGACGACTAAATGCCATGAATAGTTCTTTAAGAAAAACAATTCTGAATACAATTTGAGGGGTTTTCCAAGCAGGATTGTATCAATGGATTGTCATTGAGAGAAACAAGATTGGTTCCTGCCCTGACCAGCTTTATCAGTTTTCATTGTCAGTCAACAGTTACGTTAAACAAGATCCAATGCTTTTGGCCTATATATGTATCTAGAAGTTGTAATTTATTATGCTTAGAGAATTGTATGTATCACTAGATTCTGTTTTCGTGACTCTGCTTTTGTTCTACGTTTACGCAACTGAAGCAATCACAGTACAAATAATTTAATACTGCTAGACAAGGGTTGGGCAATAATTTTTGAAGGGGGGAGGCTACTTCACAAATTTCGGTAGTGGCCACAGGCCAACCCAGAAGGGGTGGAGTTGAAAGGTACCCTACCAGAAGCTTTGCATGGCCTGAGGTCCCTTCCCTGTCTTCTGGCCAATGGAAGAGACCTGGAGCAAAGGGGAGGGTTCTGGGGGCTTAGCATCCTCTCAGAGTTCTCCGGGCTGGAGGCTTAGAATTCACATAATACAGCTGGCAGCTCCTGGCCCCGCTGCTAACCTGTTCCCTGGTGCAGCCCGGCAGGCACAAGCTCTTTGAACAGAAGCAGTAGAAAGGGCTCACACCTCCCAGGCAACAGGCCAGTGGGACTGAGCGCGGCGAGCCATTTCGCTGAGAGCGGCGAGCAGGGCTCATAGGAGCCCTTGAAATAGAAAAAGTTGAAAGGGCTCGCGTGTGTCCAGCTCCCTAGCAATGTGCTAGAGGCATGGGGAGCTGCGAGCCCTTTTAACTGTTTCTATTTAAAGGGCTGTCATGAGCCCCGTGGCTGCCAGGCAACACATTGCCAGACAGGCATGGGGAAGGCACAAGCCCTTTAAATAGAAGCAGTTAAAAGGGCTCGTAGCTCCAATGCCACTAGAGCGTTGTTAGGGAGCCAGGGACATGCAAGCCCTTTCAACTACTTCTATTAAAAGGGCTTGCGCCTTCCCCATGGCTGCTGGGCAAGGTGCAGGGAAGGCGCGAACCCTTTAAATAGAAGCAGTTGAAAGGGCTTGCGCATCTCCGGCTCCCAGGCAACACACTGGGGGGAGGGGCCTGGAACTCCATTGTGGGCCGGATCAAAGCCCTTGAGAGGCTTTCTTCCACCCCATGCTGCTACACCCTCAGCATCTTCTGTCAAATTTTTCAGTTATTTCCCACTTTCTATTTTGAGATTGACATCTTTAGCCTATTGGATCTTGGAACAGTGTTCCCTGTAAGCTGAGCGCATGGAGAGCCACCCAGCTGATGAACAGAGCACCCTCAGCTGGCAGCATGTTTCTACTGGTGGTGCACATGCACACATGCTTTGGTGCACAGAGAAGATTTATTCTGTACACGGAGGAAAAAAATTAGAGGGAACATTGATCTGGACCTTTCTCAAATATCTCACTGTCCCCATTGCCTTTTCCAATGTGGACTCCTTCAAATGTGAACTTATATTGCCTAGGAATTTTAGGTCATTTAAAAAAATTACTTATTAGCATTATTGAGAGAGGGAATTCTCTGGGCAGTGATCCCTTCAACAAAAACTACAGTGAGGCACAAGGCTGATAAATCTAAAGTGAAGCTTGTTATTCTTCACTGAATACACTAAATATTTGAGTTTTTTAATTTTATGAAGTACCATGATTGCACTGCATAAATTAACAATGTCAGCCTACAAGTCAGCTACTCATGTAACAGTAAAAACTGATTTTTGTTGATCATAGGCCTCCAAATCATTCTTTTTAAAAAAATAAACAAGTAATTACAACTTTTAATCTATCCTCTTAGAATAGGGACAGATATCCCAGGATATAGGGGAAAGGCTTTTTGTTTTTCTTTCTTTCACTTCATATTTGGGACTCTGGCATCAGAATATTACTTGAGGAATATGGGAGAGGTCTAAATTAGGGATGTTACATATCATTTAATTGACTAATCATGTAACTGCACCAAATCTTAGTGGTTACACGATTATTCAGTGTTTCCTGGAGGTGGGGCCGGCAGCCAGCGTTCTCCTGGACCCGCTCTGAGGGAGCCCCCTGCCATGACTGCTGCCCTATGCTGCAGACTTGGATACAGAGGAAGCAGCGCGGGGTGGCAGTAGACTCTGGGGGGGGCGGGGGGGGTGGAGAGGCTCTCCTCAGACAGAGACTGCTCTGTGGGATGGCAGCAGGGTGTGTGTGGCAGCTCCACAAAGACAGTAGGAGGCTCCCCCACCTCTGAGGCAGCAGCTTCCCAAGTGTACCAGCTACCTTCTGCCCTCCCCTCCCCCCCGTACTCTTGGCACTGCTGCCCATCTGAGGCAGCAGTGCGGGGAGCAGGGATGGCTCTGTAGGATCTGGTGTTCATGGGTAGCCCACCTCGCCTCCCCCCATACCCTTGCTGCCGGTTCCACTGCCCAAGAGGTTTATGTGTACTTTGAGTCACCTAGAAAAGGAAGTGTGATCTCAAAGATACTTTAGCAGCAAAATTAATGGCTTTATTTTTATGGGGTTTTTTATATGATCAAGGTCATAGGTGATTTGTGGACCAAATGAGACAGCCTACATTGTCATAGATACTTGGAATACTGTTGATTCCTTAGAGTGGTGGAGGAATTCAGCATCTCCAGTTGCTTGCCCCTACCTATATCCCACATATGGGTCTGCAGGTCCCTGAGACAGGAGATGTATCTTAGTTGGTCTGTGCCTGTGCAGTTGTTTCTCTCATTCTCTCAATCAAGGTTACTCAGATTTTGAGTCGAACAGGAGCACCACCAGTTCAGAGTGCACGTTGGCAACAGAACCAGGGTCTTCACAAAGGTCTTCTGCAGATGAGATGAAATGGCTACATTGGGTTTTTTTTTTTTCATATTTGGATTATTGCTCCCGGATGAGCATATCTAGCTAGGAAGTCTGGTCAATTATACTATTCTTGCTTCATTTTTTGGCATCCTTGGGGTACGTGCAAATAATTAAAAGCTCACTTTGATTCCTGTAAAAGCAATAGGCTTTATTAGAGTAAACCTGAATTTGAGGTCAGCGAAGGTCTCCTGTCCTGTGAACAGATTCCAGGCCCCAGATTCCAGCCTGGTAAGACAGCTAATAATTAGATTATGGACTGTAGTCTAGGGATGTTAGGAATCGAGTAATTAGAATCTCTACTGACTACACGATTAGCTATCTGACATGATTAGTCGATAAGGGAGGAAGCACTCAGTTCCGGCTCAGGCCGGGCCTGGGAGCTATGCCCCGTTGTGAATACAGTTCAAATGTAGTAAGAGCCAGGCAGGTAGGCAGAGTCTGGGCCTGCTGCAGGCAGAAGCCACTTTGCAGCAGCCTCTCCTTCCCTCCCCTACCCCCAGTGGTGTTGCCTATGATAGAAGCAGCGAGCAGGGGGACGGAGGCAGGCAGCACTGTGGAGAAACCAGCTTTTAAGCCATCTCCCACCAGCTCCTGCTTCTCTCCTCCTTCCCCTGCCTCTGATACAGAGGCAGCAGGAAGGGAGGGAAATGCACACATTTAACTATATTAACCAGTAAGCCTAGGCTACTCGACTACTTGCTTACATCCCTACTGTAGTCAAGGTCTGCCTTTCCTAGTAGGAAAAGACAGACATGACTATGTATACCTTTTTAATGCCATTAGCTAGGACTCATCCCAGTTGCATGCAGGCTTAGCTCTGATCTGTTTACTTACTAGACAGAAAACAGTTTTAAATACTGAAGTGATGATGATAGACAACAGAGGGTCTTTCCACCCATGTTTCTGGAACCAGACTAAAATTACAGGTGCATCCTCATAGGATGGGGAGCCTATATGGATAGTCACACTACCCAAGGCACTTGATCTCCCTGGGAGTCCAGTATGTATATTGACCTCATGGAATTGAGAGTAGTCCATCTAGTGTACTGTGGGTTCCTTCACACTTACGGCGTTTTGTTTATATCCTTATAATGTCACAATACAAAACAAAGTAATTAAGGTGGAGCAAAATCTCATTCCTTTCTGTCTAGAGGCAGTCAGTTTATGAAACTCTCATCATGATGCTCTCGGCAGCCGACCTACAAGGGGCATACAATTCCCAGGCAATCTCAGCAGGGAGTTTTCCACAGACCATGAGCAGAAGATACTCAGTTCCATCCTGGACATTCTTTGGCCAGTGGGGAATGCCATCATGAGGCCTGACTGCCTCACAATTTCTTGTTAATCTGTATCTATAATGCTCCAGAGTGGCGTTAGACTGGAATCCAGGGGCATCTTGTATAATCATGGATAGACCTTCCAGAGGTATGCCTTTCTACCCATCCCACTAACTACCTCTGTGTGATAGTCTTTGGGATGTTCAGGACTGCAAATCTCCTTGCTACCCTCCTTTCCTCAACAGAGATTTTCTTACCTAGTTATCATCTGCCTGATGCTTCTAGTCTTTTAGCCACCTAAACAATAACACCAGAACTACATTCCTCTTTAATTGCCTTGCTGGTTAATAGTAGGTATGCTTCAGCCTGAGCATTTTGAATCGTTCCCTGGGTTGCAACGAGAGTTTGTGGTCTCACATCTACCATACATTCAGTAATTTCTGGTCTGCTGTCCCCAAGGAGGCAATGTACATACAAGTTTATCTATTCCAGCTCAGGCAGCAATTAATATCACAGGCCTGAGTATTTATAGTGAAAACAATCATAAGTTTATTACCAAATTTTAAGATTTAAGAAATGGTGAGTAAGGATGAGAACAGGTTACATATTTAATGCTTTCTAGAAATAAACTTAACTTTGATAGACTAACCATCCACCTAAAACAGTGGTCTCCAACCTTTTTAACCACAAGATCACTTTTGCTATTAAAATGCAATGTAAGGTTTACTGAAACCCAAATACCCTTGCACAGTTTCCTTCCCCTCTTCTCTGATGTTCCGCCCCTGCTCCATCCTTTCTCCGAGGCCTCACTCTGCTCACTCCATCCCCCTTCCTCCCCGAATCTCATTCACTTTTGGGGTAGTGAGTTGGGGTGCAGGCTCTGGTCTTGGGTCAAGGGATTTGGAGTGTGCGAGGGGATGCCCTAAAGGTAGAGAGGTGGGGAGGTTTCTGGAGTGGCCTAGGGGGTTTGCCTGGGGAGCACAGGGTTGGGGGCTTGAGTCCTGCCCCCGCCAACCCTTGGAGCAGCCAGACGGCCAACACAGGCTGTCCCAGGGATAGAGCTGGCTCCCACATTAGGAAAGCACAATAAGGGACCCACTGAAGCTAGGGAGGTGGGATAAGTTCTTGAGTGGACTAAGGGGTGTATGGCATTTGCCTGGGGACTTGAGTCTCGCCCCTTCCACCCTGGGAGCGGCTAGACAGCCAACACAGGCTGCCCCAGGGATAGAGCTGGCTCCTGCATTTGGAAAGCAGGATAAGGGACCTGCTGAAGGTAGGGAGGTGGAGTGGGTTCTCCAGTGAACTCTGGGATAGGGCATCAGCCTGTGGAGCATAGGGTGTTGGGCTCAGTCTCACCCTGAGAGTGGCCAGACAGCTGCCCCAGATATGGAGCAGCAGAGTTAAGGCAGGCTTACTCCTGCCCTGACCCTGCACCGCTCCTGAAAGTAGCTGGCATGTATAGCACTCGCTCCATACTCTGCCACTCATCTGCAGGCACCAACCCCACAGTTCCTACAGGCCATGGTTCTCCTGTAGGAGTTGCAGGAGTGGTGTTTGTAGGCAAGGACAACATGTGGAGACCCCCTGCTCTGACTTTCAGGGACTGCAGGGACATGCCAACTACTTCCAAGAGCATAATTACCACAGGGATAATGACTCCAGACATGACAGGTTAGGCCTTTTATAACTCACTTCTCAAAGAATTACATTTAAGCATAAGAGAGAAATGAAAGTTATGAAATGCACAAACTGGTTAAAAACTAAAAATAACCTACTTTACAAGCAGTATAAGAAGTAACAGCAACCCCCCCACGTATGTGTTGGGTCTGGAGATGAGAGGGAAGGTTGGTGGGGAGAGGGGCAACTGAAGTGCCAGCACTTGATAGTGTCCTAGCCAAATCAGTCAGGATCACCTGTCAGAGGCTCCAAGATCTACTGGTAGATCCCGATCCTGCCGTACGTGACCTTTACAGTATTTCCAAACAGGAGGTTGGGATCCCATTTTCATGAATATAATCGCACCGCCTCAATTATTTCTTCAGGTGCAGATATAGAGGTGTCCTTTTGCCCTGTCCTTATGTCCCCCAAAATTCAGTTGAGGTTTTTGGTTCCCAGCCAGGATGACCTCTCCGTGGCTTGTACTTCGGGGTCCTGATTTCACATGCTCATGTTGATTTTGTATGTAAATAATTTCTATCATGTTACAAGGCTTAATTGAATACAGATACTTTGCTAGAAGCCTGTTTGTCAAACTTGCCTTGATTCAGTCTTTAGGAACATATTTCCTAGTTTCTCTGTTTCTCCAAATATACATGCATACTTTTCACAGTATTAGCCATCATTTTGAGCCTGGCTCTGGTGTATGACCTCACAAGACATTCTTTGTGGATAAACATAATGACAGCAGGGTGCTAGATGTATTGAATTTGCCAGGCCTGTAAGTGTTGCCATTACAGACTGGTGAATTTTGGCTAACTGGGATTGAAGGGTTCTTTGCACTCAGCTTCTGCAAAACTTTGTCACTACAGATCTGGGTTCATTCTCATAACAGTAATTACTCATTTAACATGTGCCCGCTTAAAACATTTTTGCAATAGCACGATTTTTTAGGGAATATTTTTTCGAATAACATGACCAGGGCTCGACAAACTGCGGTGAGAACTACTTGCTAGCCCTGCACTGCGCATGCACCAGATCAGCACTGCGCATGCGCACGGAGCGACTTGCTGAAATCTACTCACCATGGCAGAGTTTGTCAAGCTCTGAACATGACTGTCCCCTAAACAACACGAAAATAATCAAGTGGCGGACAACTTCGCACGGTGCTATAAGTTGGTGAAAACAGTGGTAATATGTATGAGCGGATGAATACACATGGTCACAGTGCTCCTCCGCTCACTCATGTGTTCATCTTGTGTTTTAACAAACTGTGGCGACTTGTGTTGCTAGATACTTTGCTGTGTATTATCCCTTATCATGAGAGGAAAGCATAAGGAAAGTGATATATCTGCTTCTGCAAGCAAGAAGCATAGAAAATCGTTTACATTAGAAGAGAAACTTGAAGTGATTAAGCAAATTAAAAAAGGTGAACGTAATCATGATATCTCCCGCGCCTTGAATATGCAAGTCTAGTGTCTGCACGATCTGCGCTCAAGCTGAGAAAACTAAGGAGTTGCAAAAATGGAACACCAGTGAGTGCTAAGAAGGTTGTTCATACACTATCTAACCTAATGGAAAATATGGAGAGGCGATTGTGTGAATTGAAGACCAAACACAACAAAAGATGCCAGTGAGTGTGGCGGCTGTTCAGGAAAAAGCCAAAGCTTTATGTAATGAAGTTAAATTAGAACCAAATGAAACTGATTCCAAGCCATTTAATGCAAGTCACGATTGGTTCGAATGCTTTAAAAAGCGTTCAAACTTACGTCATATTAAAAATAACTGGCGAGGCAGCTGTTGCTGACAGGCTGCTGAATCATTCCCAGCGATATTTAAAACTGTTATGAAGGAAGGTGGCTATTCGTCTAAACAGCTGTTTAACCTGGATGAAACAGGACTCTACTGGAAGTGCATGCCGGCATGCACATACATCTCTCATGAAGAGGCTTATGCACCTGGCTTTAAGGCTGCAAAGGATCATATGACTGTGATGCTATCCGCCAATGCCAATGGGAATTGCAAGCTCAGACTGGTAGTAGTTTACCATTCGGCCAACCCTAGAGCTTTAGCTGGGGATTCAAAGGAGCATTTTGCTGTTGTTTGGAGTTCTAATGTGAAAGTGTGGGTAACTGTGAGCATCTTCACAGACTGCTTCTGCAATCACCTAACTGCTGAGTTGAAAGACTTCCCTGGTTTCTTTATTATTACTTGGGTGGTAGCAGCGGATTTTTATCCCCAAAATCTAGGGTTTTAAGATTTTGGGGGGGAAACTTTATACCAAAGCCTGGAAATAAGGTTTTGGGGTACTTTTGTGGGTCCCCACTTCTACATTTATCATGCCAGAGTAAGGAAGAAGCCTTGACACAAGCCCTCAGCCCTGCCCTTTCTGCAGAGGCCCTTCCCCCCCACAGAAGCCAAGCTACCTCACCCCTGCAGCATGGTGGGCAGACACTGCAGCCCCGGCACTGGGGCATGAGGGGAGTGAGGAGGGTGCACAGCCCTAGCCTCCCCAGCCCTGGAGAATGAGAGGATGGGTGGTGCATGGAGTGAGCGCGGGGCCAGGCTGGTAGTTTGGAAAGGCAATGCTAGCATATCAGTCGCCCATATCCCAGGGTAATTTCCGAGTTTCACATGAACAAATTCATTTACTAGTGAGTATCTTTCCAAAACCTCTTGCTTCCAGTGAGGAGAGGAGACTTCATTTCCTTCATATCAGACATGCTTTGGCATTCCATCTGCAGTGAACAAAACCTATTTTAGGAAAACTCCTGAGGCTATTTGCTACTATAATGAGGACAAATGCTGTGTTCTCAGAGAGTCTTAAGTGGAAGTATTCCTCCCTTGAATGAGGTGAAGGCCCATTCCATGAGGGTACAAGCAGCTTTTCTTTGAGAAGTACTGTGCTGGATATTTTATGGCAACTATTGGGAACGCTATCCACACTTTTGTGAAGTAATAGGCCTTAATCAGGCCACTTCAGCAGATACAACTGCTGGAACAGCAGTATTACAGGAATCTACACAATGTATATGTTTGCAAACCTCTCCTGTTTGAATGTTGGTCATCAGATACATATAGGGACCAGTACTTGAAGGAATGGAGGTTACTCACCTATAACTGGAGGTTCTTCAAGTTGTATATTCCGTTTGTGTAATCTGCTGCCAACTCATCTTCCTTTCTGCTTCATGATAAGAACTACTGAAGAGATTTCTGTCTGCACCACCCATCATATCCTCAATTGAGAGCACAAGGCAATTAATTGCACAAACCAATGGATGCTATTTTCTCAGGTACATGAAGCATATGGATATCCCATATGAAATAAACATAGGGAACACACATCTTGTAGAATCTCCAGTTACAGGTGAGTAACCCCCATCTTTACATCTGTTTGTTCCAAGTCCTCTGCTTCATGGCTTAGAGAGAACCAATCCAAACTTAGTCTGGTATTTGCTTTCAAGGGAAAGCTGTTAATCCAAGAACTGAATCAGGCACAACATTTTAGGGCTCATATATACAGTTTGAAAGTTTTGGTTGATACTTTACATGAATTTAGGCCCTGAGTGCACAAGGCAATTACATTTGTACAGTAGTATAAAGTTTCATTTGCCTTTGTAGAGTTCATGGGATTCATGCATGTTTGGTTCTGAAGAGTGGCCTAAGTTGAAAAACTGAGTTTGAGGATAAGCATAAATGGCCATTGTTGTTTTTTTTCTGGGGGAGAGGGGTTTAGTAATTAACTTGAAACATTTTGGGATCTCTGGCTCATCTTCCTTGGATAATGTTTCCTATCTTCTTGCTAATCTTGAAAGTCAGGAGTGAGTCTGGCAGAAGCAACCTGAAAACCGGCTGGAACTGTTATACTGTCCCACTGAAAAATTGTTATACTATCCCAGTGAAATAGCCAAAAGGCTGGGGATTTACTATATAGCTACAGTGAAACAGGGACTCGCTCCCCATTATTTTTAACTGGTGCAAGCATGTGGAGAGAGCAAAGGTTGTCATTGTGTATAAAATATAAATGTGAGGTACATATAAAACAAGTATAGGAAGAATGCCATTAATTTGCAAAACCATCCTTAATTTATTGCAGCTTCCTCAGTGCCCTGCAATGTTTCCTCTCTGCATGTTCTCTTATGCCAGGGAAAAAATGGAAAGCCTGCTACCTGCAGACAGGAATCATTTTCAGAGGTCAAATGGTAGGAGACAGTAGTTGTGGCTACAGCTAGCAGTAGCCTCTAAGGCTACATCTAGACTGCAAACCTCTTTCGAAAGATTCTTTCAAAAGTCGCTTTCGAAAGAGAGCATTTAGACTGCAACCATGTCTTTCAAAAAAGTGAGCTGCTTTTTCGAAAGAGAGCACCCAGGTAGTCTGGATGCTCTTTCGAAAAAGCCCTGTTTGCATTCAATAACACCTTTTTTCGAAAGAGCACTTAGCACGTAGCGGGAATCAAGTGTATTGGCGAATTACTGAGCAGGATTTGCGAGAGGAGTGGGGATCAGAAGGGGATGGTGTTGAGGGATGGTGATGTAGACATCTTGGGAGGACTAAGTGTCTGAGGGGTCAAGTGTAATTTGTAGTAAAGGCCGGGTTCAGACTCCAGATTGCGACAATGACTGTGAGGTCATTCCAGGTGCCCCCCACTTTGCACGTACCACTGCTGCACAATATTGTAGCATTTCTTAAAGACAAGGGACTAAACTGTGTCATTTGTTTTGTGGGTTTCCTAGTGGCTCTGAAGTGTGATGAGCCACACTCCGCTTCAGATAATTCAAACAAACTGCCTGTTCCCTTTCTGTTTGGCAGCGTTAGTTGCTTTTGTGATCCAAATAGACCTTCTGGTGTGAAGAATGAAGATTTAATAGCACAGTAATAACTGGAACAAAAATAAATTTAGGGTTTATTTTATCTGATTTAATTCAAGCATCTTTGTACCTAGTGTTTATTTGAAACAATTGTACTTATTGCATTCAAACACTAAATACTACAAATTACACTTGTTCAACGGGCGGCTTTGCAACTAAGAACATGGAGTTAGTGATCAGACAGCAGTTGTCTGTAGCTCCGAACTGCCAAGGTGTAAATGATTGCATAATGTATAGAAATGGTACTTGTTATCTATTTTAAATAAGAGGACCATGAAAGTTCTTGCCCTACAAGGACCTTTATCAGTTCTTGTTTCTGTATGTACAAAAAGGTAGAGAAAATATTTTTCTCTGAATACTTTGAATGTCTTTGTTAGAGGACATAAAATTAAGTAAATACCATAATACATCACTGTTTTTAGTTAAATTGTTTTTAAGTAAAGTATTTATTTAAAATACTAGCTTAAAGAACCAGATCCAAAGTTCCATGAAGTTAATGGAAAGATGCTTCTTAACGTCAAGGAGTTTCAGAAGAGGCCTTAAATGTCCTTTGTTTTATTGTCTGCTTGATTATTTTCATTTAAAACCAAGAAATTCATTAAACCCATCCAGCTTTACATAAACTCCTTTGATAACCTTTTCATGCAAATACATAGTTCTTTACTTTGAGGAAAAATAAGAACTCTTGTAGTTGACTTGATCACTTGAAATACCACCATCATATGTCTGTGCGCACTAGCATAAAGCAAAGACTATTATTTGTCACCTTTCTCATACATTATTTTTCTTAATAAACGTTCAAGCTTTGAAGAATGCTTATGAGTGGATCAAATCAGACAATTAAGGGAAATCTGCATTTGATTCATAGAGAGCTTTAGCTCTAGTTTGTCTCGTGTGCAGAGCAAGCATTTCGTGTAACTACTTTTTCTAAAGGTACATCTATACTGCATGCTTATTTCAAAATAAGCTATTCTGGAGGAGATATTCCAAAATAGCTTTTTGAAATAGCATGTCCACACAACAGGAAAGACTCAAAATTAGTCCGAAGCAGGCTTCCCTAATGTAGACATGCTATCTCGGTTTAGAGCTCCGGGGGAAGGAATAACTTAGAATGGCCCTAGTGAAGGGCTATTTTGAAATAGTAGCTGTGGAGTGTCAACACACGCCTTATTTTGAAATAGCTATTTCGGAATAGGCATTATTCCTCGTAGAATGAGATGTACTGATTTCGGAATAATCTGTCTGTCCATTATTTTGAAATAACAGAATGGCTGTATACATGCTCACATTGTTATTTTGAAATTTGATTTAGATTATCTCTAAATAATGGTGCAGTGTAGACGCATCCTAAGTTGACTGTTTATCTGTAATAAAAAGAACTATTGTCTTTAGGAAAGAACTGTTGTCTTTAGGTTGTCTCTTGGCACCATGGTATTTGTCCCTCCCACCCTGCCCCTTGGTGCCTTCCCCTTTCTTCTCCTGCCCTAGCCCCCTCCTCTCACCTCAGCACAAGCCCCTTCCTCTCCTAATCTTACCTTCCTCACCTTCCTCTTAGTTCTCCCCCTGCCCCTTCCCTCACCTCCTGCTTTTGACATGGTGGGTGGCTGCCTCTTGTGCTGGGATTGGAGCCAGGGCCGCCTGCAGTGCTATTTTTAGTACTGTGGTCCCAGCACACGAAGCAGTTGCCCGCCACACGGTCCCACCCTGGGAGTAGCTGAGGCTGGAGCTTGCATGGTGGCTTCTGGGGCCAAGACTGTGATACTAAAAATAGCACTGCAGCCCTGGCTCCTGTCCCAACACGTGGGGTGCAGCCCGGACTAGAGCTGGGGCTGCAGTGCTATTTTTAGTGTCATGGCCCAGGCTCCAGCTCCAGCAGCCACCATGTGGCCAACCCTGGCTGCAGTTCCAGCCCTAGGAAAGGGCTGAAGGTAGAGCCAGGGCTATATAGTGGCCATGTGGCCCCTCCTCAGAACAGCTGAGCATCCTCTGCACAGCTCTTCTAAGAAGGTGTGTGGGAATCAAATTCTTGGTGTGCGTTTGTGCAGGTGTGTACCTTAGGGGGAACCCTGCTCCCCTCCCCCCCCCTTGCAGCCCACGGGGATTTCTCTCTTTCTCCTCCCCGCCCTCCAAGCCTGTGGGATTTCTCTCCCACTCCCCAGCCTGCGGGACTTTCTCTGTCTCCTCTCTCCCCATCGCTCCTGGCCGGCAGGAGCCTCCTGTCATCTCTCTGCCCCTTTCCCCATCGCTGTGGCCAATAGGTCGGGTTTGGGGCATGCGGGCTACTTACCCAGCCTGGTTCCAGGCAAAATGGTGAGCCCCAGACCTTCTGGCCACTCTCTTCCCCTCTCTTGGTGCAGCTGTTCCTGGTGGTCAATTTGCAATATAGCTCTCCCCTGTGCTCAGGATAACAGGAAACTGTATACCAAATTTGGTGATGCTCGCTCTTCTCGTTTAGGAGGAGTTTCTGAACAAACTAACTCACAGAGAGATGGATAGATGCACATTTCTAAAATGTATAGACAGATTTTCATCCCATTAACGTTGGGATAAAGGTAAACATTCATTGTCACGCCCACATTGAGACTAGGGTAAAGTGTGCTAATGATTGGATATAGCAGCCAGCTCAGTAATGTCGAGGGCTATGGTGTCCAAATAGTTCTGAAGCAAACTGCCACACACTAGCCACACTCAACTGGCCAAATTGCCACATGTGGCTAGTGTGTTGTACATCACAGGTGTTGAAATAAAATGATCAGTGCATTAGTAAGAGTCAGCAAAGAATTTTAACTTTATTTTACCTACCCTGGCAATCAGTTTCAGTTAATCCAGTGCAAATGATTCTGTCTGCTCCTTTAATTTTCAAGTCCCATCAGACCCTATCTTTTTTCCTTAAATAAAGTTGCATATTTAAAACCCATTTAAATTACATGGCATCTTCTAAATTTGAAGAATGGTTCATGAACACCTCTGGGGGTCTTAAAAAACCCAAGATTTGACTTTGCACACCCTGTTCTGTTTCTGTATGTTTAGTGTGTGTTTGCTAAAATGGGCAGATGTTTTGAGCATTCACTTTCTCATTGATAGGTAAGGCTATCTTCAAAGGAGGCAGTTCATAAAGATGATGGAGTTTTTAAGGCTCCTGCACCACCTCCCAAAGTGATAAAAACTGTGACAATACCTACTCAGCCCTATCAAGAGATAGTAACTGCATTGAAATGTAGGAAAGAAGACAAGGAAGTAAGTATTTTCAAGAAAATTTTAAAGTAATTATCGGTTCTAATATATATTGAATGAATAGTGCCAAATGAAGCATTGGCTTTCCCCATTAAAGGTAGGGGTATTGTTTCATATTTAGTTGAATGACCTAAATTATCTTCAATAAAATATGAATTAGTCTAGTCAGTTTTTCAAAGATAATATTAAATCTGTTAACTTTATATCCATCCCAACAGCACTTTGTGTTCAATATATATTTGTATCTTCCAGTTGTACACTGTTGTTCAGCATGTAAAGCACTTCAATGATGTAGTGGAATTTGGTGAAAATCAAGAGTTCACAGATGATATTGAATACTTGCTAAGTGGACTGAAGAGCAATCAGCCCCTAAACACACGTTGCCTTAGGTGAGATATTTTAACATAAAATATCTTGTATATATTTCTTGTATTGAAAGGAAAAACGTGAGTTAAATATAGTTTTACTAAATATTTGATCTGACTGTAAAATGTCAGTAGTTATCTAGAGTTTCTGCTGCCTGGAACAACAGCATAGCAAATAATCTGAAAGTATGGTAGATGACATTTATAGTGTCATGAATGTGAATGTTTAATGTGGGGAAGGATAAAAGAGGATTTTGTGCAGTAAAATTACATCCCCTAATTTACTTTTGTACTGCTTGCAGATGAATTTATTTTTTGCAATCTTTATCTTTTCTTTATTTGGGTATGATGATAAGCAAGAAAGGAAGCATCAATCCACTGCTCTTTAATAGAAATTCCAGTTTTTAAAGAATTATGAATATATGTGTAAGAAAGCATCCCCAGACACTTACTGGCATTGATATATTATCATCATGCTGAAGTTTCCTTCACCATTCTCTATTTAACACATGAACATTAGAGTTAGTGTTTGGTTAAATTTTGCTCATCTCTAGATTTTCTTCTTGCATTGTACATTTAAATGCTATTCTTGACACAAATGGAATTAAATATAACAATTCACATGTTGAAAATATTGGTTCATGACAGTTTTCTATAGTGTGAAGATCTAAAATATCAAGGACAGTGATTTTATAGCAATATCAAATCCCTTTTATCTTTCATACTTGTAGGGGGGAGGGATAGCTCAGTAGTTTGAGCATTGGCCTGCTAAACCCAGGGTTGTGAGTTCAATCCTTGTGGAGGCCGTTTAGGGATTTGGGGCAAAAATTTGTCAGGGGTGGTACTTGGTCCTGCTGTGAAGGCAGGGGACTGGACTCGATGACCTTCAAGGTCCCTTCCAGTTCTAGGAGATAGGCAATCTCCATTAATTTAATTTAATTTATAATTTTTTCCTCTATTTATAGCTATGGCAAAACTACAATTGTAGAAGAAAAACTTGCACTGTAGATTTAGATGACAGTGAAACTTTATTTGGCATTCCAGAGTATATAAAAAATAGCTATATAATTTTGAAAAGCAGATACTAAATTACGTCTAGTTTAATTCAGGCCATTGCAATAGTGTTGATTTGATTTACCATAACTTGCAGAAATTTCAGTTCTCCTAATTGAATTATGTAGATGTGCAATTTTGTAAATCAGTGGTGGGGAACCTTTTTCAGGTCGGGGCCACTGACCCACAGAAAAATCAGTTGGGTGGGGGGCTGGAGTGCCCGGCAGGCTCCCCAATGCTGGAGGGGGGGAAGGACCCTGAGCCCCGGGTGCCGGATCCAGGCAAGCTGGGGACTGCATTTGACCCTGGGCCTTAGATTCCCCACCCCTGATGTAAATAATCCTTGTAACTAAGAACTTTAAAATTAAGTTACTCACATTCAATAAGCTGTCTCTGTAAACTTTCAAAAATCTTTTAAATCTTGTTCTCTGCTTCTAAAATTATATAGGATATTAGATCTAACTTGTACTAATGGAAATTTTCATCCTATCAATGCAAGTTGTGTGTTTTCCAAAGAAACCAACATATAGGGATAAGGATAGTTAGGAGAGTCAGAAGCCGTGGTGGCAAACTGAACCTTGAATGCTGCTGTGATTGGAGACTGTAAAAGATCTAAAGGTGACATTTTCATATGCTTTTTAAAGATTGCTTTGGTGTCATGGAGAATTCTTTATAATGTAGTATTCCATTATACTCCTGATATTTGTATTCTTCCTACACCTTTGAAGACCTTTAATTTTTAATACACTGGTAAGAAAATATAACCTTCTTTAAAAAAGTTGAGTACAGCACAGTTGAATGCAGTACTAAGAAACTTCACAGATTTTTAAGGGAACATATTTAGTAAAACCTGTTCAGGTGCAGCTGAAAACTCAGACAATCCTAATTAGAGTTATTTAAGAAAGTAAATAAAAAACTGTATGTTGCGCAAGAGGAGGAACAAAAACATGACTACCCACTCTAAGCAGGCATTTTGAATATTGACGGGGGAAGGGAGGATCTGAAGGAAGAGGGGTATACATACCTGATGGTTTGATTGCTATGGCAGGGCCCTCCTTTTCCACTAATGTTCAAAAGTGATTTGGTGGGTTATTCCAAACTCCTCATCACCGCCACCCAAAATCCTCCTGGCCTGGGGTGGGCAACAAAATGGTGGCAGTTCACCAGGGTTAGCCCCAGGTGGGCTACTGCCGCTGTATTTACCTGCACCTCCACAGGTATGGGAGATCATAGCTCCCATTGGCCAGGATCAACAGGAGCTGTAATTCCCCAGTACCTGTGGAAGCACAGGTACCGTAATTTAGCGAATATACTCCGCACCCGAGTATAACCCGCCCAAGGGGGAGAGGGGTATGTAAAAACGAATATAACCTGCAGGTTATATTCACTAAATTATCGTAACTATGGTGGCTAACCCTGGCAGACCTGATTTGGTCTGTGGGCTAGTATTTGCCCACCCCTGTCCTGGCCCCTAGATTAGCACTTGAAACTTCAGGCATGGGAAGGAGGGATTACAAATAATAAGCCATATAATGGAAGCAGTTTTTAACCAGGGTGTCAGATCACAAACTTTTCTCAGTCCTCTTCTCCAAGCTTATGTCTTACCCAGTGAAGGTTTTTCTTTCAGCTAAGGTTGTTCCCAGAACCCTTGATCTTATTCATTTGCAACCCTATTGTATCTAACATTAAAAGAAGAAACCAGCTAAGCCCAGTCTGAGTAAGCAGCCCTAAAATAGAATGCTGCATATTTTCATCATTTGAAATTGGTGGTAAATCTTACAAGGATGAAATAAATATATAACAAACCTTTTTGTAAGCCCACAAGCAGCTGGATTTTCTGATATACATATATTCATGTTTGTTAGACTTATTTGCTTGACTAGCCTTTTTCTTGAATAAATGTGGAGACTTTCAAAGACATTAATGTTTGTCTGTTTTTTCTAGTGTTATTAGCTTGGCGACAAAATGCGCCATGCCCAGTTTCCGGATGCACCTGAGAGCACATGGGATGGTAGCCATGGTCTTCAAAACACTGGATGATTCCCAACACCACCAGGTATTCCTATTTCATGTGCCCTATGACATTTGGTTAGCTTCAAGTCACATTAGAATGGCTGCACGTGAATGGAGATCATGGAAATATAGAAGTGCATTAATTACATTTTTTAAATAGTTTCATTGAATTTAACTTTTCACTGGAAATAATGGCCCGACTTCAGAAGTCTACACGGAAACACAACATTGGAAACTGGAGAGTGCCTGTGTTCTCTTGTATGCAGTCAAAGGTGGTAGAATTGCTTAATTTCTCCATCGCCCTCCCCCCACCCCCTCACTCACTCACTCACACCTTTCTGTGTCTTGTTTAAAATATATAGTTGTAAAAGCCTTGGAGCTGAATTTGTCATTGATTTCAAATCTTTTTTACCACTTTCAATTTTCATACTATTTAATTCTATTTAGTTTAAAAGTACTGCTTAGATAAGTTAACACTACTATTTTTCTTTCCAATTTCACTGCAATAAATATTTGGATTATTCTTTATTTTTATCTCAACTTAAATAGCTTGATTGTAGATACTCTACAATAGCTTGATTGTAGATACTTTTTCCTTTGTAGCTGTCCGTAGTGTGCATCCTACGCTACTGTTCTTAACCAGTGCTTTAAGTTGTAGGGCAGTACAGTATTAATTTTTAATGAAAGACCTTGAAGGGGTGACCTGTTTTATTTCAGCTAGTGAGATGAAACTGAAGCTGAGTTTTCACTTTCCCTCAAACCTCACCAGCTGGGTTCATAGACTCATAGAAGATTGGGATCAGAAGAGATCTCATGGGTTCATCTAGTCCAGGGGTAGCCAACCCATCAAAGGCAAAGAGCCTCAATAGTTGGGGATATAGCGCAAAGGGCTGAGGGGGAAAAAAGGTGTGGAGGGGGGTGGAGAGCCCCAGTGGTGTTTTTAGCCACATCAGGCTCCCATTGGCCGGTGCCATGTTGTCAGTGCCATTTTGCTTTGCCGCGCCAGACAGTAAGCCCAGTTTCCTCAGCCTCTCCTCATAAGTCCTGTGCTCCAGCCCCCTAATCATATTATTTGCTCTCTACTGGACTCTCTCCAATTTGTCCTCATTCTTTCTGTAGTGGGGGCCCCAAACTGAGTACAAAATTCCAAATGCAGCCTTATCAGTGCCAAATAGAGGAGAATAATCACTTCCCTTGATTTGCTGGCAATGCACCTACTAATGCAGCCCAGTATGCCGTTTGCCTTCTTGGCAACAAAGACATACTGTTGACTTGTATCTGGCTTCTTGTCATCCCCAGGACTGTTTCTGCACAACTGGCCAGCCAATCAATCCATAACCTGTAATAGTGTATAGGCTCTTTTCTTTGTAAGTGTAGGACTGTGCAGGTTTCTGTTGAACCTCATCAAATTTCTTTTGGTCCTATCCTCCAATTTGTCTAAGTCTCTCTGGACCTTATTCTTGTTGTTCAGCATATCTGTCTCCCCCCAGCTTAGTGTCATCCACGAACTTGCTGAGAATGCAATCTATCCCCTCATCCAGATCACTAATGAAGATGTTGAATAAAACTAGCCCCATGATAAACTCCTTGGGCACTGTGCTACCAGTTGCCAAATAGACATTGGGCCATTGATGACAATCCACTTTACAGTCCATTCATCCAAGCCTGCCTTCTTTAACTTGCCAGCAAGAATATTGTGGGAGACCATATCAAAAGCTTTGCTAAATTCAAGGTATATCATTGTCTACTGATTTCCTCGTATCTCATCTCATCGTAAAAGGTAATCAGGTTGGTCAGCATGACTTACCCTTGGTGAATCCATGTTGACTGTTCCTGATCACCTTCAGTGAAAACCATTTCTAAGTTTTGTGGGTGCTATTTTTCCCTGAAGACCTTTTTGGAGAATGTCATAAGGAGAGTTTGTTATTGAAAATGATTTTGGAAATATCCATTCGATCCTTTGTGTAGTCAAAATCCCACCCAGCTGTTTCTTTGACATCTCTTATAAGTTGATTTGGCTAACAACAACATTGAATTTGCTGTTTTCTTGCAAGAATCAAGAGTAGCATGGAAATGCTAATAAGTACACATTAAATAAAATCTCATTCCTTTGTATTGAGAAATTGAAGGTAGCTAAACACAGGCTACCAGGAGATTGATTAAGGGAGTCACATGAATGAACTTTGTATGAATGTACAATAACATATTGTGCTATCTTCACAATTGCCAGCACTTTTTTATTTTCTGATTAACTAAAACACCAGTTTCAAAAAAGCGCTTGCAATATTTGATTTAAATTGTTTTTTCCAGAAACATGTTTGACCAAGTAAACATCCACTTTCAATATGTTGAAAAGAAAATTAAGCTTTCATATAATGTCTTTTAAATGTATTTTAGATATAGGAACTAAGAGATGCTGAACTAGTGTCTTTGTCAATAATAGTGTGATATTCTGTAACAGGAGGATACATATTTGTTTTAAATAAAATATCCTTCTGCATACTTCCTCACTGCTGTTGCATACAACTGCATGACATGACGCTTATGTTTCACTAATATTTTTAATTTAGTTCAAATGACTAGAAATAGATTTTGGTTCTAAGACTCAACAAAAGCAAAAGAGAACTCAGATCAGTCCAAAAGGAAACTGGGAAACCATGACTACTTCAAAAAAATAAAGCTTGCTCCGAGGGATGTTAAAAAGCATGTAATTAGTTAATCGTGTAGTCAACAATTAATTGATAAGAGTTAGCATTGTAAGCACTCAGTCCCAGATGGAGCTGAGTTCCAGAGACTACACCCACTGTGGCCGTGCATTATTAGGAGACTGGGGAGCCATTGCACAGGCAGGCTGGCTCAGTCCCCTAATAATGCAGAGCCGCAGTGGGGGTAGTTGCCAGGACCTGGCTGGAGCCAGGACTGTCAGCCTGCCAGCACGCCAGCTCTTAAAGTGCTTCTAATGCAGAGTCGCGGTGGGAGTTGATGCTGGAATCCAGGATTGAGACAACTTGTTGGCCAGCCCACTAAAAATGTGCTTGCAGAGCCACAGGGGGTGAGGGGATTGCATGTAGCTGATAGTGTTAACCACCCACATAGTGATTAATCATTTAATGGACTATAGTATTACATCCCTACTTGCTCCTACCACATGCTATTGTGTTCATTTGATGTAGGTAGTGCTAGCTTCACTTAGATTTAGAAAGGTTTTTAAAAATGACATATAAGCATGTTTCTTTACAGTTTTGTAACTACTAATAGTGAGAGAGAGAGTTTGCACTAATGATAACATAATTGGAAATGTTGAAAATCAATCAGTACTTTCTCTGCACAGTACTTTATAAGGGGCTTGAGAAAATAAGATGGTTAGTTTATCTTATGAGGATATGAATAGTAGTGCAGTGAGTAAGATTCTTTTGTGCCCAGTAGGCACAATAAAATTACCAGGTATCTCAGAAGTATTCTTAAATACAAATTGTCATCTTTGAAAAATACTTGTTCCACATAATTGGTAAACTTACATTTAAGCTGCAGTTTCTGACTGACTGTCTTGTCCAAAATATGCTATGAATGCTTCAGAGTACTAGATTTAATTTTTAAAACAAAAACTGTTTTTTATGAAAATTCAGTAGTTACCAATAAAAATGTTTCAAATGTCTTAAACATGTGAATAATTCAAAAATATGGAATACATTATAATATTTGAAAATAACCATCTGTTCCCGCAAGCTGGAACATAAATAGAATGAGACTGAAGAGACAAAGATCAAAATTGTTCTCAGTGGGAGTAATTGGCCTTTAGTTTTGGTGAGTGTGTGCATGTAAGAAGAGCTGAAGAATTTTTTTCTTAAACATTATTATGGCAGCATTATTTGCAATTCTGTAGTCAAGGTTGCCTTCAGACTTCTGTCATAAGCCCTATTTTTTTTAAGCTCTATTTTTTTTTAACCCCTCTTCCCTCCCCGTCCAATATTTTTTTGAAGATTCATTTCTCTGAAAATTGTGCACGCTAATTAATCTAAATTAAATTAAATCTAGAGTGTATTTTCTGGGAAAACTTCATAGCGCTAAGATTCAAAACTTTATATTGGGATGAATTGAAAATTAAGATTTCATAAAATCTAGCATGAACTCACTGACCCTACTCTTTAGCATCTCTTGTCTGCATTGGCTGATGTTCAGAACTCCTAAACCAGTATTTCCGATACTTATAGATTTGTATGCACACCGTATGTTGTTCTGCTGTTGAGGCCAAATTTTTAAGCTATTAGTCATTATGGACCAAATCCCTGTGAAGTAAGCCACTGTATAAAGTACACGTGACCTGACCAAACTGCTTAAATGAGCTGGATCTAGAATCTTTCTGAGGTATTAAATAACTCTCCTTTACTAGCACGTATCTTAAAGAAGGGTGCTGCTATCCTATGGCCCCCTGGCACACATTGTCTTTCTGTTGATTTCCCACATCCCCTGTCATCTCTGCTGCCCAGATAGCTCCCAGCCTCTTTGCTTGTCTACTTCTCGGAAACCTTTTAGAGGCTTATCTGTTCCCTTAGCAGACTTATTGGCCTATAGGGTTTTTGTGTGCACTTGCACAGAAACCTTGAGCTCTCCCATTGCCCCAGATCAAATTCTGTGCTCAAAGTGACAACCCCCCCATCATATCCACTCCAACACAGTCTATACCATCTCTCCCCACCAACCATCCAGGCTGTCCCCCTTGTTGTCTGGTTTACACTGAATGGGGGCTCTATGATGGGGCAGGAAAGAGGGTGCAGGAATTGAGGGGCAAACTGAAGCAGCATGATTACAGAACACTCTGAAAAGTGGGAGGTTCACTGGAGGAGATGGGCAGCAAAGGCTTCATGGGGAGTTGAAGTTAGGTGTCCTCACAGAGATCTCATGTTTTTAGACCAATTGCATTTAGGTAAGGAGTGGGCAATAATTTTTGCAAGGGGGCCACTTGGTAAATTTTTGTATGGAGTCACAGACTTGTGCTGAGCCTCCAGGAAGGGGCAGGGCCTCAGGCAGAAAGATGGGGCTGAGCGCCACGGAGAGAAACGCTGAGTGTGAAGAAGAGAGACTGCATGTGTGAGACTGTTTTTTGTGATACAGACAGTGTGTGCAGCAGTGTGTATATTAGGGATGTCCTCATGTATACAACTACACAATCAATAAGCCTGGGCTTATCAGTTGATCATGTCGACTACAAGCATTCCCCCACCACCACCCTTGCAACCTTTGCATCAGAGGCAGCAGGGGTTGGGGGAGAGACTGGGAGCTGGTGCCCATGGGGAGCTGGCTTAAAAGCAGGCTCCCACAAGTGATCTGCCTCCCCCTGGCCTCCTGCTGCTGCCTCTGATAAGAGAGGCAGTAACACAGAGGGTGAAGGAAGTAAGCTAGAGCCAATGTGCTCAGGTAACTGGCTTTCGAGACCATTCCCCATGCATATCTGCTCTCACGGACCTGCCCTTAAAAGCCAGTTCACCCCAGTAGCAGCTTCCCTGTGCCTTCTGCCACCCTTCACCACTGGCTGCCAGCCCTTCCTTGAGGAACCGCTAAGATTTCATGTGGTTACACAGCTGTTCAATTGCACAATATCTAGGATCTCTAGTGTGTGTGACAGGACAGCGTGGCACAGACTGGGGGGGGGGGGGGGGGGGGGGGGTGAGTGGAGTGTGACAGTGACACCAGAGTGTGTGTGCTGGCTGCTGCTGGGTAAGTTTCTGAGAAACCCTGCTTTGTCTCTTCAAGGGAGATCTGTATTTCTCTGTTGCCTCCCTCACTCTGCACTCCTCTGAGTCACTTGTCATCCATGCTTCAGATTGGGGCTGCTCCACTGTGTGTCTTCCTCTCCCTGATCCCTTCTCTGAAGAGATGGGGTACAAGGGCAGGGGAACACCCTGCCCAGCATCCTCTTCTCCCCCCTCCTGCCCTCGCACAGCTAGCAGGAGAATCCTGGGAGCAGCTCAGCTGCAGGTCAGCGCAAGTTTCGGGGAGGGGGACAGCTAAACACATGCTGCTCGCTGTAAGTACGCAGGCTTTGCTAATCAGCTGGGTGTGTACAAGAGAAATGCTTGGCAGGTCAAATTCAGCCTTCGGACCTGGTTTTTGCCCACCTGTGCTTTAGGTGATAGTGTAAAGGCAATCACTGTGATCTTTTGAGGTCTGCATAGGAACAACAAAGCCTTTAATATTAACAAACGCCTATTCCTCTCTTTCTGTTCCATCTCACCAATTCACTGTGTATCAGTGCCTTTCCCATCAGATGTTAACAGGGTCAGCACCTTCTTTCAGGGTTTCTGGAAAGTATCTGTGAAGCAAAGTGCTAAGCTCCATGGAAGTTAGCTTATTGCTTGGAGGTCCACTGGAATGGTGGATAACTGTTATAAACTCAAGAGAAGTGCTGACTTTGTATGGTGAGAAGCAGGTGAGGTTGATAATCAACAGATGGGCCCTTTTCTTGTTTATACTCTACCTACCCCCTACTTCAGCACCATAGCCCAGATCCACGACAATATTTAGGCTGCCAACTTCCATTGATTTCAGCTGAAGTTAGGAAACTAAATATCTTTGTGCATTTTAGCCCCCATGACCTTTCAGCTTTTCTGAATCCCTATGGGGATTTACTCTTACCTTTTTTTCCCCAAGAATAATGCAAGGTGGTGTCCCTTTCTTTTCCTGGTGGAGGTGACACTGAGGCTGAACACATTAGGGGGAAAAGCCCCAGTTCTTCGCTTGTTTAGTGGATGATGATGTCACGGTCCCTCCCCCAAGCTTTATGAAAATTGGCTTATGAATATGCATAACCCAAAGATACTTTATGCAAAATAGGTCATGTATCCTATCATTCAAGAACTTATGATCCCTGAATGTGTATAGTCCTATTTTTGTGCACGCATATTTCTTGTATATGAAGTTAGATGTATTAAGCGGGAACATGTTTGTATTGGTCCAGGTATTCCAGGAAAAGCCATTCTTCTTAAAGTGATTGCTCATGTCCATTCCAGTTAGGTGTATAAGTACAACGTGCCTACGTTGTCCGATTTTTTTCCTTAGCTGTACCTGTCGGGCCAGCAAGGAGCCTCCTGGAGTGGCACCAGTATACCAGCCGATATATACCCTTGCTGGTCCCTTACCCTCTCAGTTCCGTCTTAATGCCATGACGGTCGGTCGTTGGAACGTTTCTCAGCTCTTGCTTAGCAAGCACCTTACTAGTACTCATTTGTTTGTGTGTTCCTGTTATCAGTTAATTAGTTAAGAATTGTATCTGAGTTAGGTTAAGAGTTGTTGTCTGCGTTGTTTGCTGCGGGATGCGCATGGCGGGGCATGCCCGGGCCTCAAGGCTTTAAAACTTGGAAGAAGTGCCAGCAGCCCATTCCCTGTGGCGATCCACACCTGGCCTGTCTTAAGTGCCTGGGAGAAGCCCAAGCCTGGACCTCTGTGGTTGGGTGAACGTTTATCCCCTCACTGGGAGCCTAGCCCTCTGGGGGACTTCCCGGAGGCCTTTGAGGTGGCCAGGGACTTGACTGAGTCCCTTTCGCCTCCTCTGACACCGACCGCTGTCAGGGATCAGGGTGGCAGCCGGCACCGAATGACGACTAGGGTGCCCAACATTGCAATTCAAGAGGCCAGGAAACACCATTCCATACAGCTTACAGATCCGGCACTGAGTTCGGCACCGGTGGCAGCCTCAACCCCGGCACAGGACACAGCTCAGGACATGGCACCAGAGTCAGCACCAGGACTATGCGCTCAGGTGGCACCGGGTACGCCACCCAGTTCCATGACTGGCACTCCCAGCCAGAGCTCACTGGGTCTGGGTGCAGCCATGCCAGCCCCTTTGTCTCTCCCCAAGCACTGTGGCAAACCTAAATCGATGGCCTGAAATGCACCAGCGGTGGCACTTCCAGCAGAACCCTCGACAGCCCCACCTTGAATACTTGACTGACTTGGAGGCAGTGTCAACTTGGTCATCAAGGGGCTCCAGATCTCAGTTCCACTCCTCCCATCTCTGGGCCTCGGGCTCCCCCCCCCCCCCCCCCCCCCCCCCCCCCCCCCCCCCCCCCCCCCCCCGTCAGCGACCCCATTGGCTCGATCCCTTATGTCAGGACAGTTGCTCCCACCGGGTCAGGTGTCCCTGTGGTCATCCAGGAGTGAAGCTCCACCAGACCAACCACCAACAGTGTCCGTGTCTGGGACTTCACAGGCCCCCTCGCAAACGGTAGCCCTCGTGGAGATGGGCCAAAAAGGGTCCTCATCGTCCTCTCTGGATGAAGCCTTAGGAGACACCCTTCCTTCCATGCCCTTTATGAACTCTAAAGCCCAGTAAGACCTCCTTCATCGTCTGGTCCAGGTGAGAAGTTGTCTGGTAGGGGCATCGGGTTGATGTCAACTGTGGGATCAGAATCCTCAGAGTGGCCCTGTCTATTAACAAAATGGTGACTAAGATGTCAAAGGCCTTCTGGCAAACCCTGGCCTCCGTACCACCAATAGATAATAAGGCCAAGCGACAGTATTTTGTGCCTCAGGAGGGCAACGAATACCTGTTCTCTCACCCGCCTCCTGGATTGTTGGTCGTGCAAGCAGTAAATCAAACGATGGGCAACCGAGCACCACCCCCAAGAATAGGGATGCCAAAAGATCGGAACTTCTGGGCAGGAAGGCCTATGTGTCTGGAGGCTTCCAGTTCCATATTGTGAACCAGAAGGTCCTGCTGTCGCATTACCCATACAACACCTAGGTCTCCATGGACACATTCACAGAACTGCTTCCTAGAGACTCACGGCCCTAATTCAGAGCCCTCCATGATGAAGGAAGGGTGATCTCCAGGACGGCACTCTAGGCAGCCGCCGACACAGCTGCCTGTGCCATGGCCACAGGCATAGTCCTACGCCGCAGCTCCTGACTACGGGGGGTCCAGATTGCCTCCTGAATTTCAAAGCACCATCCAGAGGCTTTCCCTTTGAGGGTCCCTCTCTGTTTTCAGAACAGACAGACCAGCGCCTCCACACACTTAAGGACACCCATGCCACACTGAAATCCCTGGGTATACACACACCAGCTACCCAGAGAAGATTGTTCTCAGGCAGGAACACCCTCAGACTACACCAAGAGGCCCCACGTCCTGACTCCTCCCGCCGCAGGGGTTGGAACGGTAATGGGAGGAATGGCAGATGCCGCCCCTGACTGTCCCAGGACCAAGGCTAGTGACCACCTAACAAATACTCAGGACCACACCAAGGATTTTGAGGGTGCACCTGTGGGCAACACACCAGTCTCACCTTTCCCCTTCTGTTCCCTTTGTGCCAGGCCTGGCAATCCATTACATCGGACTGGTGGGTCCTGGAAATAGTGAAGGAGGGATACGCTATCCTCTTGCACTCGGTCCACCCATACTACCTCCCAACCCTGTCCCTCTTCAGGGTCCTCTCTCACGAGCTCATTCTTTGGGAAGAGGTTCTTTTAGCTCCTTGCTCTGGGAGCCATAGAGCCAGTTCTTCCTGAAGTTCTGGGCAGGGGCAGGTATTTCCTGGTCCCAAAAGCTAAAGTGCGTTTCTGCCCCATCCTGGATCTCAGGGACTTCAATTCCTTTATCATCAAAACCAAATTCAAGATGGTGACTTTGGCATCCATAATCCCTTCTCTAGCCCTCGGGGACTGGTACGCTGCCCTCAATCTAAAAGATGCCTGTTTCTATTGCTCCTCTGCTTTACGGTGGGCAGGGACCACTACCAGTTTATGGCTCTTCCCTTTGGTATGTCTGTGGCCCCCCAGGTCTTCATGAAATGAAAGGCAGTCGTCGCTGCCGCTCCAAGGAGAAGGGGCATCCAGGTGTTCCCCTATCTGAACAACTGGCTCCTCAGAGGTTGGTCTGAAGACCAGGTGTGAGTGCAATCACCATGGTCTGGAATCTCTTCGGGGAGCTGGACCTACTTCTGAACGTGGCCAAATTGACCCAAACGCTTACCCCAGTAAGAGAGTTAGTGGACTCAACAATGGCGAAGGGCCTCCCTTCCCAGACCTTGCTTTCTGGTGATTGAGTCTGTGGTCCGGGGACTGCAAGCTTTCCTGATAACCACAGCCAGGACCTGCATGCGCCTCCTAGGCCTAATGGCTGCATGTACTACAGATGTGGCTAGCACAAGTCCTCAACCCAGTCTTTCACCAGTGGGACAGGGTAGTGACGGTTCCCAACGCTGTCCTCCATTTGTTGTACTGGTGGACGCAGCAGGAGGAGGTCTGTGCCAGAGTCCTATTCTTCAGACCCGTACAACCCACCCAACTTGTGATGGACATGAGCATATCTGGGGGACATGCAGACAGGAGGTATGTGGTCCCGGGAAGATCTCTCCCTGCACATGAATGTCCAGGAACTCTGGGCAGTCCGTTTGACTTGTGTGGCTTTCCTTTCCCACTTTAGGGGCTGGTTGGTCCTTATCCTGTCAGACAACATGGCAGCGGTCTCATATATCAACAGACAGGGCGGGGCTTGCTCTCCCCACCTGTGGGACCTCTGCATCAGGGCAGATATTCACCTGATGGCCTGTTACCTCTCCGGATCCCAGAATGCCCAGGCAGACCGGTTGAGCAGGGCCTTCTCTGGCCACGAATGGCCCTTCAGAAGGGAAGTAGCTTCTTCTGTCTTCCACAAATGGGGATTTCCCTGCCTAGACCTGTTTGCCACCAGAAAGAACAAGTGTCCACGGTTCTTCTCCCTCACGGGGCTAGGAAGGGACTCCCTGGGAGACGCACTACTCGGTCTCTAGTCCAGGGGCCCACTATACGCCTTCCCACCATTCCCACTGGTTCACAGGGTCCTCTTGTGAGTGCGGGAGTTCAAGGCGTCCCTGATTCTTATCTCCCTGGCATGGCCCAAACAGCATTGGTTCTCGACCCTCCTCAGCCTGTCGTGTGAGAGGCCAATAACACTGCTCTACAGCCAAAATGCTTCTGAAATAAATGTAGTCAAAC
>JANRFK010003679.1:15986439-16020172 GCA_030068395.1 Apalone spinifera
AGCTATATGCCCAGTACACCACGGAGAAGGACTGCCGGTTCCTGATGCACCAGAGTCAGACGAGGAAGAGGAAGAGTCTGAAACTTCTGGTCCTGAACCATCAATGTCACAGGACCCACATTTTCTCCCATCCTCCTCCTCTGAACCACACCTCATAACACAAGGTGAACTGAACGACCTTGTCAGGGATTTGGAACTACCCAAGAGTAAAGCAGAGCTGTTGGGCTCCAGAATACAGCAGTGGAATCTCCTGGCAGGTGATGTTAGGGTTTCCATGTTCTGTGACCGTCAAAAGGATCTTGTCCTATTCTTCTTCACGGAAGGTGATCTTGTAGCCTGCAACAACAAGCTGAGTCTGATGAAGAACTTTGTCAAGGCCGTGGACAAAACACAAACAGCTTTCAAGTACCTCTGTGGAAAATGTCCAAGGTTAAGTGAAGCTAACTTAACTTACCACATACAGGTAGATAGGATTCAACCTACCACATATGGGTTCTTGCCAGGTTTTTTGTGGGCCAGACTGGGGAATCCTTAACCCAATGGACAGAGTTTCTCTGGGTTTAGGGAACCCCCATGGGGGACTTCCACTAAGAATTTGAGACTCTGTGCTGGGAATCCCCAATGAACTATAGGCAATGATTCCCTGCTTTCTGGGGTGATATTTTTATGACCTGTCCTTCATCCCTGCAGAGCCTCTTCCGTCTTCATCTCTGTCTACTCGCTTGCTTTCTCTCTAGCTAACCAGAATTTTAATCCCTGCCAAACTATATCCCCAGAACCCCTGCTATTTCCCCTTTGCACCGGTCCTTCCCGTAACTCCCTTCTATATTGCTGCCATGAAGTTTTCATTTGTTATCCTCTCTGCCCCAGTGACTACTTGGGGGTAATTTTCAAATGCTTTGCTTCTCTAGCAGGATTTTTGTAAATTAAACGACTGATCTGTTGACTTGCCTACGTTGGCCAGGGAAAGTGTTAGTGTCTTGCTAGAAAGAACAGTGTTCAGACACAGTTATAGTTACTAGCTTCAGTGCTGGCATAGGCAGAATCTGACCGATTTCTCCTTCAAATAACCAACTTTGTTAAAAACATTTCCTGTGTAAGTGTTGTACAGTCTTCATCTAGCACAAGTGTTGTTACAATTTTGTATTTCTTTTGTTTTCAAGAATCTGTCACTTTGTACAGCAGCTCTTATGTACATCCTGAGCAGAGATCGTCTGAACATGGATTTGGACAGAGCTAGTCTAGATCTGATGATTCGGCTTTTGGAGCTAGAGCAAGATGCTTCTTCTGCTAAGCTGCTTAACGAAAAAGACATGAACAAAATTAAGGAAAAAATCCGGCGACTCTGTGAAACTGTTCACAACAAACATCTTGATCTCGAAAACATCACGGTGAGTCTCATAATTGTGTTTGAAAGATCTGTTTTAAAATTTAACTTAAGTGAAATGCTTGGTAAAATGAACTTTATTGGCAGCAACTATCTTTTAATTCTAGTTAAAGTATATATCTTGTGTCTTGTGAGGTGTTATCCAAAACTACTATCCAAGAGTAGTCTAAAATGTCTTCAGGATTCTTTGTAGAATATCCTTTTATGTGCAGTGCTCACTTTTGTCATGTTTAAATTTCCAAATTCTTTTCTGTGCTACTCTAATTCTATATAGTAAGTTACAGTAGTTCTGCAGTTCTCCACATTATTGTCCTATTGTAGATAGTAATAGGGTTGTTAATTAAATAAGAATTAAACATGAGCTATATATGATATTTCATGCACCAAAATTAGATGACAATAACAATAAAGGTTTGTCTGTAGAAATACACAGTTAAAGCTGAAATTATTCTCAAGCTGCTACAGGTGTCTTTGCATCATGAAGTAGTTGAATTATTATTAAAGCATAATGTGATGAGGTCAAGACTGACTTGTATTCTAAATACCTTTGCTTTCCTGGCCATTTTAACATTTGTATGTATGAACTGTCATTGCAGGTCAGAACAACAGTTCAATTATTCTAACGTCTTGCCTCCAACAGTGGCTGGTATCAGAGTGTTCAGGTGGTTTCCCTTTTATACAGGGGTGATGGAAAACCCAAAAAGATACAGAAAAAGTAGGGGAAAATTCTTTGACTCTTTGCATAGTGGGCAGACCACTGACAAAACTGACATTTGAACTAGGGATGTAAGCGACTAGTTGCTTTTGCGGGCCCCCTGCCCTTGCTGAGAGAGAGGCAGCAAGGGGGGCAGGATTCTTTGCTGGGGGAGCTGGCTTAAGAGGCAGTTCCCCACAGCACCATCTCAATGGGGAGAAGGAGCAGGGCACAGCGGGGCCAGCTGGGGACTGCTTGAGTCCCCCAATGGCCATGCTCCCTGCGACGCTTCTGCTTTTGAAATGTAGCAAGTGCCAGCTTGGCTCTTACTACATTTCAAAGGTGGAGGCACCCTTATCAACTAATCAAATAGTTGATGTAATTTGCATCGACTATTTGATTAATCTAAATTTAATATCCTTAATTTGATCCAGATTTAATCACCTCTTCTAGTACACCTAATACATATATCTCACACTCTGAAATGGAAAATATGTACCATTTTGATTTAATATAAAAACATGAAAAACTTGTATATCCAGTTTGGTAGCCTGAGTATAAACTGCAGTGTATAGTATAATCAGCAGTTCTCAAACTGTAGGTCGCGGTAGGGATGTGACTGTATGACCATTTACACAGTTAACCAATGAGCTTAGGCTCATCAATTAACATGCACGGTTACATGCAGGGCCCCCTTCCTGCGTGTTGCTGCAGAAGCACAGGAGCTAGTGGGCACGGGAAGCTGGCTTAAAAGCAAGTGGGCTCCTGCGTAGCCAATTGCCCCCCAGCATGTAACTGCTGAAAATTTCAGTGGTTACACATTTACTTGAATAAACATTTTAACATTGAATAAACATGAATTTTAACATCCCTAGTTGTGACACTTGTTTTAATGGGGTTGCCAGAGCTGGCATTAGATTTGCTGAGGCCTAGGGCTGAAACGGAAGGCCAAGTCCCACCGCCTGAAGCTGAAGCCTGAGCTCTTCAGCCCTGCATGGTGAACTTCAGATTAGACATCCTGACCGAGGCTGAAACCTTTTGGCTTTGACTTTTTCTTCTCCTCCCCCCTTCCTCCCTCCCGTCTAGGGAGGTGGAGTTTGGGCTTGTTCTCCCCCTTCCATGCTCTCACCTGTGTTTGTGAGGCTCAGGCTTTAGTCGCCACTCCTGGAGTCATGTAGTAATTGTTGTTGTTAGAAGGGGGTTGTGGTGCAATGAAGTTTGAGAACCCCGGTACAGATACAATTTACTACCTTTCTTGGACTTCTTGTGGCTCTTACAACTGAACCAAACTGCTTTGGTCCTGTCTTTCTTTTTTTTTTTTTTTTTTTTTTTTTTTTTTTTTTAGTTTAAAACTGCTGGGATGAGACTTCTCCTGCTAGTTTCATCCTCACAGAAATAAGAATGAATAGATTATAAACCTTTCAAAAACTTATGTTTAAAGGAAATGCGGTTACACTGACTTGGATTTTGGACTAGCTGGACCACTGGTCTGAACTGAAACAATAGAACTGATAGTATGTTACCACTAGATGGTATAACAGATACAGCCTGTATTTCAGTGTAACAAACATTAATGCAGCGTAATGTGAGTCTTTTCTTAATGTTGCATTATGTAATGCACTTTCCGGAGTGCCTTAATTTTTTTATTTTGAATTTTACAATTATTTTTATCAGTCTGATACTTTATTGAAAATCGGGGTTTTTTTAATTTGTGAATTGAAGTTTAGAGGTTGTACCTCTTGACATCGTCAGCTGTTATCAGCAATCTCGGATTACATTAGTGTTTCATTTAACACCAAGTTAAAAGAAAAGATATCTTGCTTGAGGTGGCTTTTCCATTAGCTTGGTGGTGGGGGTTGTTTGGGGTTTGTTTGTTTTTTCCATTCTTCTACTCATTTTTCTCAAACTTTCAGTTTTGGAACAAATTGCTAAATTGGCATTAGAAGACGTTGGTGAAAGGAGCTGAATTGTTTCAAGGAAAAGACTCTGACTGCATGGCTGCTACATACAACTAAGGAGTTTGATGACATAATGTAACATAGTTGGCATTTCCGATTAGCCTTTTATAGCGCATGGTTATGGACCTAAGAATTTTCTGGTCTTCAGATATCCCCAAATGAGGCTGAATTTGAGGTTGCTTTTTGTTTTAACTTGGCTGCTTAGTTCACAGCTAAACTAACAACCTTAAGATATTAATGCCAAATAAATTGTTCCAAGAACACATCCAGTCCTGAAATGTCTAGCTGTAAATTGATGGCGTTCCATGTCTGTTCTGTTAATCAAGGAGGTTGACTTGATTGACATAAATGTTATCCAAAATAGTGCAATTTTTGACTAAACTAGCCTTTAACATCCAGTTTCACCTTCCCAATGCCTCATTTTAGATACTGAGTTGTCTTTGAGTTCTCATTGTATAGGCCTAAGGTATTTAAGAAATAACATTTGCAGTCTGCAACGGGGAGTGTAATTTCCATTTAAGAGCTAATAAAATGGATTTGATTTTGCACGGACTATGTCATGCCATGTTTCAGGCACTATTACTATTTGGAACCCATTCATTTAGGGCTGTATCTCTCCATCAATTCCATAACTGCCTAAAGAGTGCTTGTGGTTCAGGCTGGAGCTCAAGCATGAAGCCTAGAAGTAGCGTGGTCTTTAATAATCTCGACTAAAACCATTTCTTCTGACATTCTGCTCTTTTACTTGTTGTATTTATGTGGTAGATATAAAATGACTAGATTTGCGTATGGACTAAGGTTTGATTTACCTGTATTCTTTAGCATATGATGTGATTTTTAGCATTTGTTTGCCAGTTCTATGTGGCTTTCTGTGCAAGAGATTTAGCTTGTTTTTTTCTATTCATGGTTGCTGCATTGGCTTTAGCCTTACTAAAGCAATTCTCAAAATAAAATCTAAATGTTTTGCTAAAACATGGCAAGGAGTATTTTATTCATTTGGTAAAACTTAATGGTTTTTATCTAAAATTTTTAACATAGGATTGAGGGGTAGTGGTAACCCTCAAACTTTTCAATGTTTGTAGTATTTTTGGTGTATCCAAAGTATTTTTTTATTTTTAAATGTGGAAAATATTTTAAATACTGAAAGGGTTTTCCCCACTTAGTTTGTTGTCCTGCTAATTAGCACCCTCCCCTCGCCCAGTGTAAAATTAAAATGTTTTCAGCAAGAAGAGGAAACCTAATATATCTGGCAGATAGAGAAGCAGTGTTTTGTGGCTTTGCTTATTTTTTGCAGTCTATCTGATTTTAGCCATTTTTTTCCTCAGTTAGGTGTTTGATAACAGGAAGTGCAAATGAAAGGAGACAGTTTGACTCTTAAAATACTGGCAAAATGGAGAAATATAAAAATGAAAGTGCAAAATCATTTTTGCTCTTCCCTTGTCCCTATTCAGTGAACCTTCTCTTAAATAAATCTTGGTCTCTAAGGTGCCATAGGACTCCTCACTGCTTTTGCAGATATAGATTAAGAGTGTGTCTAGACTACAGGGTTTTTCTGAAAAAAGTGGCCTTTTTTCGAAAAAAACTTCCCCTGCATCTAGACTGCTGCTACGTAAATCGAAAGAACGCGGCATTTTTTTCGACCGTGGAAAATCTCATTTTATGAGGAATAACACCTTTTGAAATTGCTCTTTCGAAAAAAGGCTCTATGTAATGCAAACTGTGCTTTTTCACAAGAGAGCATCCAGACTGCCTGGGTTCTCAAAAAAGTGATCTGCTTTTTCAAAAGAGAGAAAGTACTGGCTGTAGTCTAGACGCACTTTCAAAAGAGGCTTTTTCAAAAGTATCTTTCAGAAAAGGGTACGTCTGGACTACAAGCCTAACTTGGCTGCCCCTCCGAGTCTTAAACCCTTCTCAGTTTCACTAGCTCCCTCTGGTGGCTGTCATACACGAAGAGAATTTTTTGGTTCAGTTATGTCATGGGAATTTAAACTCCAATGAGTTTATGGAGTTTTTTTTAATTAAACACTGAAATAACTTTATTTTGACAGTAGCCATAACTCCTAAGTTCCCCAAAATACTGAAGTATAGACTTTGAATTGGAGGATTCACTCTGTGCATCTCTAGCTGATATTGTATTGATTGATTCCAATAGGCTAGACACCTGTAATGCTTCTCAATTTATGATTCACTAATTAAATGATTCCTGTGGATAAACTATTTCTTTTTAATTCCTGGATTCAGAATTATTGCACATTCTAAAGGCCTTAAGGTTATTTTTGTAAGAGATTTTTATGTACTAAGAGGCCGTTATCAATAGCTTTTGGTGATGGAATTACTTTACTAATTTTAGATTCTGACTTTTTCAGACTGGGCATTTGGCGATGGAGACGCTATTGTCTCTCACCTCAAAACGAGCAGGAGACTGGTTTAAAGAAGAGCTACGACTTCTAGGTGGTCTTGATCATATTGTAGATAAAGGTATATTGAATACATTTCATTTGACTCATTGAAAAGTATAAATGAATTAGAGGGCGATTTATGAGGGGAAGATTTTTCTCTTAATTGGTTAGCTTTTCTGAATTTCAGTTATCATAGTAAGAGAAAAGAAAAATGTATATCTTATACATAAGCTATCGGAACTTAAATCCCGCATCAAAACGTTGAGAAAAATGTAATGCCTCATTAAAGTTTAGCATGTTGTATTGAAAACAGATTCAATTCTAAATTGATAATACATGTGTGTTATTACTTCAGATAGATAATAGGATACCAGTGTGGTAACTTAGGAGTTTGGGTTTTGAATGGTTGTGTTACTTGTATAATATGCATAGATATTGGAATTCTGTTACTTTACAGAACACCAGTGATAACCCCTTCTAAAACACAGTGTCCTATTCTGGACACACTTTCTTTCTAAGACACCCCACAGAAAGCTAACTCTTGAAGAAGATAGGGATGTAAGCGACTAGTCAACTACCTGATAAGCAAATGCTTGTTGGGTACTCGAGTAGGAACTCGACTAGTTGCTTCCTTCCCTTCCCCTCCACACCCCCCTCCTCCTCAACTGACACTCTAATAGAGGCAGCAAGGGAGGGGAGCATGAGCCAGTGCTAGGGAGAGTCAGCTTAAAAACTGGTTCCTCCCAGCACTGTCTCCGCGGGGGGGGCGGCAGAGGGCAGTGGGGAAAAGGTGGGAGTGGGGATTGAAACTGTCCTGCTTGGGCTGGTCCTGACTGCTGCTCCTCTCTCTTTGAAATGTACAAGAGCCAGCTTCAGCTCAAGTACATTTCAAAGGAAGAGGCGCAAAGAGGAACCCATGCCAGTGGAGACTGCTTTGGTCCCCACTGGTGTGGGTTCCTGCTGCCTCTCTCCCATTGAAATGTTCAGGCTTTTGTACATTTCAAATGGAGAGGGGCAGCAGGACAGAGCACGCCCCTCCTTACTGACTAATCGAGTAGTCTGATAGAAATTCCATGGATCAAATCAAAATGTATCATCCCTAGAAGAAGACATGAGTTTGAACTCTTAAGATACTTGTAGGTGCACTTTTCAAAGTACGGTGAAGATCTGGGAAGAAGGTCTCTGTTGGAACAAGTATTAATGAGTTATGGAAAGCTAGCTGTTGACATTGAGTAAGAGAAAAATAAAGTAATGAGCTAGTGCTGAGGGTTTGGAGAGGCAAGCTTGCCAATTCCTTATATATTTCTTTGATTTTACTTCTATTCTACAACGTTAGCTATCTGCTTCTTTAAGGGTGCGTCTAGACTGGCAAGATTTTGCCAGCTGTCTACACTGGCTGCTTAAATGTCTGCAAGAGCACTGACTTTGTAATGTACAAAATCAGTGCTTCTTGCACAAATACTTTCATGCTCCCGCTCGGGGGAAAAAGCCCTCTTGCGCAAGAATACTTGTGCAAGAGGGCCAGTGTAGACAGGTAAGAACTGTTTTGCGCAAAAAAGCCCCGATGGCGATCGGGGCTTTCTTGCGCAAAATCGCGTCTAGACTGGCCACGGATGCTTTTGCACAAAAGCACTTTTTGCGCAAAGGCACCTGTGCCAATCTAGACGCTCTTTTGTGGAAATGCCTTTAACGGAAAAACTTTTCCGTTAAAAGCATTTCCACAAAATCTTGCCAGTCTAGACGCAGCCTAATAGTATAAAATGTGCTGAATAATCTACAGTTCTCTGCCTTAGTAGTTTGCTGGAGAATCTCTTCTTGGTCAATAGAAAAATAAACTTGATTTTTCTCTCCTCATGACAAACTTATTTAAGTATTTTCCAACTTTTAAATACCAGTATGATGGAGTCTTAATTCACTTCAGAGTTTGGTCTTGAGGAGGGTTTTGGGTTCTTTGGCAACTCTCTTGTTTTGTGCCAAATGTATGAGACTATGCTCAGTGCTTCTTTAAAAAGAATTTACTAGGAGAAATACGACAATTTTTCAAATATTACAGGAAGTCCCCAACTTACAAATGGGTGGTTCCAAAAGTTCATTGTAAGTTGGTGGTTTGGAATTCAAACATGTTTTCCCGTGGAATAGGAACAATGTTGTAAATGGTGTTTAGGTTCCCAGGCCTACAAAAGCCTACGTAACCCATAATGTAGCTGAAATACTGTATATTTGCAATGAAAAAAGTAGAATTTCTTTTATTTAACCTTGCATGCTGGTGCCAGAGGAAAGGCAGGTTTAATTAGAGGAGCATGAGGAGTAGGTGGAGGCTCTGAAGGGGACTTGTGGGTATCCCCTGGCTCCCTCCCGCAGACTCTGTGCCAGCTCCTGTGGTCAACCCCATCTCCCATATCTCCCCATCTCAGCTCCATGGGCTCAGTACTGGTTGCAGGAACCTTCATCCCCCAGCCACTCCCCGTCCCCCACAGACTACATCCATCGCCTGTTCACCGATAGATAGTGAGCAGTGCAAGTATGGCTGAATGATACTGGAGGAGCAGGGGGCCCTTTTGCCTTCAAAGTACCATTGTTGTGCAGCTGCCCCCTACTCTTCTGAAGTTCTCTAGGCAATACTTGCAGAACTCGCCATCACCTGCGCTGATTACCCAAGGTTACAGGCGAGCTTTTGTTTGTACGTGTAGATGTTTGTAATTTGGGGGTTGCCTGTGATTGATTTTATGATCATCTCACTCCTTTAAATAAAGTAACTTTGGTAAGTGTGACAAATAGGGCTGAAAAGGTATTGGATGAATTGCTGTTGCTAAAGTTGCTGTGTATGCCTTGAAAAGTAAAGGTTTCAGAAGGACCTCTTTAATGCTGCTCTCTTTGCTGCTTAGTCAAAGAATGTGTGGATCACCTAAGCAGTGATGAAAATGAAGAGAAATTGGTTGCTTCATTATGGGGAGCAGAAAGATGTTTACGGGTCTTAGAAAGTGTAAGTATGAGTAGATATATTTTCTTCCTAATGGAATAGTGGCTTAATTTTTTTTTCTGTTGCATTATGGCACAGAGATCCTGTTTGATACCAGAAATGGATTTGTAGGAAAATTGGTTAGCAATATGACACGGTGGGGTTCTGTAGGACCTGAGATGGACATTCTGTGGTGGCTTGTGGGGCCAGGTACAAGATAAAAGCTTAGGAAAATACTCTCGCTCAAAAAAAAGTGAAAATGCACATGGAAAATGAGTTCAAGTGCCAATTTCAGTATTCTGAAATTTTTTGTAAATATTGATGAGATAAAGTGATGAGTAAAGAGGAGCAATATTATGTGTTCACTGTTCTTTCTCCCTTCCAACAAATGGTTAGTTCTAATACAATGATTTTACTTTTTAGGTAACTGTTCATAATCCAGAGAATCAAAGCTACTTGATAGCATACAAAGACTCACAGCTCATAGTCTCATCAGCTAAGTAAGTTCTCAAAATATTTCAGGCTTTCTTGAACATATGACAAATATACACAGGTCACGTTTACACAGTATACTTATTCCCCTAGAATTTGAGTATTGCTACAACCTGTGGAACTGAAATGGTCATAGTAAAGTGAATATAGGCAAAACATTGTCTGCAGTGCGGTCTCGGCACTAGTGTTCACAGTGTTGGGAAATTGAAGGGGAGGGGGGAAAGCTAAAGTTAACTTTTAAAAACATCTATTGCCTTACTATTAATTCATATACTAGTTTAGAATAAAACTATTATATAGTTACTATTTGCCTTAGTAAAGTAGTAAATATTATGTTCCAAATTGCTGTCTGTATCACAACTTTTTCTGGGGATGTAAGGTATGGCCCATTAGGAAGCAATTGCTGTTTATCTGATTTGCAAGCTGCGTATGGTTTGACATCAGTGAGAGAGGCAGGCTGTGTTCCCAAAGGGTACCACATGCCAGCTCAGAGTTGGCATTTTGGAATTCTGTTGTTCTCTACACTTTTCTGTCTGTGGAGTTGGAGGAATTTTCAACTGGCGAGTTACTACTTAGATTGTATCCCTTTCATTTCACTCAGAGGGTGCCAAGCAGATAGAACTGTGTTGAGATCCTAACTAACCAATGGCAGCATATTTTGATTTAGAATCGCAAACATGGTTGGCAGGTTAATCAGAACACATTTTTTCTAAGTACTCAAGATATGTAGTATGCTGCTTAAGAGCTTTGGGTGTTCATGATTTTTAGGTCCTGGTTTTCCACTTTAATTTCCCAATTTTATCTATCACTCTATGAAATCCCTGAAATTGTCTGTTCTGCCAACAGAAACTTCATCTAATGAAGTAAAGAATCAAACTGGAGGTAGTTAATGTTTAGAAAATACAGAACACATTTTGCATAGACATCACATTTATATAATTTTCTTCATGCACATATAATGAAAGATAAAATGCCCTAACCCTATGTGAGTTACTTTATCACGTTTTCTCTGCATTTTGCATCTTCAGAGCATTACAGCATTGTGAGGAACTGATTCAGCGATATAACCGTGCTGAAGACAGCATCTGTTTATCAGACAGCAAACCTTTGCCTCACCAGAATGTAACTAATCATGTGGGTAAAGCAGTGGAAGATTGTATGAGGGCCATCATTGGTGTCTTGCTCAACTTAACAAATGATAATGGTAAGGGATCTTTCCATAACTGGCACTTTGCATATCAAACAGTATAAGGTAGGCCATTCCTACCAACCTCCTAAATTCTACAGTGTTTTGCTCATGTATGCTGGATCTTAGTAATACAAGAACCCGTACTTGTCACCAGAAATTGGATGGGGACTGGGAAATAGACAGTTAACAAAAGAAGCATGTTTGACAAAGGACACTAATTGGATTTTAGAAAAGATGTTATTCAATGTTTGCATGATGTTCAAAAGTTGTTTACTAATTTAGAAGCTTGACCACATTATTTTTTATTCCCCTCCCACCCTCCCCTCCCCCAGAGTGGGGCAGCACAAAAACGGGTGAACAAGATGGTCTGATAGGCACAGCTATGAATTGCGTGCTTCAGGTTCCAAAGTTCCTACCTCAAGAACAAAGATTTGATATTCGGGTGTTGGTAAGATAACATTCTTTGAACTAAGGCTAATTTTAAACAAACTCTTTGTTTTATTAATATAAATAATGTGTTTGCCGCAGTTCTGTGAAAATTGAACTACTTCAGTTTTTCATTGAGGGCCATATTAAAGTTTTTACTGAATTTTTATACAAGAAAATGTCACATTTGAAGTTAATGGAAGCATTACCTGTGTACGGTTTGAGGAAACCCTGTTTAATGACGTAAAGATTTGGCACCTAAATGTTACCCAAATCTCTCACACATTAGAGGTAACCAGCACTTCATTTGAAGGAATAAAGTTGGCATCTTAGAAGGTTTTTTTAAGGTGCCCATTATATGGCTACAGTCTGTAACAACTTTTAAGTTTTGTTAAAGCTCTGTGTGCACATAGAATGCCTAGGAACTTATTTACAAACAGATGTTTGGCAGTACAATATGAGAATTTAGTATGAAATGGGAGTCCTGCCATACAAAAACTTTGAAGCAATCCATAGCTATTTAATGTGGCATAAGTCAACAGCTTAGACTAACTTTCAAAGAAAATTACTGTCTCGTTTCAATGTCCTTTTCAGTTTAGAAATATGTGGTCAATTTTGGACAGCCTTTGTTTGAGGAATCTATTTTGCCTCTCTTTTGACAGTATTGAAGTAAATCTGTGTGGTATAAAAGAAAAAAGGTAAAATGAACAGTCCAAGTTTTTAAAAACAAGTGAGCCAAAAGTTAGGCTATTAAATCTCTATTATAAATAAGGGACCAGAGCTTCAAAAGTGCTGAGAGATGCTTTAAAAATATTGCCTCTTGCACCTAAATGTGGATGTAGAAACGTAACAATTTTTGTAAAATTTGGCTGTATTCTGTCCATCAGACCATTTGATAAAGGAGTGCGCACACCTTTGTGAGCACCACACAGATAAAGTGTAAATGTATTTATCAGTGAATTTGACAAATAAGATTATTTTATTTGGATTCCTTTTCTCTTGATTGTATGCAATCTTTGATTCTTCCAGGGCTTGGGTCTGCTGATCAACCTGGTAGAGTATAGTGCTCGGAACAGGCACTGTCTTGTCAATATGGAAACAACCTGTTCTTTTGATTCATTCTGTTCAGGAGAAGGGGATGATAGCATAAAGATAGCTGGCCAGATTGATGCTGTTCAGGCTTTAGTACAGGTAAGTAGCAACTTTAGCCACAAAACAGTTTTTAATGTAATATTGAAGTTTTGATTCTGATTGTTTTATGGAGGAAATGTAAGTTAAGTGGCAGTGTCACATCAAAGTCTTTTTTTTTCCTATAAACATTCCAAAATGCTCAACTTACTGTGTGTTTTGCCCCCAGCTTTCACTTGTTCTTTGAATGATTGCTTGTATGCATCCCAATAGAGGTGTGTGTGCTATGTGCGTGATTGTCAAAGAATTTTTCCTGTAGCGGTACCCATCATCCTCACCACAGGTGCTTCAGAGGCAGGGTGGAGACCCACAGTGCACACTCAGGACAGAGACTGTGATCGCTATCTGAACTCTCACAGCACATCAATGTCAGGGAGCTGCAGGCATTGCGTTTTGCCTGGCTTCAGGGTCGGTGCTTCTCAGTTCTGACTGGCACTACCGCAGCCATGTTTTATATAGACAGGGTGGTGCTTGCTCCTCTCCCCTGTGCCAAAAAGCCCTTCTCCTGTGGTACTTCTATATATCCCACCACATCCACTTGCAAGCATCATATCTACCGGGGTGCAGAACAGCTAAGACAGCCTCAACTCGTTCAGCACTCATGAATGGTTGTTCAGAACAGTCATCGCCTTGTATGTCTTCTGTCATCCCTGTATGGACTTCTTCGCAAACAAGGATCAACCAGAAGTGCTACCTGTTCTATTTCTTCCAGAATCACAGTCAATGGTCCTTTGCATTTCACCTGTCCTAGTAGAACCATCTCTTCTATGCCTTCCCACACACACGGTCCTCTCATACACACAGTCCTCTTCAAGGTCCGAAAGGACAAGGCCCAGACAGCAGTGGTTCACCACTCAACTGAACCTGTCAGTGGACAGGTGACTGGCATTTCCTCTGCTCCTGGATCTATCACCCAGGACCATGGCCGCCTACAGTACCCCAGCATGGTGTGCTTAGACTTCATGATGGGGATATCTGTGGTTGACTCATCTCAAGCAGCAGTTCTCGGACTTGATCCATGAGGTTGGCCTCAGTCTGCCTAATGCTACAGGTGCAGGAGGTAGCCAAGAATAATGGGAATAGGGGTTTGCTGCGGCTGGATGCCTTGTTGAATGGACCAGACTTCTGGTCAGGCAACATATTTGGCTAAGTGAAAGCATTTCTCTATTTGGCCCGTTCAACAAGGCGTCGTCCTGCAGCAAGCCCCTATTTCCATTATGCTTGATACTTCCTGCACTTATAGCATTGGGCGTGGCCATCTTGTCCATCAGGGTCTACCTGGTGGCTATCTCAGTGTTGTACCTAGGGGATGGCAGTAGATCCGTCTTTGGAAACCGCGTGATGTGGTGGTTCCTCACAGCTTTCGACAAGCTATGTCCCCGGGTCAAAGACCCAGTTCCCCAATGCGACTTGAATCTGTTACTCTAAGCTTGTAGGAATCTGGTTCAAGCCCCTAGCAACTTGCCCCTTACCCTGCTTCTCCTGGAAGGTGACCATTACCTCAGTTCAAGCATGGAGACTTGCCGCCCCAGCAGCCTCCTGCTACTCACCACACAGCTGCACAGTTCTGGGCTGCAGGGTGAAAATCTTTTCTGTGTGCTCGCGCAAACACGCAGCTTAGATGGAACCCTGGTTGGCAGTGTCTTACATACCACACCATGAAGGTGTCACACTAGGGGACTTCACAGCTAACCCAAAAGATATTGCTAAGAACATTTTTTTCCAAAGATTGTGCACATGGCACATGCACATGCCAGTTGGAATGAACATGAACATCACATCTCAAAGAACAATAGTTACCAAAGATAGGTAGCCGTTTTCTATCTAGTTACAATGTTTTCTTTTTTCTGCTGCTTCTCCCTCTGTTGCAGAAGCTGTTTCCCATATAAAGGACAGTAGTACTATTATTTCTGACATAAAAAGCCTTTTTTCATTCACACTAAAGCTATTTTTGTTTCCAATTTATTTCTAGCTTTGTTTAAACCCACTGTACTTCTAATAAAATATAACAAGCTACTTCTGTCTTGCATGCCCCCTTCCAAGAATGGCTTTTCAAAATTACATCTTTATTGAATTTTAAAAAAAAATTACATAACATGTTTATCAATATATAGCATTCATCACAACTTCAGAGCATTAGTGTCAGTGCCTCAAGATGTGCAGATTACTCCCGAGTATCACATTGACTGTCATAAAAACAAAAAAAACATGAAAAGTTATTCCATAGTGAAGCAGGCGCCGTAGCAGTTTATCAGAAAGACTGAAGTTGAAGTAATTAAATGATTTTTTTCATTCTTTTTTAGTTATTTCAGCACTAGTTTGTGTATTGATACTCTTACTTCAGCTGTGTAATTAGTCACTCAATCTGAAATAAATGTCTTTAGACTTCCTCCTCTAAAGTAACAAAAGATGTGAATTAATACCCAACTTCAGTTCCAGTTGGTTTCTAAAAACTCAGTACCTATACAAAGTGAGGTGTATGTCACAATAATTTGGGGTCACTTTCAGATTTTTGCTAGTTTCCCAGTTATGAAATTGAAGTCACAATTTTGTTTGTATGGGCAGATACAACAGACATCCATTATCCAAGTACAACACAGAGTAATAGAAAAGAACAATGCCTAAATGTACACTTCTTTTCAAAGGGCTGATCAAAAAGGTGGTCTAGACCAGAGGTGGGCAAGAGGCTGCCAGTGGACCAGATCTGTCCAGAACCCTCAAGCAGAGATCAGTTCAAGTTTGAGAGAGCCTGCTGTTCCCGCTCCCCCCAGCAAAATCTCTTAATTGCCATTGGCCAATCTCTCAGTTTCCAGCCAACAGGAGCCAAGAATTTTGCTGGGAGCAGGGGCAGTGTAGGAAGCCTTCTCTTTCCCACCCTCCTCATTCCCTTCCCCTGCCTCTTACGCTCAGAACGGAATGAGCGAGCAGCTTCCAGCCAGTGTCTTCCTCTGGCACCCTAGCTGGTATCTGGACTCCCTTCCCCAACCCTCTGCCCCCCGCCGTATCCAAACCTTCTGCCTCCTCCTGCACCCATACCCCCTCCCAGATCTGGCACCCCAGTCTTCTTCCCCAGATCGTAAGTCTTTCCTAGACTAGGTCACATCCCAAAATCCTGTACCCCAGTCCCCTGCCCTTGGTCACAACTGCCTCCTTCACCCAAACGCCTTCCTAGATTCTGTTCTCCCTCTTGCATCCACGTCACTCACACTAAGCTTCTGTCTGCACCCAACCTCCATCCCAGAACCCGCACCTCCTTCATTAATATCCTGGAAGAATGCGGCCCTCAACCACTTTCCAAAATCTTGGAGTCTCTTCCCCCTCCACCCGTCCCCCACCCCCCATTCAAAAATTTTGGAGAGCTGGAGCAATCTAGGGGAAGGGCAAAAAACTCATAAAATAAATTCCAACAGGAATTAGGAAAACAAAAAATAGAGCTCATGGGGGAAAGATAAATTTGTAGGGAGTAAAAGGAAAGGTGAGACCAGGAAAAAGTCAAATGCAGAGATTTCTGTAAGACTAATATCAACTTGATCATTTTACAAATGAAAAGTGCAATTTAAGTATTCTAGTGTCTCAAAGAAAAAATTATATTTATTCAGGAAAGGGTTTCTGACTCAATTTACATGTTAACTTATATTTTTATCCTTCAGAATGGTGAATTGAATTGCTTTTGATCTTTATCATGAGGCATTCCACCCTTATTTATCATGAATGTGTATAATCTTTTTTTAAAAAGGATAATGATTATAGAAATGTGGGACTTGAAGGGAACCTCAGCAGGTCATTTAGTGCAGGCCCCTGCACAGAGGTAGAACCAAGTATTATGTAGATCACACCTGACATGTCTTAGAATCATAGAATCCTAGGGCTGGAAGAGACCTCAGGGGGTCATTGAGTCCAGCCCCCTGCCCATAGCAGGACCAACCCCAATTAATCATCCCAGCCAGGGCTTTGTCAAGCTGGGACTTAAAAACTTCTAAGGATGGAGATTCCACCAGCTCCCTAGGGAGCCCATTACAGTGTTTCACCACCATCCTAGGGAAATAGTTTTTCCTAATATCTAACCTAGACCTTCCCCCACTGTAACTTGATACCATTGCTTCTCATTCTGTCATCTGTCACTGCTGAGAACAGCTTCTCCCCATCCTCTTTCAGGAGATTGAAGGCTGCTATCAAATTCCCCTTCACTCTTCTCTTCTGCAGACTAAACAAGCCCAGATCCCTCAGCCTCTCCTTGTAGGTTGTGTGCTCCAGCCCCCTAATCATTTTTGTTGCCCTCCGCTGGACCCTCTCCAATGCGTCCTCATCCTTTCTATAGTTGGGCCCCAGAACTGGATGCAGTATTCCAGATGTGGCCTCACCAGTGCCAAATAAAAGGGTATAATCACTTCTCTAGATCTGCTGGCAATGCTCCTCCTAATGCAACCTAATATGCTATTAGCCTTCTTGGCTACAAGGTCACATTGTTGACTCATGTCCAGCTTCTCATCCAGGTCCTTTTCTGCACAACTGCTGCTCAGCCAGTCAGTCCTCAGCCTGTAGCACTGCTTGGGATTCTTCCGTCCCAAGTGTAGAACTCAGCACTTGTCCTTGTTGAACCTCATCTAACCTGTTCTTAAAAACCTCCAGTCATTTTGTTTCAATGCTTAAATTACTCTGTTAGGAAGGTTGTCCTGATGTAGAACTTGAATCTTGCTACAATTTAAACCCATTACAATTTAAACCCATTACTACTTTTCCTGTCCTCAGTTTCTCATCCTTTTTGTAACATCCTTTATTCATTTGAAGACTGGTATGTTCCCCTCTATCTTCTTCTCTTCTCCAGACTAAACAAACCAATCCAATTTTTTACTCTTTAAAAAAAAAGGGGGGGTACTGTAGCACCTTAAATATCCCAAAAATGTATATAATATCATGAGCTTTCATGGGCAAAACTCACTTCCTCAAATTCCTCGTAGGATATATTTTCTAGGCCTGGTGCCTAGACACTGTGTTTCATTTGAGGCTTTATGAGTGGGAGAGTTACTTCTTGTCTTGCTTACAATACTTCTAATACATCCCAGTGTGATGTTTGCTTTTTTGGAACAGTATTGGATTGTTGACCCATATTTAGTTCGATACAGTATCCCACCCAGATCATCTTCTGCAGGATTCCTTGCTAAGCAGTCATTTCCCAATTTGTATTTGTATAATAGCATTTAACAAGGAAAAGTCAAACTTTGAATTTTATCTTGTGTAACATGGCCACTTCTCTGTGTTTTGAATTCTAATACTGTCCTCCAATGTCATTAATAACACTAATATTGAGGAATAAAACCATTGGAAAGGGGTATGCATGTGAAGGGGACTGTTTAGGGCTTGACCCAGAACTGAACGTCTCCTCAAATTTTCCTACCAGCTATTTCTTGAGCGTGAACGAGCAGCACAGCTGGCAGAGAGCCAGACTGATGAGTTGATCAAAGAAGCTCCTACTGCACAGCATGATAAGAGTGGAGAATGGCAAGAGACAAGTGGAGAGATTCAATGGGTCTCCACAGAAAAGTCAGATAATGCTGAAGAGAAAGATAAGAAGGAAGAGGATGAAGAAGAACTTGACCTTAATAAAGGTATATCAGTTGGTTTCAGTCAGCTGAAGGGGGGGAGGGAGAAGAGCTGTGTGATTGCAGTACAGTTGCGCCTCTAGTGAAGATTGCATAAGAGTTTCCATTCTGATCTCCACTTTCCAGTGATGTATCTCACCTTGGGCTGACGGACCTCAGGTTAGTGTCTACCCATATGTGAAATGTCTGAAAAATTTGAACAAAAGCATTCAGTTACTGTGTTCTGTGGGGAGGGAAGGAAGCAGTAATACCTTTTTCACTTGGCAGAGTCCTGATCTCAATTCAGATTCTTTTCTAAAGCCTTTGTTTCTTGGACATTTTAGTACCGTAATGTTTCCTACATAATATTCTGGTGGCCATTTGCCCACCTTCACTCTTTTCTATTTCCTTTTATTTAGTCTTTCTCTTGCCTCTCATTTCCCCTATTCACTCTTCTTTTTGGTTTTCTGACTTCGTTTATTTTTCTTCTGACCTCTTCGATCTTTAGGTCTCATGTTCATTTCTCTTCCACTGTCGTGCATCCCCATTTCTCTTTTCCTTGATCCCTTCTGTTCCCGTAGTATTTCTGTGTGTCCCTCTGACTCTTTTCCCCATCCCTAACCACTTTTTTCCCTGTATCTCATAGCAGATAGTCCTTATCTCTCCCACCCCACCCCCCCCAAATTCCCATTCACTTGCAAGTGAACCAGAAAATTGTGTATGGAAATGTTTCAAGGCCTAGTGCCTCCAACTTGGGGAATGACTGCCAGGAACTCTGGTATCTCAAGGGCCAGGTGGCCAAGCACCCACTCCATCTCTGGAGAATGAAGACCTTCATCATCTCCTTTCATTTGGTTGCTCCCCCTTCATCTTATTCCTTCCCCTCACAGATTTCCTGTCTCTGTCTGCTCCACTCTGCTTGTCTTCACTGTCTCATTACCTACACTTTCTCTATCCTCTTCCTCCCTCCTTTCCCCCATTTGTAGTTCTGTCTTCTAGTGCTTGGTCAAAGGTATGCCCAACAGTCCTTTCAGGTCACTAGCTGGAAGATAGTATATTAGTTATGTTAAAGAAAATATATGGAAAAAAAAGGATATGTCAATTAATTGAAGGAAGGATGGCATCTCCTTCCACTTTCACATGTATTTCTTTTATTGTATGTAGTAATAGAGATGTAGCCGTGTAAGTCTGGTCTTGCTGAAACAAAAGACAGGTCTATGGAACACTTTAAAGACTAACAAGGTGGTTTATTAGGTGATGAGCTTTCGTGGGTCAGACCCACTTCCTCAGATCAAATTTTCTTCCACAATTTGATCTGAGGAAGTGGGTCTGGCCCACAAAAGCTCATCACCTAATAAACCATCTTGTTAGTCTTTAAAGTGTTGCATAGTCCTGTCTTTTATGGTATGTGTGCACCTTCTTTGTATTATTACAAAGTTTTTATAATAAAGATGTTTAGAGAGCCTAGTGAATAATCCTGATGGTTGGGCCAATATTTCCTCTTTTAATTAGTTCCGGTATCCAAGGCCATGTGTGAGAGTGCTTGATATTTAATGGTTGTCATGTTTAAGTATACATTGTATTTTGTAAAGTTATCTGAGAGACCCTGGCTGTGGAGGAAATTTACATTGTTCTACATTAATGTAATCCTTTGAAATGGCACTGAACAAGTTGTATATAAATTCTAATTATGAAAGAAACTTGCTTCCTAAAAAGTGTATACTGTGTAAGCAATTTCTCCTTATTTTGCAGCCCTTCAACATGCTGGGAAGCACATGGAAGATTGCATTGTGGCCTCGTACACAGCATTGCTTCTGGGCTGTCTCTGCCAGGAGAGTCCAGTAAGGAAATGAGACAATGATTCATTCTAAAATGGTTCTAAATGTTCATTAAAGTAGCCACTTGCAGTAATGAAGTGATTTTGTTGAGTTAGGATTTTGTGTAAATTGACTACATCGGGAGGGTCATTCTGGTGCATATATAGCTCAAGCAAAGTTTGTGGAAGTATTCCATTCTAAACCAGTCTTCATTTACTTATATTGGGTGCAATAATTACAATTGGAAGGATACTGGTGAAGAGATTTTTTTAAACTCAGTGTTTTAATAGCTTTCATAGGAGTTTCATATTTCATCAGAGTTCAAGGAATTTCATTTTTGCCAGTGATTTTTTTTTTTAGAGTGCCATATTTGAATATACCCACATTCTCTGAAGAGCTCTCTCTGAATGTCTATCAGATTGGGAAACATTCTTCAGAGCTGAAATTTTAAATTGAGGAATTCAGAGTTGTACATATAAATAAAAACTTAGTACTGCATATGCTCAGCTGTCAGGTTTTGTTTTGTTTTGTGTTTTTTCCAGAAAAGTGGGTGACTGATTAGGTATCAGAATTGACAGGCTGTACACTGAATTTAGATAGGGTCTGAAGAGCGCTGTTGTGCAGCTTCTTGCTGATTTATTATGTAATAATCCATTCTGGAGCAGACACAAGTATCTCTCAGTCTTTCAGGAATAGAAATATTATTCCATAGCAAAAGACAGTTAGTTCTCACCCTGTCAGTAGAATGCTTTTTTCTGTCTGTCTAGCTTTCAAAAATCCTGTACAGTCAGTCTGATTTGTTTTAATGTTTTTTTATTTTTATATCTATCTAAATAAAAAAAAACACATTAAATCAAATCAGTGTTATATATATATATATAAAAACATAAACAAACCTTTAGCAGTTGCTGTTGGCTAGAGGGCTTAGCTGTGAAAAGTCATCCTTGGGAATTCACTGCCAGTGGAGGAGAGATTATATGAAGTTGAAAGACTTCAAGTGTAGGAACTGCAGCAATATAACCGAGGATGGAGAGGTGGGGGGCAGAAGTCTTACATCATCACAAATCAAGACCTATAATGTTTCAGTGCTTGAAAAATATTTCATTATTTAAAAGAAATGTTTGACTTCCTCAGATCAATGTGACTACTGTGAGGGAATACTTACCTGAAGGGGACTTCTCAATAATGACTGAAATGCTCAAAAAATTTCTCAGTTTCATGAATCTTACTGTAAGTAGTGCATATTTTAAAGATTGCCAGATGTAGTTAGTTTTCGTACTTTAAACTGCTCTTTAATTTTTTATCTTACACTTGAGATGATATTAATATTGATAAAAGCTGCTAGTGAGCTCCCTCTCTGGGAAAAGAGGGGAGAGCACAAGCTGATATCTTGATTTTTAAAACAGAATGTCCATTTGCCAGCCCTTCATTTTACTAGTAAATGGAAAGGAAACTACTTCCTTGTTCTCCTTTGAATGTGACTAGTCAATGGAGAAAATTTCAGAACCACAGCCTAAAGTACACTTATTGTCTCATTAAAATGTGTATTCTAAAATGTGCATAGCTTTTTGAGATTTTTGTAATGTCATACATGCTTTTGTTACTTTCTTATTTTTTTTCTGTTACTTGTTTTCAGTGTGCTGTTGGAACAACAGGCCAGAAATCTATCTCTAGGGTGATTGAATACTTGGAACATTGCTAGATACTTAACTTCCGCTGCAGGCACTCTAATGCTGGAGCTACCCTTAGACAAAGAAAGAAATCATGAAAGAAGTCCTTGAAGATACACCAAGACCATTCATCTGTGTCATTCGTGTTCAGATTTTTAAGGCTACCTGGTCTCTTAAGCATGCATTCAGCATTTTCTAAAAGACAGTTACTACATCAATCTGCAACTATCAAAAATGAGGGGAAAAGGTTCTGAAGAAAATAAATATAGAATTGATGCAGTGCAGTATTTAAATATTTTGGCAGGGTTTACCCTCCCTTTCTTTTTTCTTGCTTCGTTCATGACAAGTTTAAAGGGGAAAAACTTGCTGCTGATAGTGCAACTGCTGTTTACTGTTGAGCCACTGTTTCATGCCAGCCAGGTGCAAGGCAGCTTAGCTACTGAGGTATCAAACAAATGTTCTAATAAAGAAGTTCTGGACAGCAGTATCGCTCCTATTTGAGTTTAATTTGCTCTTGCTTTTTTGTTATGTGATTATTCCAAAATCATAAAATATAAATTTTTAAATACTTTGGTGATTTTAACTACTGTCTATATTTAAAATTATTGGAATCCAAAGAGGCAAGGATTGGATTGTTTATATTTTTATACTGTTTTGATTGAAATTAGGTGGTTGAACTACTTCTCAGTTCTAAAACTGTCGTGGCCCATGTACTGTAGGCTGATAGGCCATAACACTTCATAATTCTAAAAGACATACAAAAACATAAACACACCATGCAGTTTAAGGGTATATCATCAAAAAATGCAGTAACTGTAAAGAGTTGTGCCCTGTTAAAGGACATAGTGAAATAATGTTCAAGCCCAGGGTAGTTTACACTTCATACTAAGCAAAAACTTTGGAATGCTGTTTTGATTTGTTACAAGGGAGCATTTAAGATATATTTTATAATACTCAATACAAAGAATTTGGATGTTTTAGGGGGCAACTCAGTAAAGAAGCTAAAACACCAATGGGGATTAATGTTTCCAGCTGACATAATCTTTCTATTTCATTCTTCTGTAGTATGGCAAAGTTAAATGCATACAACACAAAGCCTTAAAATGCTGATATAGCTAAGATTTTGTTCAGGCAGAGGTCTAGTTCACAAAGCATTGTGTTTGAAGACTTTAGTGGAACAAAAAATCCCAGAAAAATACATCTAGATTTTTTTTTTTAAATATTAGTGTTTTTTCTTGCACTCATTATTCAGACCAACAAAATTGGTAATTATTTTTATTATGCTGGTCTTGAATATTTGCAGACTCTTTGGAGTCCTGCATCATCGACATTTTAAAAATACCTATAGAGGTAATTACATCATGTTACTCCACTGAACTTGTAAAACTTGAAGCCATAAAAATATTAGCTCTATGTATAATGAGGGGGAAATAACAGGAAATCTAACCGGCTTTTAGATCTTGTGTTATTTTCATGTATAAAGTTACAAACTTGTGCTTTTGTATCAGTGCCAGCTGTAAAGTTTTTTTACATACAGTGGCTGCCTTCTATGTCTTCCTATTTTTGATAATGCAGATTGTTGGGAATTCTGTAAGGAAGTAACTGATTAGAGGCAAAAATCTTATGTTGGTCATAACTTTTTGCATTTTCTCTCATCACCTTCTAAAAATGTAGTGTACCAGTGTAACTTAGAAGGGATTTTGAAGTTGTGTTTTCTTTTCCCTTTGGGTAAAAATCTCGGTATAGAAAGAGAAGCTTAGTAAAATGAAATATGTAAATGATGTCTGGAAGTATGAATTTACTGGTTATGTTTTGCCCATTTCATCTTCTAATTTTAAATTAATGGGTTTTCATTTATAGTTAGAATTAAAGATTAAACAGTTAAGTTCCTGTGGACAGATGGTAAGAGATAATATAGATGTAATCCAAAAAAAATGGAGAAGTACGTTTCTCTGTTACACTGGTAATTGTTTGAATGGAAATTCATTTCCATCAGTGTTTAACAATTTTTAAAATAATTGTCAAACACTGACTAATAGATTTTTTTGAGGGTGGGGGGAGAAATCACCCTGTGAACTGCAGTGCATTTTTGTGTGTTAAAACCTCAAATAACTCTGCATTAAAGGGTACCTGAGGCCAACTTGCAAATTAAAGTTTTAAAGTAACTTTTTCCATTGTAAATATTTGTGTAAATACTCTCAATTGGGAATTAGAACAGTAGAGTACTTTTCTGAATCCAATCCTATTTTTATTTTATACAGTATTTCTCAGCTGTGATCTTTGGAGCAAAAACCAATGGCAGGAAAAATAGTTTGTACCAGTTTCATGAAGTATGTCTTTGGGTTTTTGTAAATAATTTTAACTCAAATAAAATTGCTACTTTCAATACACATGTTGTCTTTTAACATGTAATAAAGCATATTTTCTCCATCAGAAATTGCAAAAGGAGAAGGGCTCTATCAGGTGAACCATCAAAAATGAATGTTGATGGTGAAGCCTGATGTTAGTGTTCCACCTGCATTGGCATGTGAAATACCAGTATTCAATTGAAAGTCTTAGCTGATTTGTATCCAACCCGCAGGGATCAAAGTGCTCTGGAGACATTGCACTTGGCATCTTGACAAGAGTTAATGGCATTCTCTTTGCAACTCAACAGTAACTGCCACTGATTGGAACACAGCACATCTGAGGGAGTTATAGCCAGAACAATGGAAACTCATTAAAACACAGGGAAAATGGAGCAGTCTTCACTGTATCCTCATGGAGGTTAACAGACTTCCTCTTCTCTCTTCAATGGGAAGTAGGGGAATTAAAATCAGTATTGCTGTACTTTAGTTTGAATGATGATGTTCTAATCTGTTCAGGGTGGATTTTCTCCAGCACCTCTTCTGTTAACTGATACAGCTAAATCTTTTCTGTTAGATAGCTGCAAAGTACAGTAAAAGTCAGACTTGAGAGAATGTGTGAATGGTGTTGTCATCTCATTACCACTCTATTGTATTAACTAGCATCAGCATAATGGAATTTTCTCTTTGTGCTGTAAAGAGCTGTTAATAGAGTTCCAAGTGCTGGAACCACACATCATTCATAGATAGTAGTGTAGAAGACAGTCATGTCATTATGTACTTATAAATGTGTCTCTTTAGCAATTCTTAGCAGATTCAGTAGGAGAAATATTTCCACTCTGGGTGCTTTATATTTAGACATGTGTATTGGGAGCAGTAGATCTCTGAAATAACCTTGAGAAGTTTTTTAAATTAATAGAAGAGTTTGGAGGATCTTACAGACGAATAAGATTGTTTCAAGACTGAGGTTGAGACAGCTTTGCAACATTGATTTTATCGAGAGAGTAATCTGGAACGTTCTGTGTGAATACTTGATATTTTAAAAGCTTAATGTAAAAGCAGATGGTGGGAATAGATTTCCAAGCTCATCTAATTTATTTGATATGTTGCCAGCAGCCTTAAGCACATGGAACCAGAAGCTGGATAGTCATCACAACACTGTCAAAGGTTTTTAGTTTTGCAATAAGCTTAATCTCTGTGCAAAGAACAATTGGAATAGTAGTGGGGTTTTGATCAGGGTATTCTCATTCTGGACTGTGTAAGTGTTTTCAGGTTCATATCTGATCCAATTGAGGAAAAATATTTTTCATATCCAGTTCATCAGCAACTCCTCCCATATTCCTTGATCTTAGTTGTTTCTTTACTGGATTCATATGCTCAACCCCTTGCACTCTTCTCCACCTCACCTCGGTGAGGAACGTTGGTGGAATTCTTTACACAGGGATTCACCCATCTCATCTTAGCCATATGGCCTCAGCAGTCATGGATTACCACCTCTTGAGTGGTGGTCTAACTTTGGGGACTTCTGTATCAAGTGATTGTGTCCGTGCATCCTGAGGTGAAAGATCAAGGTGTTCTCCTGTAACAGTGAAGAGGTGAGACTATCACAGGAGTGGGGAACCTAAAAGCCTATAGGCCAGATCCAACTTCCCTTGATCCAGCCCATGGAAAGACACTGGGTTTCCATTGTTTTCCCCCCTCCCCTGCATGGTGAGCCGGCGCTAACACTCCTTCTCTACTTGAAAGTCACCCACCCTGCAGGTCTGGAATACTAGTACAGTCTTGCCCCCCTGCAGGGGGCGAGGGAAGCCCAGAGCCTCATCACTAACTGGATCAAAGGAAGCAGGAGGCAAGTTGTGGATCTATGGGGCTGGAGTGCAAGGGAGCCCCTGTGCCCAGAGTGTATCTTGTGTGTCACGGGGGGGCCAGGCTGGTGAAGCGGTTTTTGGTCCTTTGTGGGCCTAACCCTTGAGGTTTGTTTGTTTTGGGGGGTTGGTTTTGTTTGAGGTTTGCATTGTTTGTTTCTTCAAGTGCTTGCTTATGTCCAGTCCGTCTAGGTGTGCGTGCCCCGTGCACAAGTTCCGGAAGCTTTTTGCCCTTAGCAGTACCAGTTGGGCCAGTAGGGGAGGCCCCTGAAGTGTCATCGATATATCCTAGCATATAACCCCCTGCTGGCCCTCCCCTCCCTCAATTCCTTCTTTCCACCCGTGAAGGTTGCTGGAATGCTTCGCTAAGTGCTCCCTTAGCTTTCTTATGTAAATAGTTTCTCCTTAAGAGTAGTTAGCAGTTGATTATTAGTAGCATGCTGGGGCCCCAGGGCTTCAAACCCTGTCAACAGTGCTCCAAACCCATGCCCCGGGGCGATCCACACAAAGACTGTTTGAAGTGCCTTGGTGACGGCCATTTAACTAATGCCTTCAAGATCAGCAGGTCCTTTAAGGTACGCAGAGGGAGAGGGACTCCAGGCTTAAGCTCCTGTTAATGGAGTCAGCACTTCAATCCCCGGTGCTGGAGCTGGCACCGTTGGTAAGGAGCACACCGGCGTCGACTACAGAAACGGAGCGGGCACCAAGGCACGCAGCGCCTTCCCAGCACTGATCAGCACTGAGGCACGGATCTCAATTGCCTGTGTCATTGACTAGTAAACGGGAGCGAAGTGAAAGGTCACCATGGAAGCAGGATTGAAGCACCTGCCTTCGGGGCCAGTACTTCAAGAGAGGAGCCCGGTAAGATCGGGAGCCCAAGAGGGCTGGGACCTGTCCCTGGAGGAGGTCCGAAGGCTATCCACACTGGAGACGTTCTCTGTGGCCCAGGAGCTGATAGAGCTCGTGGCCTTCCCGGGCCCAGCACTGCGCAGCACAGAGGAGCACGCGGGCCGCAAGACCCATGTGCCTAAGTCGGCCCAGGCACCACAGCCGGTACCGCCCCGGCAAGAGCCGGGCTTGGCACCGGAGTCCCACACCATGTCGACCCTGCCAGGACCTCCCATACCCCATAGAGGGAAACCGGCTGCTGTGGCTCACCATGCGGCACAGGGAACAAGGATCTTCTGCACTGCTGTGGTTGGCGTCGGAATACTCTTCAGAGTCTGATGTGGAGTCTCTGGTCTCGTCAGCCTCCTCTCGATGGTCGGCGCACCGCTCCAGGTCGGGTCACCGGTCCTCGTCTCAGCACCACTCGGGGCATCGCAGCCCACCCATGGTCCTAACCCCCCCCCCCCCCCCCCCCCAGTGGCAGCTGCCTATGCAGTGGCCCTTCTGGAAACCGTGGGCCTATCATTAGGTGTAAGGCCCTGACTCTATCGAGACCAGGGTCTGTGGTAACCTCCGTGCACTCCAGCCGTAGGTCTGCCCCTCAGCCACTCCGCTCAACAGGTACCCAGGCTCAGAGACTAGAGCAGCTCCCCCCTCCCCGGGGTTGAGAGGTGAATCAGCTGATTCACTCAATCAGCCCCTTCCAGCGGGCCCTGCGCAGGGACCTGGCCCCAGGACTGAGCCTGCCACCACCGTTATGCTTCAACCCTAACTGCTGGAGTCCTCGTCACCAGCCGAGGCCTTAGCAGACCCATCTCCGGGCATGCCTACTATGGACATGCGAGCTCACGAGGCCCTCCTCAGGTGCCTCACACAGAACCTGGGGATACAGGCAGAGGAGGTTATAGAGGAGGAGGAGGACCCGATGGTGGACATTCTTATGGCTGATGCCCCGGCTAAGATCTCCCTTCCTCTGAATAAAACGGTGGCAAAGATAACAAAGACCTTATGGCAGACACCGGCCTCCGTTCCTCCGACGCAAAAAGGGGTTGAGAGGAGGTATTTCGTGCCCCAGTCTGGGCACGAGCATCTCTTCACACATCCACCACGGGATCCAGCAGTGGTTCAGACAGCTTGCCAGAGGGAGAAGCAGGCGCAGTGGGGCCCTACTCCAAAGAGTAAGGAGCCAAAGAAGTTGGATCTGCTGGGGCGGAAGGCATATGCTACGGTGGGCCTACAACTGAGGATCACAAACCAACAAGCGATGCTCAGCTGTTATGTGTACAATTCTTGGGTGGCGGTGGACAAATTCAAGGACCAGCTGCCTCAAGCTTCCCAGCGGGAGTTTGCCGCCTTTATGGAGGAAGGAAGAATAGTTGCACGAACAGCTCTGCAGGCCACCCTGGATGCCGCGGACTCGGCAGCTTGTGCCATGGCTACGGGCCATGCGCAGGTGCTTGTGGCTCCAGATCTCCGGCATACCACAGGAGGTCCAGGAGATGTTAAAGGACCTCCCCTTCGAGGGCTCCAGGTTGTTCTCAGAGCAAACAAGACAAGCTACATAGCCTTAGAGACTCCAGGGCCACCCAAAGAGCCGGCAGTCTATGGATTTGTAGCCTCTAAACCTCCTTTACAACTGCCACTCATTGGTAGAGATGCTAAAGGACTATACGGGGTGGAGGGTGAATCCCAGCAGCAGGAGGGCAAAGGAAACTGGCGCTGCTGCTGCTGTGCACAGTTAAAGGGCATTCAGCTAGGCCCAGACAGAGTTTGTGGGACCAAGGTGGCACGTGGTTGGCTGTGCTGTGCAGCCATCAGCTCCCAGCTAGGACAGCCAGCGAGCGAGCGGGTGGGTGGATGGGTGGGCAACGCTGGGCCCTGAAGGCATGGGGTCAAAGGCCATGGCCTTGCTTGCCTTGTCCTCTGACTGGGCTTGTATTCAGCTACCACAGAGATTGAGTCTGTGCCATTCGCCTGCACTAGTCCTGCACTTCTCCCAGCTGCAGTAGGTGTCTGGGGCACCGCTGCACCTCTAGTCAGAGATTTTAGGTAGCAGTGCCCTCAGTAAGCTGTGCACATGGAGCAGATGGTATGCCCAGTGCCGCTATAATGCATGCGCAGCCGACCATCCCTTCGGCCCTTCTCTGCCGCCAGCATCCATCGGAACTGCAGTTTCTCTCCAATCTTTTTCAAAATTTGTTCATAGTTCTTTGTTATAGTTAGTATAGTTTAGTGCGTATAGTGCAGTTTAACAGTTCAATAGTTATTGTTAGTTTAAAAATAATTATTTTTGCTTTTAAGACTTTGCCTAGGCAACATTTTTCTTCCTGGGATGCCAGGTTTCCCAGGCCTTAAATGTTGCATGTCTTGCGGGCTCTCAATCCCCATCTGACGGGCACTCAGTGTGTTCAGGGCTGGGGGTGGGCACACACTACTACCACCCGATGCCAGCACTGCTAATGGCTAACGGCCCACACGCGCAAAGTCAGGGAGCTACAACTGAAGCTTTTCCCCCTTGAGAACACCGTGCTGCTAGCCTGGGACCCAGAGCACTCCATTACACCCCAACAGCCCTCGCCGTTGGCTGTGTCTAAGAAGGCTGTTCCTTCAGGCACCAGGGACTCTTCCTCCAAACAAGCCCTAGCAAGAGATCCCATTCTTCAAGTAATGGTAGTTCCCCTTCAAAAAAGGGGGACCAAATGCCCAAGATACCCCCTGCACTGACCTCAGCTAAGGTACCAGGACAGTCAGGCACCAACGGCTCTGGAGGGTCCAAAGACCTTACTAAATTGAGCTCCAAGGCACCTGAGAAGTCTTAAGTTGGTGCCACCAATACTGTCTAACTTGACCTTTGTGCAGACGAAGGCAAAAGCACAAAGGTCAAGTTTCTTCTGTGCACTGTCGGCACAGAAGAAACTGAGGTCCCATACAGTGCCATTGGTACCTATGCCGCCTCTGGCACCGAAGAGGCACAAGCATGCAGTTACTGGCAACCCCATATGGGACACCATCGGTAATGGCTGTACCGTCACAGGTCCTGGAAGCAGTGCAGAGGATGGTACAGCCATTACCTATGGTGTCCCATCCTCTGCACTGCTTCCAGGACCTGTGACGACAGCACCGCAGCCTTTCGTGGCGTCAGAAGAGCTGAGAGTAACATCCGTGCCGATGACCCTGTTGTTCAGCACCGAGGGTACGCCCTCATCTAGCAGCCTTATAGGCTTTCTACTCCTGCAGACTCAGCACTGCCACTTGCAAGCAATGAGGACGAGGAACCCCTGGGGCATTCCTCCCCAAAACAGCCTCAGCAACAAGCACCACCTCAATGGCAGCCACTGCAATGTCTGCTCCCTTCAGTGCCAATGCCAGCCAACTGGCCCTGCTGGCCTCCCTGGACACCCTTCAGAGCCCAACAATCACAACAGGTGCAACCTCAGCCACCTCCCTCTGCTCCATCAAGGGCCATGTCTGTATCCTCCCTCAACAGATCTGCTTCTCAGGAGGATGAACCAGAGTTAAATGACGAGGAAACCTCTGTCTCCACACCTCCACCAACACACATTTCGTCATCTTACCTGATGACACCCTGAACCCCCTTCTTCCCCATTGAGAGATGATTTTAAATCGTTCCAAGAACTTTACATGAGGATGGCAGACATGCTGGAAGTATCCCTGAAACCCAGCACAAGTTGACCAGTATCCTGCATAAACAAGAAGTCGTCCTGTGGCACCTTATAGACTTAAGGGTATGTCTACACTGCAAAGTTAATTTGAAATAACAGCTGTTATTTTGAATTAACTTTGATAGCGGTTTGAAGGTATAAACACTATTTTGAAATTAATTCGGAACAGTGGAGCGCTTAATTTGAATTTGGTAAACCTCATTCTATAAGGAGTAATGCCAAATTCGAAATATCTATTTCGAATTAAGTGCTGTGTAGACACTTAATTCGAAATAGGGGCCTCCAGCCTTCCCAGGGAGCCCTAGTGGCCACTCTGGGCACAACCAGGAAAACTTACTCTCCTCTCCCCCAGCCCCGGAGCCATTAAAGGGGTAGACCCTGGCCACAGTGCCTGTGCCAGCTCCAAGCCTGCCAGCCCAGAGCCAGCAGTGGCCACTGGGCCCCCGACCCAGTGGCCCCAAAACATGAGCCAGCAAGCCACTGGCAGCCAACCCTCCTCCACTTCCCAGGAGCAGTCTACCAGCTCCGAGGAGCCTGACAGGGGCTGGAAGAGGCAGGCGCCTTCCTGGGCCAGGGTGGAGATCGTGGACCTTATTCAGGTTGAGGGTAGGATGCCCCCAATGTCCGTGATCTCCACACTAGACAGGAATGCGGCCGTCTATGGCAGAATAGCTGCCAGCCTGGCCATCGAAGGCCACATGCGAACCCAGGAGCAGGTTTGCATGACAATCAAGTTGGTCCAGCGAGACCCCCAACCCCTCCCCCTTCTTCCCCCTTCCAGCTCCCTCATCTCAGCTTTCCCTCTCCCACCCTCTCCATCTCCCACCTCCTTTTCCCAGTCTCCCAAGAGGTTCATCCCCCCCCAGTTTTGTTCAACAAACCCAGTTTCTATTGTTGAATGTACGTGTCTTTTGTTGGACAGCAGGAGGGGGGGCTAGTGAGGCGTAAGTGGAAGGACATGAGGGAGGAATGGGGCACGAGCCCCTGGTGGGAAGGACCGGGGTGGCTCTGAGGGTTCCTTGGCATGGACACTCTCCCACAAGTCCTGCTGGATCCTGACAACCCCTCTGTGGACCCTCCGGATGGCAGCCTACAGCAAGTGCAGCCGGGCTGATGGCAACGACCCCACAAGACACACCGGCATGCCCAGGGGCAGCTCTGGCTCCATGTGGCCGAGTGCTGTGGTGTCCCGAGTGCAGGCATTCCAAGTCAGGACTGCTTTGCTGTCCCTCAAGGTAGACCAGCAAGCGGGGAACCCTGAGAACTGTCTGTCCAGGGTGAGGGTAAGGTCCCTTTAAGTATGGAGCTCAGTTAGTGTATGGGGCTGTTGCCTGAGGCTAAGTCCTAACCTGATGCCCTGCCAGCACTCGTTCCAGCCCGCCTTAACTTCGGTTCAGGGTCCACTCAGTGTGGACACTGCTATTTCGAAATAGGCTTTGTGTGTAGATGCGTTAATTCGAATTAATTAAGTCGAATTAAGTTAACTCAAGTAGACGTACCCTGACAGATTTATTGGAGTATAAGCTTTTTTGGTCAAAGACCCACTTCCTCTGTTACGAATATCCTGCATGTGTCGCCATCCACTACGCTGGCACTATCAATGGACCCAGCTCTCGTAGACCCTGCCATGGTGATCTGGCAGACACCGGCAACAATTCCACTGGTCAAACCATATATAAAAGGTCAAACCATAAATATTATGAAGCTCCACAAGATGCTGACTTTTTAGTCTCCTATCCACATCTACCACAAGGGAATTGGGTAATGGTTAATCAAAGGGGAAAACAGAATGCTGCCAGAAGCACACCTTATGGCAAGGAGTGGAAGTGCCTGGACCTCATGGGGAGAAAGGCCTGTTCCTCTGCGTCGCTCCAACTCCAGATATCAAATTACACCATGATGTTCACAAAATACATGCACCACATTTTTGAGCAATTATCATACTTTATTGCTAGCCTGCCAGATGACAAGACAGACCAATTCAGGGCCAACTTAAATGAAGGCAGCCTGATTTCACACACAGCCTTATAGGCTGCTTTGCATGCCTCTGATACCACATCATGCTCCATCATGATGGCCGTCATAATGAGATCCTCATGGCTCTACTTATCTGGGTTTCCCCATGTAGTACAAGCCACGGTGGAGGATCTCCCTTTCCAGGGCTCCAAGTTGTTTGCGGGCACCATGGATATGTCGCTTCACTCACTGACTCTCGTGCCAGGCTGAAAATGCCTGGCATTCATGTCAGTCAACAAAACGTAAGCAGGGAAGGTATTTCACGCAGCGATACAAACCCATGCCTTTTAGTCAACCAGAGAGGCATTTTGACAACAGGAGGCGGCAACGCCAATTCAGATGGCGACAAACCCTTTACCAGCCCTCTACTTCTCGACCCTTGACTTTGAGGCAAACATTTTGAAGTTTAGGTCTAGCATCTGGCAACACCTCTTTGTCTAAGGCAACCACATCCCTACCAACTATTCCACTAATGTCTAGCACCATTCTACCCCCCACTGGTCCTCTATCCCCATGGACAGCTGGATACTGGACATTAGAAAGGGTGGCAGATACTGGATCCCTTTCTCTTCTATACCCCCTTCCCATCCTCCCTCACCATCCCTCTTCAGGGACCCATCTCACCAGAGCATTCTCCTCCAGGAGCTCGACCACCTGCTTCATCTGGGGTCTATAGAACCTGTACCTCACTGCTACAGAGGCAAAGGGTTTACTTCCTCACAATAAAGAAGTTGGGATGATGGAGGCTGATTCTTGATCTCAGGAAGCTCAACCAATACATATGACCAGAATGGTTCAAGATGGTGACCTTATCCACTCTAATTCTTGCCTTAAACAAAAGGGACTGGTTGTTGACTCAATCTCTAGGACAGGGGCGGCCAACCCGTTCCAGACGAAGAGCCACAGCAGCAGTGGAGACAGCGTGAAGAGCTGGGGCAAAGTTGCTGAGGAAAGAAAAAAAAAGCGACGTGCTGGGGGGAAAATAGGTGCTGGTACATCCGTTCAAGGGCACATCTTTTTTTGGGGGGGGCGGCTTAACAACTTTGCCCCAGCTCTTCACACTGTCTCCACTGCTATTGTGGCTCTCAAAAGAAGCCCTGGGAAGGGGTGAGAGGTGCAAGCTTTAGGAGGGAATTTGGGTGCAGGAGGAAGTAGAGAAGAGGATGCTGGCTCAGGGA
>JANRFK010003679.1:16020272-16045822 GCA_030068395.1 Apalone spinifera
CCCCCCCCCCACTAGAGCCAGACTCTGCCCCGCTCAAACCTAATTCTTGGGTCCCAGAACCACCACTGCTACAGCTGTGCGTCCCCCTCCATGTGCTGGGGCGTGTGCGCTGAGCAGCCGGCACACTGTGCACATCCCCACCTGACCCCAACCTCATTCGCCCCTCCCCCACTCTAACCCAATCCCCATCCCCCACTTACCTTATGCCCGGGTTCCAGAGCCGGCGCTGGTGCCACCACTGCACCCAGAGCTGCTGCCGCTGCCACACCTGGAGCCGCTGCCACTGCTTGTGCTCAGCAGCTGGCTGCTAGCACGTGCAGGCTGGGACGCTGTGTGCGATCCAGCCTGCACATGCAGGATATGACGCAGTGCGCTGGGAGCCGTGAGCGGAACAGTGCAGGCCGTGAGCACGCAGGCGGCTCACAGTGGCCTGGCCTTGAGAGTGGCTGACCTGAGCAGTTCTGGGTTCCTTCCTGGATCTGGCAGGAGCTGCAATTTCTTTTTCGCGAGCCACGCGGGTTGGCCACCCCTCCTCTAGGATGTGTATTTTCACATCGGAAATACCTCAATTTGCAGTGGGAGGGGCACACTTCCAATACATAGCGCTTCCATTCGCAATCTCCACCGCTCCAAAGGTGCTTCTGGTGGTTGCTGCGCATTTCTGCCGACAAGGGGTCTTGCTATTTCCATACCTTGACGAGTGTCTGATAAAAGCATGCACAAGTCAAAAAGTAGAGAACGTAGACTCCCTAACTAGGACATATTTCACACCCTTGGTCTGCAGATAAATCTACTCAAGTTTAAGCTCCAACCAGCCCATCTTGATTGCAAAGATTATAGCCCCTCTGCCACAACAAAAGTTCCAGACTATACAGGATTTTGTCTCATTGATCTAATGCAGCCCACAAGTCTCCACAAGGACATGTCTTCAGTTACTGAGGCACATGGCAGCAGCCACTTCAGGTAGGACAGCATGCCAGACTGAACATGAGGCCTGTGCAATATTGGCTGAGAACTGTATCCAAACCATGCATCAACAAAGTGGCGTCAATCCCAGTCAGGAACAAACAATCCCTGGACTGGTGTCAGACCCAAAAAACGGGTGTGCTTGATGTCATACCTTTTCACAAACAGCCCCCGTCTGTGACCATCACAATGGATGTGTCTCTTCTCAGTTGGGGGTGCACTCAAGCGCTTTCAGAACTCGGGTGATGGTCCCCACAGGAATCCAACCTGCACGTGAACATACTAGAGCTCAGAGTGGTATTTTGTGTGTGCCAGTATTTCCTTCTCATATGCAACAACACAATCAAACAATCATGTATTACATCAACAGGCTTCACAACCCCTCTCTTCCTCCTCTGCTTTGGACATAGACTTTTTTGCCTGGGGCAGAGAAGGAACTGAAAGGACAGTTGGCTGCGCATGTGTGGTAGTGGCACCAGGCATGCTGTCTGCTCCATGTGTGCAGCCTCGCAGGAGACACTGCTACCTAAAATCTCCAACTAGAGGCGCAGCGGCACTCCAGACATGCAAGGCGGAGCACCCACAGGGACAACCATGTCCAAGAACCTCCATTACTGCCCAAGGTGAATAACCCTCTTCTTCAAGTGATGGCTCAGGTGTATTCCCATATGTGTGCACATACCGCATGCATGGTTGTCCAAAGATTTTTCCCTAGCAGTACCCATCTGGTCAGCTGCAGAGCCATCTAGAGTAGCACCTCTGGCACTGCCAACCTGGCTCCTGCTCAGTTTTCTGCCAGTGATAGTCGTTGAAGCTTCTGATTTCTTGGCGTGCATCTACGCAGCACCCGTACCTCGAAATAGCTTATTTTGAAATTAATAAAGCACTCTTCCAACAAGTCCCTTAACCCATATGGAACAAGGTTTACAGGGACGCCAGAATAGCGCGCCTGCTATTTCCAAATATATGAAATAATGGGTGCATTTAAAGATGTGGCGTTGCTATTTCGAGATACTTCCAAATGTAGCCTTGCTTTGCAAGTCACTCATCTCTGGCTGCTCTTCCCTTGAACAATTGTTCTTGGAATTGTAGAAGTTAATTGGGGGAGTCCCCCCCTTTTTTTTTCCTACAAAACCTTCCCCTCTTGGGGGCAGACAGCTGCCTCAGGGCTTCAAACAGCACAAGATCTGTGGCAAACGCATACCCAGAGGAGACCAACATACTGCTTGCCTTAAGGGCCCAGGGGAAGGCCATTTCAAAGTTAAGTGCAGTATCTGTAGGAGGTTTAAGCCATCTACTACAGAAGAAAGGGATCAGCTTAAACTTCTCAAGGAGTCACCATGGCAGGAAGGCGTGTCAGTTCCTATGGAGTGCAGTGCACCTGTCTCGATGTGAGAGGTTTCAGCACTGCATAAGGATGAACAGAAAGACTATTGGCACCACTCCCCTACACAAGACTGCCAATTTTCTGCCTGCATTGTCTTTTTACTCCTAGGGCTAATTGGTTTGATTTAAACAAAAAACAGGTATCAAAGCCTCATTAAGAAGCTCTCAGCCTTGTCTAGCAGAGTGCTAGATTCAGCACGTGGTCCTTCAAACAAACAAGCTCAGCATATGGTATATTTTAGGCAGCCAGCAAATACATTACAAACACAAATACACACGATACAGCCAACCACTTTAGCCCAAGGGACACAAATTTGCTCCACCTTCACCTGGAGAACTCTCTCACAAAACTCCCATTAGCTGCTCCTTTTCACAAAGCTTGTCATGCATGGCAGTTGAGTTATTCCTGAAGCTGCTAGTGACTCTGAGGAGTCCCAGCACCATTTGTATGACACGAGATTCTGTGGTATTCCCGGAGGTGCTGACCACAGTGGAATGCAGCTTTTGGGTTTGAGAAAAAAGCATTAAGTGGTGGGATCATATTGTTGTGCAAGTCTGGGATGACAAGTGGTGACTGCTGAACTTTTAGGTGAGGAAAGCCACTTTCGTGGGACTGTGCTGCAATCATCATCACTCTGCGGTGCAAGGACACATGAATGAGAGCTGTGGAAGCTGGTTACTCAAGAGCTTTTACTTGGTCCCCAATCATTCTGGAGTGAGAGTCGACTGGGGACTTGTGTTGACAGAAGTGTGCAGGGCAATCAATTTCATGCTGCTCTGAAAAACCGTGACTTTGGGCAATGTGCATGAAATCGTGGATGGCTTCCCAAACTGCAGAGGGGCGATAGATGGCATGCACATGATCACCTAGCTGCTGAGTACGCTAACTGCAAAACATATCGTTCCATGGTTCTCAGGTACTTGTGGATCACCAAGGGCATTTCATGGACTTACCACAGACTGGTCTAGAAAGGTGCATGATGAATGCAGCTATTGGAACACTGGCTTTTTCAGAAAGCTGGCACTCGCCTCCCGGACCAGAAGATCACTGAGAGGGAAGTGGAAAATCTCCGCTGTGATCCTTAGAGACCTGGCTGCCCCTACAATGCCATGGCTCATCCTACTATACATGGGGAGCCTTCACCGGCACAAGGAGCAGATCAATAATGGGCTGAGCAGGTGCAGAATGACTATGGCGTGTTCTTTTGGCCATTTGAAGGCCCGCTGGCAACGTTTTGTACAGGAAGCTGCAGTTGGCCAATCATATCCCTATGGTATCGCCATGTCCTGTACCCTCCCTCATATTTGCAAAGGGAAGAGTTGAAAGCTTTAGTTAGGGCTGGATGGTAGAGGAACAGCACTGGGAGGCTGTTTGAACAGACCAAGACCAGGGCTATTAGAGGAGCACAGCACAGGGCCGTAAGGATCAGGGATTCCTTGAGGCAGCAATTCGATGCTGAAAGTCAGTAAAACTGGTTGCCGTGCAGGGGTTGCATTGCTCGGGGGTTACTCTCACTGGTGCAGGGCTAGACATAGTGCCACACTGACTGTAGCTTTGGTGGGGGATGCTTGCTTGTTTGCATTCATCATGGAATATTTGAAATACATGAATGTCAGGTATTAAACATAAAGTAACCCTAGGACTCCCGGGAAGCATAGAACAACCATTTGCAGTGCAGGAGGCGGGAAATGAAACAGGGGGCCTGAGTGTCACAGGCTTGTATATGTTCACAGTTCATATGCAGGAGAAAGGGCCAGGAAAACCCTTGTGGTGGCCTGGGCATGGGTAGCCCTCCATGCAGCTGGTCAGAGGAAAAGGCAGGGAAACCCCTTGCCACAGAATCCTTGGGTGCAGCCGGGCTGGGTGCTGGAGAACAGAGGCTGACGCTTGCACGTGGCTATACTGTGATCTGGACAGGAGTGAAGGGGAAGGGGGTGAAGTTTTACTAATTGCCCCTCATTTCCACAGGCTGTGTTCACCCTGCATGACATTCCACTGCTTAGCTAATATGCCATTAGCTTTCTTAACTACAAGGGCATGCTGTTGACTCACTACCTGCTTCTCATCCACTGTAACCCGCAGATCCCTTGCTAAAGTCAAGGTATATCACGTCCACTGTCTTCCCCATGTCCACCGAGCCAGTTATCTTGTCATAGAAGGCAACCAGGTTGGTCAGGCATGATTTGCCCTTGATGAATGCATGTTGACTATTTCTGATCACTTTCCTCTCTCCCAATTGCTTCAAAATGGATTCCTGGAGGATCCCCTTCATAATTTTTCCGGGGACTGAGGTAAGGCTGACTGGTCTGTAGTTCCCTGGATTCTCATTCTTCCCTTTTTTAAAAGATGGGCATGACATTTGCCTTTTTCCAGTCATCCGGGACCACCTGCACTTGCCATGAGATTTCAAAGATAATGAATGGGCCATGGCTCTGCAATCACAACTGCCCACTCCCACAGTCTGAGCTGCCATGAATATTGGCCAAACTGGACAGTTTCTACAATGAAGGTTAAATGGACATGTCGGATATCAGAAATGGGAATGCACAGAAACCAGTGGGAGCACATTTTAACTTATATGGGCACTCAGTAATGGATTAAAGTAGTCATTCTACTACAAAGGAATTTCAAAACCAATTGCCGGCAGATCTAGATAAGTGATTATTCCCCTTTATTCGGCACTGGTGAGGCCACATCTGGAGTACTGTGTCCAGTTCTGGGCCCGCCACTGTAGAAAGAATGTGGACGCATTGGAGAGGGTCCAGTGGAGGGCAACAAAAATGATTAGGGGGCTGGAGCACGACCTATGAGGAGAGACTGAGGGATTTGGGTTTGTTTAGTCTGCAGAAGAGAAGAGTGAGGGGGGATTTGATAGCAGCCTTCAAATTCCTGAAAGGAGGTTTGAGAGGATGGAGAAAGGCTGTTCACAGTACTGACAGATGGCAGAACAAGGAGCAATGGTCTCAGGTTACAGGGGGGAGGTCGCGGTTAGATATTAGGAAAAACTATTTCCCTAGGAGGTTTTTAAGTCTTGGCTTGACAGCCCTAGCTGGGTTGATTTAGTTGGGATTGGTCCTGTCTTGGGTAGGGGGCTGGACTTGATGACCTCCTGAGGTCTCTTCCAGCTCTATGATTCTATGAACTGATGCAGGGGGTTGAGTTGTGACCTGGAGCAGGGGATTGGGATGCAGTGTCTGGGAGGGGGTATGGGTGCAGCAGAAGAGGCAGTAGCTTTGGGTTATGTGGGGCAGAGGTTTAGGGGGTGGGAGGTACTGGGGTGCCAGATGCAGGCTCTGGCTGAGAGACTTTTCTAGGTGACTTCTGGCCAGCAGTTCAGCAGGTTTCTCTGGCAGGCTCCCTGACTTCTACCCCCCTGCAGGGGTCATGTGGGTCTGTGAATAGCTATGAGCCTGGGGTGGGGAGGTGTGGAGAAGATTTTGCATGCTGCCAGTTCTTCAAACAGACAGTTTCCATTGGCTGGAAACCGGCCAATGGGATTGTGCTGGGAGCGGGGGCAGCGCACAAAGCCTCTCCCCGGCTTGTAGCTTTTCCAAGCCAAACAGGGCCCCACAACTCCTTTTCTGAGCAGAGTGCAGGGGGCTGGGCAGGCAGAGCCTGCCTAAGGGTCCTTGCTACATCCAAGGGCCCGATCCAGTGGCTTAGCAGTCTGGATCCAGCCCGTGGGCTGTATTTTGCCCAGCCCTGCTCCACATTCTGGAGGAGCACCCAGTCTAAAGAGCTTCTGTTACAAGGGAGGGTTTCTTCTCTCCCGTCCTCCTTGTGAAATTAGCCAGCCTCTCAGCATGGTGACCTGCTGTGTGGCTGAGATTCCCCAGGTCTGTGGATTGCTAGTAGACACGTGCCTCTCTTCAGCCTTGAGTTAGGCCCTGAACTCTATGTGATGCTAGGGGCTCAGCACCCACCCTTCCTGCTGGTATTTCCCAACACCAGGCTCAGGGAGCCTAGCATATTGGCTTCATGGCTTCCTGTTTAAATAGAAGCCTCGTTGCTTAACTCCAGCTGTGTAGGTCTGAGTGTTGTTTCTGTGATTTTTCCCAGGTGTTGTAATATTCAGCGCAGTACCTCAACCTCTTGGTGGCAAAATCTGGGGACTTTTATTAGCAAGAATGTTTAGATGTTAGGTTTAGATTTGACCTGTAGAGGGATGAGGGCCAGATACTTTTTAAAACTGAAGGGTAGGATAGGATAATTTTCCTCTTTATGAAAGAGTTGGTTAAATTGTCTGACCATTTATTGGGGGTTCTGCTAACAGACTGCCTTACTCTGCTATGCTAGAGCTTGGTTTTATACAAGTACTGGGGCAATGCAAATATTTTGGTTTAGGATTAACAATATAGTAGCAAGAGCCAAACATTTTTAAATCAATTCCTGATACAAGGTAGATCTACACTTTGTATAAAGGTCTTTACAGCCTGAGCTCCTACCTGCAGATTTTACTGAAACGGGACTACTGTCAGCATATTTTCAGGAAAAGGGTAAACCCTTCCACCAGCAGCATTTGGAAATGCGTACGCGTAGGAGTGCCTCTTTCATGTGCGTGGTTCAGAGGTGTTGCCCTGTATGGCTACTCCCTGCCTGTGGAAATGAGCCGTGCTAACTGTTGTCAGGTTAGCATTTGTTTAGTCAATTCACCCTTGCTGAAGGATATACAGTGTGTGTGCTCCTGTGCATCCCTGTAGGAGGGACTTAGCTGGAGCCTGGGAGGCTGCATTTGCCCTCTGTTGCAGCCTTCAGTAACTTGCAGGCTGCTTTGGAAGTGTGCTGGAAAGGCCCCGCCAGCAGCATGTGCCCTCCTCTGTGGCAGTTGCTCTCGCACAAGCCACTGTGAGTAGTATTACGGGGCAAGTACAGGGCCTGTGCACTACTGATTTTCCTCTAGAACACTGTTTCTTAAAGTTTAAGACCAAGGAACATTACATTATTTTAAATGAGGAACACCAAGGATTTTTTGGTGGGGGAGGAGGGTGGGAAGGGAAGGTTACCTGCCCCTTTAAGGGTAGCCATTTTGAACTGTTGTTCCTAGTGGCATACCTACTGCCTCAGGGCACACCAGCCTGCCATGAAACACAGGTTAAGAAACCCTGCTCTAGAGAGCTCTCCAAGCCTGGATTGCACCAGTAGAAGCTGGTTTCACCCCAGGGCTCAATCACACCTGAGGCAGTTTAATGAAGGTAGAAATAAGAACAAATCACACAGGTTGGATGAAGTAACATTTATTAAGTGTAGCACTTTCTGCATGTTTTCAGGGCAGCTACTGGCTGCCGTAGCTACCTGGCTATTTAAGGGGATTCAAACTTGGCAAGAAGCAGGGAAGGTCAAGTCTCTGGAAAGCATCTGTGGGAAACAGCTACATGGCCACTTCGCTGCTGCCCGGCTCCTACTTCCAGAGGCATTTGCAAGTTCGGCCACAGCTCCCAAAACTACAAGAAGCAGAAATGGAAAGGAAGGGAGCGGGACGCAGGAGCCAGTTCGCTGTGGCCTCATCAGAGCCGAATAAAGGCGTTTCTCTGTGTCCCCCCGCAAAACCTCCTTCCCAGCTGTTTCTCTGCTCGCCATGTGCGCAGTCCCGAGGAGCGCCCCTTCCCACGTGTGCACAGCTAGTGTCAGTGTGTGGAGCGTTTCCTTCGAAGCGCTGCAGTCCAGCCCCGAGCCTGGGCTCCGCGGCTTTCGCTCTGCCGGTGTGTCCATCGCCCCACTGCTCTGCTTTCCCCGGAGCGGCCTTACTGTGGGGCGGGGTCTGTCCTGGCACAGCGGCGGGGCCAAGCGCTCTGCTCTCTCTGGGCTCCTGCGCTGCCAAGCCCGGGCCGGGGGCTGCGTCGGGGATCGGGGCGGCCCAGGGCGGCGCTGCCGGCGGCGGGCGGTGCCGGGCTGGCTTGTCCGGCGGGCGCGCCGCGCTGCAGCAGCTCGCTCAGCAGGGCGATGTAGATCTGCGCCAGCTGCAGCGTTTCTGCCTTGGAGAGTTTCCGGCCGCCCCGCAGCGCTGGGACCACGCTCCGCAGCCGGTCAAAGGCCCCGTTCAAAGCCAGCATCCGTCGGCGCTCTCGGGCGTTGGCTGCCAGGCGCCGCCTGGCCCAGGCCGGCCAGGCGGGGCCGCTCAGCCCCGCGCAGCCCTGCGGGAAGCGGCGATCGGCTGCTTTGCAGCGCGCAGCGCCTGGCCGGGGATCCCCTGCGCCCCGCAGTGACCCGCGCCCCGCCGCTGCCTCTGGGCGGGCTGAGAAGCGGTGGCTGCAAACGCCGCCCTCCCGGCCCAGCCCCCGGCCGCCGCGGCCTTTCATCGCAGCCTCTCCCGGAGCCACGCCGCGCCCTGGGCCGGGGCTGCTTATATCGCACGTGGAGCGCGGGCCGGGCCCCCCTTGGGCGGGGCCGGGGCTCGAACAGCTCTCGAGGCCGGGCCGTGACTAATGCGCCCTTCGCACAGGGGGAGAGGCCGCGACACGCGCCGCCAGGCGCCCTCTGCAGCGTGACCCGGGATCAAAGGGACGTTTCTGCCCCAACCCCAACCCAGCTGGGTCCGGGGCTTCCCTCTGCACGGGGCTCAGCTCAGACGGGAATAGCGCTGCCTTGGCCTGAACACGTCCGTGATCCCCAGGCCGACTTCAGCTCAGGGGACGAGGCTCGCTTTGGCTAGCGGGAAGCGTTTAATGGGGTGCGAGAGTTGTTACACCAGCAATTAAACCCAGGTTCCCACACCCCGCTTTCCGGAAGAGCTAATGGCACGTCCTAAAGTCGAATTAAACTGCACAACTTGTCAATTGCCAGCTTCAGTGAGCTATTTCGGCTTTTGGCTCTGTTTATGCAGCAGAACCTCAGGGAAGAACACTCTTCCTACCACTTCCTTTACTCCTTGTGAAATGAGGGTTGTTGCCATGAGTAGGAGTAAGAAGTCCTCCAGCTCCACATTATTTCAAAATAAAGGCTTGTAGTGTAGACGGGCACTATGTTATTTCGAAATAACACTGCTGTATAGACATACACAATTTGCATACCATGATTTAACTCTGCGGTCTGGACATAGATTGAGGGTATCTTTTCACAATGTTCCTTTGAAAGAGATTTTAATGAAATGTTGGCATGTTGGAAAAACCTGCTCTTTCGACACATCCCTTATGCCTCTTAGAACGAGGTTTACGAGGATGGCGAAAGAGTGCATCTGCTTTTCTGAAATTTTTTGGAAGATTTTTTCTCCATAGAAAAGGCCACTTACCAAAAAATTGGAGTGGCCCCCCCACCAAAAATTATTGCCCACCCCTGGTCTAGATGTACCCTTTGTCCACAAAGCGGGTACAGCCAGGCGTACAGCATATCCTGCCAGCCTTGACCTAAAAGAGCAGCCTCTAGCAGACAGCGGGCAATACGCTTTCTGTGCAAGTTTAGCGGCACCTCCTTAGTGACCGTCAAGGCAATCTGCAATGCACATTTGCTTTCTGGGACAGAAAGACTAGGAGGATTTTTGGTGAGAGAGCATCACCTATGTTTTTACTTGCTGTTTAAGTGATTTCTTTGGAGAAGAGGTGCTGCTAGCATAGTCTGTTTGGGTTACAATTTGTAAGGAGTGTCAAGGAGCACATAAAGCAAAAGATGGGTGCTCTTTTTTGAGGAATGTGTGTCTTTAATGGCATTGCATTTAGGCTGGTATTTATACCTGCCCACAGGGACCTGGACTAAGACTGGTCCCCTTAAATTCACTGAACATCTGTACGTAATGGGGGAAATCCTTTCTGGACTGCCACTAATAGTATTTAATACTGTCCTGAGGCCTTCACCTCCTCACTGTTCTACCGCGGAGGACTGAGCCTCTTCAGCAGGTAGAGCCTTCGTCACTAAAAGCTTGTAACGAGGATTCTTTCCCTCCATACGTAGCACAATGAATCTGAGGTAATTTTTTATGACCAAGAGCAGGATTTTTTCATCTGTCTATCATCTGTCTGTTATGGGTATTGAGTTACTGTGTGATGGATTAAGGCTGCTGTGCAGGATTTTGTGAGGGTCTCACACCTCTTAGTGAAGGAGTGCAGAGGTTTTTGGTGTCAGCATATTCTGAGATAGTAGCATTTGATACAACTTCTATTATTCCTTCAATCCCCTCCCCCCTTCCTCACCTCCACACTTCTGGGCTCATCTGTTTCTCTAATCTGATTGCCCTCCTCCACAAAAAAACTCCTGTTTCCCATTCTTGGGTGATACCAATAATGGTCTCAATAGGAACCTCGCCAACCACCTTTCCTTTTCTTGTAGGAAGTGCACCCTCCATGCACTCCAGAAACCTGATCAAACAGGTGTGTATTGCAGAGTGCCCAGAAGCACATCAGATTTGGGTTGTTTCAGACCAAGGAGTGGGAAGCAAGTTCCAGAGTCTCATAGCACACCCTGCCAGCCCTAGCCTTAGTCAGGAGAGAGATCTGGACACTGCTGTGACAGTTTGGCCTGGAGAGAGCTGGTCGCTTGGGCAGGTCTGTCCCAAGACATTGAGAGGCCCTAACGAGCATCGTACGCTATACACATAAGAGCAGAGGGCAGCCAGATCCCAGAGCACTGGTGAGATGAGCTTCCCGCAACACTCCCCACTTAGAAGGCAACAGCTCACCTACTGCATCATCTCAGTATCGGAATGGTTTGAAGGTGTTGTCCCACGAAGGGCATGTTGCAATAGTCTAATGCTGAAGTAACAGGACTATGGGTAATGGTGGTAAGGACTACAACTGCAAAGCAAGATTATAACCTCAGCCAAACATAGACATTAAATTGGTCATCCAAGAGTAGCTGAGGGTCTAAAGTCATCCCAAGTTGTAAACGTCAATAGTTGATGGCAGATGTACTCCCTCAAAGGGATTTAGGCCTAACTCATCTCCCAAACCTGCCAACTACCCCACCCTTCCATTAACGACTAAAGGTTTTCAGAACCAACCCCGTCTCTTCCATCTCAGAGTGTCTGTGTCTAGGGAGTTTGGAACAAGGAGCAGCTGAGAGGTATCAGGGAGACTGGGAAGCCTAAGCCATTGGTGGATTTGGGTACTCTGGGGAGTGGAGAGGGAGTTTAGATGCAGGGGTTTTGTCGATGTTTGTGAGGTGCTATGAGGAATGGAAGGTATGGAGAAAAGCTAGAGTTGGGGGGAACAGACAGGGAGCTTTCTGGAGGCTTTAAGGATCTGTGGTCTGACTTGGGGAAGTGATGGCTAGAGGAGAATAGAAGTTTGGGCTAGTTCTCTGGCGAGTGAGTGACCAGCCATTGCCATGTTTCCTGTGTCTTTTTAGTGTCAGGTATTTGCTGCTTAGGAGCCAGCAGAGATAGCAGAAGGCATGAGCAAAGGAAGCCAGGCTAACCTGGCTGGTCATCTCTATATTAGCCCAAGGTGCCTGAAGGGAAGCATTGCAGGGAAGCTCATGCAGCCTCTGTGGGCAGAGCTGATCATAGGGCTTCCCTGATGGGCCACATGGTCCCCCCATTTCTCTGCACTTCACCCTTTGCAGCTTGGAAAGGTTGTTGGTTTTCCTGGAGGGGATGTGTTTCCTTCCCTCCTATGGTTACATTCATGGCTCTGGACTACTTGTAATTAAACATCTCAGGGGACTTTTGGCAAGAACCAAGGTACTAGCTGGCTCTAATGTCCTGGCCAAATTCCTACATGGGATAATTCTATTTAACGACTTATATTTCCTCCGTAAGTCAATAAGGGTGCGTCTACACTGCACCCAGAGCTCGAAATAAGCTACGCAATGTGAGCTATGCAAATTGCGTAGCTTATTTCAAGTCAATCTCGAAATAGCTTATTTTGAAATTTGGCGCTGTCTACACAGCACTTATTTTGACATAAATCACTATTCCAAAACATCTCTTACTCCTCGTGGAATGAGGTTTACAGGGATGTCAGAATAGCGAGCCCGTTATATTTCAAAATAATAGATGCGCTCAAAAGACGCGGAGTAGCTACTTTGGGATACTTCTAGTGTTGTGCTTAAAAGAAGCACCTAGGATATTTTTCAGGGAGATAAGGCAACACGCCACATTTATTGAACATACATAGATCAATCAATACTTTATCATATGCATATGATACATTGCACTCACACACACACACTCTCTCTCTCTCTCTCCCCCTGTCTTGTTGTTACTAATAGTTGCTTCTCTTAACTACACTGGCCAGGTAAGTTAGATGGGGAAGGGGTGGAGACGGGCTTCTGCCAATCCGGATTGATGCTCCAATGTTGATAAGACGAAAACCGAGGGTCCCTCTGCAAGATGCCTCATATTTATCCCTCTCATGCAGCCAGTTAGTCATCATTTACATATGCAGTGAGATAATTGTGATGCCTTTTTTTAATGCTGCTTCGAAGAGGATCCTTCAGGCACTTGCTGCTTGACTCCCAAGGCCATCTATACTGGTGTCCCGAAATAGTGCTGTAGTGTAGCCGTAGCCAAAGAAACATCCCCTGCTCCTTCCTGCCCTAACTTATGGTGTGCTAAACAGGTGGTTTGTCTTACTGGGAAGGTGGGCAAATTGTGCCTGTGCCATGGAGTCAGTGGCAAAGTTCCCCTGGACTTCTGTGGGGGCAGCAACAAGACTAATCTGTAAACTCGTAGGATGCTGTATTTCGATTTGTGAACAAATGAGCGGGCAAATCTTTATCCTTTTCTGAATCACGTCCACAGAACCATGGAAAGGCAGAACAAAGAGAAAAGTGAAACTGTTTTCTTTCTCAAAATATTGTAGCACTACAGTCTCAGGCCTTTGCAGGAATCTATACTAATAGGTGGTGGTCACTCTCGTAACCTGACTTCATACTGCAACTTTTTAAAAGAGCTTTAAAAACATTTAAACAGGTTTCACCCTCATCTGGGTCATTTTCTAATTTCTGTTGTCAACTCAATGGGATACATGATTTGGTTTGTTGTCGATTCTTCCATCGCCTAGCATATTTACTAGGGAATGAAAAGAACGCTGGCTGTGGATGAATTGCTGCTACAGTTTAGGCATGCATTTCTATTTTTAAATTAGAAGTGTGGTGGATCTTTTCTACTGTAATACTGCTGACTTAGCTGCAGCTATACAGAGTTCTTCATCCTCTGCCCAGGCTGCTTTTAACTCTAATGTTCTATTTTAAAGAAAATTGTGTCTAAGCAGAAATGTGCTTCTAAATTACTCTTTCTTTCAATGAAGATGGAGATTAAAATTGGTCTTGCTGGGGGTAAGCAGATAGACCAGAACAACTCAGTAGCATTATAGCCCTATAATTCACTGCTGCCTGTCTCTTCTTACAGTAGCGCTGGTTGTGACACTGTAGTTGAGGTTTTTCCACTCAAGGTAAGGACTAAATCTCTTTGTTTTGTGTGAAAACACAGAGTATCTTACCCAAGTTTACAGCAGAGATGTGAGCAAAGACTGAATTTTCCAAGGATTTTATGGTAAATCTGTTAGTTCATTAACAATGATTTAAAAATGTCAGAGAGGTAGGCGTGTTAGTCTGTCACTTTAAAAACAATGAGTATTCCTGTGGCACCTACTAGTCCACTCAAGCTCATCTGAAGAAGTGGGTTTTTCCCACGAAAACTCATGATACTACATACATTTTTGTTAGTCTTTGAGGCCTGGTCTACACTAGGGGATAAGTTTTAATTAAGATATACTTCAGTTACATTAATTGCATAGTTTGAGTCAAAGTATCTTGACAAATTTTGGCGCTGTCCACAATGCGGTGGAAAGGTTTATGGGATCTTTCGACAAAGCCAGCCATTTTCGAAAGAACAACGTCTAGACCACGTTTTTACTTTCGAAGTGGCGCTTGTTCGAAAGAGCACCATGATACGATTATGCAAATGAAGCACAGGATATTTAAATCCCCGCTTCATTTGCACTTTCGAAGTGCCTCGTTTACATCCCTCTGTCGACAGAGAGATGTAATCTAGATGTAGCCTTTGTGTCTACCTCTTCACACATGCTATATAATTACATTTGTCAAAAGTGATTTTTTAAAAATTAAAAGTAGCAACGGAAGTCTACATGACAGAGCAGAGAGCACCTGTGACCTCTGGAGGAGGCTGTGGTGACTCAGAGAATGAAACGGCTCTTGTCTTCATGCACGGGCAGAGTTCTTCGTACAGGGAAAGTTCACTATGCTGAAAACAGTGTCATAGCTACCCCCACCATAGACCCCTCTTGTAAAAGAGAGGTGCATTATGGGCAGATTATAAATGCATTAAAGACTGCATTCTGTGAGTCTGCAGAACCATTCCTACAATTGTATGCAGTCCTGAGGTGCTTCCTCAGTCTTGCAGCAGACATCCAAGATACATTAGAAATTTCTTTGGGAGTGGTGGGGAATGAAAAAAGCAAATATTTCCCAGAAAAGCTTTGCAATTGCTTTTGCGCCATGTAGTGCTCAGTGGAAAGAAGCAGCAGATGCTTTTGAATGATAGCCATAGACTCTGAATGAAGCACACTAGGTAGGAAAAAAAACCTGTGAAATATATTAATATCCATCCAGGACAGCAAGATGGGTGTTTTTTTTTTAAATTTCAGTGCCATCTCTTTACAGCTGGAGTGTTATGACACATTGTAGCTGTTTAGGAGAGGCATGTCTAGCAATATTTTCCAGTTCTGATGAGTTGGCCTCATGGTCTGTATTATTTTACTACACTACTGAGACAGAATGTTGGAATAAGAAGCCTTCACTCAGAGTTTCCTGCATTCTGTGCACTTAGCTGAGAATCTTTTTAGAGATATTTCTGTGTTAAAGTGACGCTGTCAGAATTATTAAGCCAACATCTGATTGCTTGCCCCCTTGCAAGCCACTTCCTTCTCTGAGATTCTTATTGCAGAATCCCTGCTAGTCTTTGGGCCAGATTCTCACCTGGTGTAAATTGGCACAAATCCATTTACACCCATTGGTGGTCTTTCCTTATGGGTGTATTTATTTCGTTCAAAGCAAATGCTTTAAATCTTAAATACATAAAATCAACACCCATAGAAAGCAGCCCTTCAGTAGCAGAGTCTGCACTGTGCAAGTGGAGAATTATACTAAGGACATAGATGTCAATGCCCAACTTCCAAGGTATTAGTATGAGAAAGTAAAATTTTTATGAACAGTAACATTTTGGGGCAGGGGTGGGAGAGGGAATTGACAGCACTGTAGGTACATTTAAACATCTCTACAATTATACTGGACTGATGTTCACAGTCATATTAGTGAACTAAGAATACGGTGATGGGATTAGTCGGTGTTTCTAATGGTGGTAAGTGGCTCTTGGGATGAAAGTGTGGAGCAATGTCTATGTTCAGAGAAAGTTTGCCCAGACCTCTATCCTCAAACAAAGGCTTTTCTAAAGTCCATACATAATTCTCCAAGGTAGTTTCCTCCTTCCTGCTGCATTCAGCTGGCTAAACTGAGCCACAGAAAGAAGCTGGACAGCTCCCTCCTTTCTAGTTGCAGGGATTCACCTTCTTTATGTGGAACCACTCCTGTAGTAGTTGATAGGATTTTTGTTATTGATATGAACAAAACTGGCTTCCGTGTGGGTGATGCCTGTGTTTTCCCTGCCCTCCACCTCTACTCACTCAACTGTCAGCTCCTGGGCATCATGTTGAATGACTTTTTGCAGGAAAAATAGATACAAAATGATGCTAAATTAACAAGCTTATTGGTAACCTGCCTGTTCTGAGCAGACATTGAAAGACTAATTGGTGGAGAAGCATGAAGCAGAACTGGCTGGGAGGTTGCTTTTCATCACCCAGTACCATGCCCCTCTCCGCCTCCCTTAGAAAAGAATGCCCCAGCCTTCAAATAAATCCTATTAGACGCTCTTCAGGAGGAAAAGAAGAGACAGCCAGCATCCAGTGTGATGAATCCAATGAGAACCAGTTGTAAAGCTACTCCCCTCCCCACCGTTCTGCTGTCTCACATTTCCCCAGGCTTTGGAATGGAAATGGGCACACGCTGGGGGCAAGATGCAGAGAAGACAGGAAGGGCTAGGATAGTCTGGGCATGCTTTGCCAGTTCCATCACTAGACTGCCCAGGGAAGGGGAGCACCACAGGAGAGTGAAAAGGAGCTGTCACTGGCCGCCTTGTCCCCTGGTGGGTCCAAAGCCTGAGTGTGAATACACGCTTCATTTCTGGAGCTGAGGGAGAGGCCCCCTTTAAGCTACTCCTTCCTGGCCCCGCTATCCTTTTCTCCAAACACCAGTCCCTTGCTCAGGCAGGCGACACTCTCCTGGCCTATTCTTGGGGGGTAGATGTGTTGGTCATCCCTGTCCTTATCCTTAACCTGTTTCTACATATTAAAACACAGCCCTTCCATAAGGCACTATGAGGTCTTTGGATGAGAGGCACTAAGATTTTTCTGATATTATCCTGCCAGCCCCACATCCATACTTGACTGACAAAGAAGCCTGCATTCCACACACATGGGAGAGGGTGGCCCAGAATGGGTTCCCAGAGGCATTAAGATCCATGCTAGGGTTTGTATGTCACCATAATTCATGACAAATCTCAGCTATTGGAATCTTTGGTAATTTGCAGATGCCACTAAATCAGGAATTAGAAAGCATTCTTGTACACATGGTAAAATTGTGAGCTTTTTAAAGAGGCCTAAAATAGTTCTTGTAGCTTAATTTCAAAATGCAAAGCACATATACATGTCATCGTACAGCTGTTTTAACTCTCAGATCCCATTGGAATTTCTGTTCTCTACCCCCCTCTGAAAATCAGTGAGGTCTGACACACGAACTGTTGCAAAAATCAGTTTTAGCTTATTCTTTTGATGATCTGACCACAAACGTAAGTGACACTTAAGACAGGCCTTCAAGTCAGAGATCCTCGGGAGGGAAAAATATCGAAAAGCTTAAAAAGAATCAGATCAGTAGCGGCAGCTCTACTGCTGTTCTATTCCAGCAAAACTCAGTGGTGATCTCACAGTGCCTGTGTCTTATTGGAAAACATTAGGGCTGCGTCTAGACTGGCAAGCTTTTGCGCAAAAACTTGTCTACACTGGCCACTTGAATTTGCACAAGAGCACTGACTTAATAATGTACGAAATCAGTGCTGCTTGCGCAAATACAATGACGCTCCCGCTTGGGCAAAAGCCCTCTTGCGAAAATGCTTTTGCGCAAGAGGGCCAGTGTAGACAACCCAGAACCGTTTTGCGCAAAAAAGCCCCAATGGCTAAAATGGCGATCGGGGCTTTCTAGCACAAAACCGCGTCTAGATTGGCACGGATGCTTTTCCGCAAAAAGTGCTTTTGCGCAAAAACATCCGTGCCAATCTAGACGCTCTTTTTTGAAAATGCTTTTAACGGAAAAACTTTTCCGCAAAGCATTTGCGGAAAATCATGCCAGTCTAGATGTAGCCTAGTTGTTTCTGAAGAGGCAATTGCCATTATCTCATGTGTAAACTGCACTATTTGAAGGAGAGAGAGGAAAATTCTTTAGGAGTCAAAAATGGGCTGTGGAAGGAGACTGAGGCTTGTGCTCCATTACTGAACGGTAAGGATGGGGGGAGGGGGCATAGAGGTAGAGAACTGTAGCAGTGACTGACTCTTTCTAAATTCCTTAAAGAAATGGCTTATTTAATGCAGCTCTTCTAGTGTCAGAGGTGGGGAGGCTTTTTCTTCATGCATTCAGCTGAAATAATAAGAGGCGCTCTACTGGATTTCGATCTGTCCTCACTGAAAATTGAACCTGGCTCTGCTACTGCGACACACTTGTTGCTTGGCAGTAGACATGGTAGGCCTTGAGGCGCTTAGACAGAGTTTATGTTCACTAGAAGATCTCCAAAGCATGCCACCAGCTTTCAAAATAAATCACAGACACAAAAAAATACAATAGATCACATGTGAAATGAGTCAGTTCTATACACAAGAAAATTGCAAAGGTGCTCAGCTGACAGCTGGATGAATTATTCATCTCATTATTGCCGATTCAGTGATGAGCTGCATAAACAAAAAAGACCTGATAAACACTATTTTAAATAAACACAAGATTGTTCTGACCTTTCACATGTTGTATGTATTTTCCCTGCTTGCATAGTAAGGATGGAATAAAAAACACTGTTCCTGTTCTCATGCCAGCACAATAGAGTGCTTCATTCATTGCTGCTAAGCCCAGCTCTTGACATCTGCCAAGCAACATTATGTTAGGAGTACAAATAGACCCATTTCCCATGGGCTCAGACTGGCTGAATAAAGGCTAATTTCTTGGAGTGCTTGCTGATGTCCATTCAACATGAGGTGTGTGGTCTCACCACGAGCACCGGTGCCAGAAGGTTTTCCATTAGCGGTAGTGTCAGGCTCCTCACGGCGTTTCAAAGTGGTAGCACCATGTGGAGCCTGGGATCAGCTGGGGAGTCCCCTGCTGATGTGGGGCTCCATGCGGCGCTTTCACCTTTGAAGTGCAGCAACAGCCCTAGCCCTGTTAGTCGATACTTAACATCCTTACTTCTTACCTTCTTGGTGAGCTATAACCATGGACCATTGGGTCCTGGGTATGCTGCAGCATGGCTACACTACTCTACCCCCCTTACCTTCTCTTCCCATCCCTCTTCAGGGACCCTTCTCACAAGAGACTGCACATGAAGTTGAAGGATTGCTATGCATCGGGGAGGAGGAGGAGATTCCATAATACTGCAGGAACCAGGGGGAGGGGTTATTCACACTATGTTTTGGTCCCCAAGGCCATGGGTGGTCTCTGACCCATCCTGGACCTTTGCAACTTGTGAACTGAAGCTTAAGTTAAATATTGTCTCCCTGGCCTCCATAATCCCCTTCCTGGACCAAGGAGATTGGTATACCAGCCTCAGTCTCAGGGACATATATTTCCATATCGCAGTATTTGAGGGACACAGGTGTTTCTGCAGTTTGTGATAAGTGCAAACCACTACCAGTTTGCTCTTCTCCTGTTCAGCCTTGCCCTGGCCCCTTGAGTGTTCACAAAATGTATGGCAGGGGTGGCGGCCTAACTCAGGTGTCAGGAGGTACAGATCTACCCTAATCTGGACAATTGGCTCTTCAAGGGCAACTCCAACTCCAAGGGCTACGGGATGTGGACCTTCTGCTCCAGTTGTGTCACTACCTCAGCCTTTTGATAAAGAAAGAAAAATCTCAGTGCCTATCCAAACTGCGAGTTTATCAGCGTAGTACTCGATTCAACATTGGCACGGACTTCCCTTCCACTGGACAGGTTCTGCACCCTTGTGCACCCTTATAGCTCAGCTGGTCACTTTGCCAATAACCACAGCCAGAGTCTGCCTGCAACTGCTGTGGCACAAGGCAGCGTGTAGCTATGTGGTCAAGCATGCCAAGCTCAGGATGCAGTCGCTGGCATCAGTTTACACACCCTCCAGACACTCCCTCAACAGGGCTGTGACTCTTCTGGCTCTGACCCTTGACTCTTTCACCTGGTGGACCAGCCACTGGAATGTTCTGGCGGGAATGCCTATCCAGACTTCCCACTCCACCAAGCTGGTATTGGACACTTCAGACCAGGGTGGGGTGCCCATCTAGGCAATCTCTGAACCTAAGGCACCGGGTCTGCGTAGGAGGTGCCTTACTACATAAATGCAAAAGAATTATAGGTATTCTTCAGGGCATGTGATGTCTTCCTCCCTCTCAGGCGTGCAGAGTGGACTGTGTCTTCACGGACAACATAGCTACGATGCTCTATGTCAAGAGTGAAGGGTGAGCTTGCTCCGCAAGGCTCTGCCAAGAGGCCATTGATCTCTGGGACTTCTGCATCCAGCATGGCAATCCCCTGGAAGCCCACCACCTCCCAAGAGCTGGGAATCACTTAACCAGCAAGTTGAGCAGGCAGTTCTCTGAACACCACAAAGGGGAGCTCCACTTGCAGGTTGCTTCCATGCTCCTTTGGAAGTGGGGTATTCCCCAGCTGGACCTCTTCACCACTGAGCAGAATACATAGTGCTGTGGCTTTTGCTCCAGGCTACATGTGAACGCAGGGTCCCTATTGGATGCCTTCCTCATCCCATAGTTGAGCAGCATGTTTTATGCATTCGCTCCCAATTCCCATCACCGCCAAGGTCCTGATGAAGGTCAAGCAGAACAGAGCCAAGATCATTCTCATGGTGCCCGCGTGGCCCCACCAGCATTGGTGTATCACTCTAATGAGCCTCTCTGTGCTCTCTCTCTGCCCAGACCTGCTCTCTCAGGACCATGGCTGCCTGCTCCATTCAGACCTGTGGTTGCTCCATGGCTGAACAGTCATGCTCTGTGTCGATTAAGCAGGTTTTCTTCGGAAGCTGCAAGCTGTGGACCAGGCAAACGTATATGGCTAAGTGGAGTAGTTCTCAGTATGGGCTGCACAGAGAGGACTCTCTCCGGTGGAGGTGTCTATTCACAGGCCAGCCTTGATTATCTTCTCTCTCTGAAGGAGGAGGGCCTTGCACATACATCCATCAGAATGCACCTGACAGAGATTTCTGCTTTTCATTCACCAGTACAAGGACAGTCTGTGTTTTCACATGACATGACTGTCAGATTCCTGAGGGGTCTCGAGAGGCTCTTCCCACAGGTGTGGCCTCTTATTCTGCAATGGGACCTTAATTTGATCCTCTCCAGATTCACCGGACCATGTTTCAAACCCATGGTTACATGCTTCCTTCTGCCCCAGTCTTGGAAAATGGTCTTCCTGATGGTGATTATGTTGGCTAGTGGGGTCTCTGAGTTGAACGCCTTGGTTTCAAAACTCCCATAAACTGTTTTCTTTAAAGACAAGACCAGCTGTTAGTGTACGTTGCCTTCCTGCTAAGGTAGTCTCAGCATTCGCATGACATTCCACAAGGCATTTTTCTCCCAGTCTTCTCTCCAAAACCTTATGGGACCAATGAGCAGAGGCTACTGCACACCCTGGGGCTGCGTCTAGACTGGCAAGTTTTTGCGCAAAAGCAGCCACTTTTGCGCAAAAACTTGCCAGCTGTCTACACTGGCCGCTTGAATTTGCACAAGAGCACTGACTTCATAATGTATGAAATCAGTGCTTCTTGCACTAATACAATGAAGCTCCCGCTTGGGCAAAAGCCCTCTTGCGCAAATGCTTTTGCGCAAAAGGGCCAGTGTAGACAACCCAGAACCATTTTGCGCAAAAAAGCCCCGATGGTTAAAATGGCGATCGGGGCCTTCTTGCGCAAAACTGCATCTAGACCGGCACAGATGCTTTTCCGCAAAAAGTGCTTTTGTGCAAAAGCGTCCGTGGCAATCTAGACGCTCTTTTCCGCAAATGCTTTTAACAGAAAAACTTTTCCGTTAAAAGCATTTGAGGAAAATCATGCCAGTCTAGATGTAGCCTGGATGTTTTGAAGGCCCTCACTTTTTACATTGACAGGCCAAAGTCTGTAATATGACATAAGCTTGGATTCACAGGCTGAAATCTTAGTCCCATTAACATCAGTGTTGACATTCCCATTGATTTCAGTAGTACCAGTATTTGATCCTCACTCCCTAAACCACTTGCTCATGTGCAGTTTGCATTGTCATACACATTGCTTCCTCATCTGCCCGCCGAGTCTGACAGACTCTAGCCTGGTATAAATCACAATGGTGACAGGCTAGAAGAGTCAGGTGAAACAGCAAAGTAAATGAAGAGGAGGCCCTAAGCAGTGGTATATTGAAATATGAAGCCTTTGGTAGCAGAGGACATTCTATTGCTATAACTCCCCTGAAGAGCATTGAAAATGAATATTTTTGTTTAATCAGGGTCAACATCTACCATATGGATTTGTCCATATTCTTTATTTTGGACTTAACTAGTATGTTAAGTAGTCATTTCCCCTAAGGGATTAGACATCCGCTGGCTGGAAGTTTTCTTTAGGCTAGGTTTTCCTCTCTCATCTAGGTGTGTAATGAAATCCGTAAGTGCTTATTTTTAAAACTCTCCAAATGCCATTGTTACGTGTTTGTGTTTTTGCAAAAACTGCCTGTTGGCACACAAAAAACCAAAAAGTACAAGTGGAAATAACCAGATCTATCATGCTGCATCATTAAGCAAATAGACTGATAATATCTGTCATTTGGATGCCTGACAGTTATGTAAATAAATTGATGTTGACCTTGCATCACCTTGAGTGACTCATCCTTCTCTTTGGGAAAATGGGTAGGTGCAATTTCTCTTTCAAGAAAGATTTATTGTCATGTAGACCACAGGCAGGGAAAATGAGAACTAGTCTATTTCTATTTATTCCCTGGTCACTTTCAATCCTTAGGCCACTCTATATTGGCTGTGTTATCCCATTCCTGCCAGAAATTCATCATAGGGGTTTTTTCGTTGCAGTCTTCTCTGAAAGAGTGAAAAAGTATTTATTTTACTGACTTTGTGTTAACATTCACAGAATACAGTTTCAAGAGTTGGTTTATTAATAAGGGTGCTAATGTCAAATCTGGGAGGATCTTACAAAGGAAATTAAGATTGGGATTCTATTTTGGAAGGCTGGATCAATACACTTTCCCCCATGCATGCAAATGGGTAAATCCATCACAAAGAAACCTTTATGTCTAAGTTATAGTTGCACTCTAGCCACTATGAACAGCATCATAGCATCAATTTAAATCAAAATAGCCTATAGTGCTAAGGCCCAAATCTCAGATGGCAGGGATGGCGAGAGGCCTCCCAGCCATAATGTAAACTCGTCCCAATACGTTATCTAGTAAATTGAATTCCAGAATCTATCTCAATTCCATCTTTTCTGGACTTCTTAATGGACCAGAATATAGACATTAAAGAGATTCACTTCCTAGGATAAATGATTCTCAGAATTTTGTTATATTTTGTTCTTTTAATATTTTTCCAATGACAAAAACTAATTTTTTAGATAATAATGTGACTTGAAATGCGCGCCATTCGTTACCTCTTCCACAATATGGAGGAGGATCAATGAAACGATGTATAGCAGGACCACTGGTTTTGTAGTCATAATGCTACTGATTAAAGCAGATCAAATCTCTCATCGACCAGTCTTTTTTTTTTTTTTTAATGGAATCTGGTTTCACAAACCACTCTCCCACTTGAATGCATTTTAAAGCAAGGGCCACAAAGCATTTCTGTGGCATATGATGAGTTTCACATGGATGACAGCTGATTGGCATAAAGCAACATTGAATAGCTGCACTGAATTGGATGAATCCCGGTAGTCCCACCCGGTAGAGTGCTAGTTGTTTGCAGCCAGCTGGGTGAGTAAGTAGTTAATCAGGCATGTACACTAATAAAAGGAGACCTCTGTGTCCAAGGGCATGTGATGGGCCTTTTCCCACTTGAACAGCTCTTCTATTAAACCAGCTGTATTACAATTAGACTTTTCCAAGCTCATTTTCTCTTACATCAATATCCATTGTGTTTCTCTTGTCCTTTAATGACCTTACAATTGATCTGTTTCCTCTTTGATCATGGCTAGCTGACCAGGAGGAGGCTGGCATTCCATTTCAGTCAGTCACTTGTTTATTTCAATTGTTCAATATAATTTCCTTGGGCATTGTTACTAATCCCTATGGATTTAGTTTAAATTAGCAGATCAGAGGTAAAATTGATTCTCAAATCTTTAGTGATAATTAGGAAGAGAAAAGAAAAGTTTCCCATATGAGCTGTAAAAAGCGTTATACAAACAGTGCTCCAAAACAATGGACTTTTTAAAAAAAACCATCATCATAAATTGCTGACATTATTTCAGACTTGTTTGTGTTTCTGATGCAGGCAGCTGATTTTTTTTTTCTGATGTATCTGGCTGCTGTGTTAATTCTGTATTTCCTGTAGAAAATCACATTAAAAGACTGTTGTATGGTCAATCACTCAGTGGTAGGAAATGTTACAGGTTAGTTAGCATACTCATGACCGTAAATCTGTCTCTATATGTTATTCTTGATTATGATATTTAAGATTACAAAATCACATGCTTTTTCTCAAATGTTAAAATTATTATACAGTTTTTTCTACAACCTTATAAATCTATGTGCATCATCTAGTACTGTCTCTTCATTCTATATGTATACTAAATACAAATTTAGATATTATTTGGCCCACTATATTTTTAGTCTCAGAGGAGTAGCCATGTTAGTCTGCATCTGCAGAAACAACGAGTATGCATCTGATGAAGTGGGTTTTACAGATGAAAGCTTATGCCCAAATAAATCTAATGGCCTTGTTGGTTTTTCGTATTTTTAGTAACAAGCTTTTTATTTGACCTCTAGCTTCTGACTATGGCCCTGATTCAGCAGGAGGAGTCAATGGGAATATTCATGTGATGAAAAAGCTTGCTGAATCAGGTCAATGTAGCAACTTTAGATATGTGCTTAGGTGGTGCATTTTTCCCAGCAAATTATTACTGACTCTGGTGTGTGCTTAGCATGCTATAAGATGTTCTATATGTGTGTATGGGAAATGACTTTATATGCTCCTACATTGTATTTGAGAAATATCATTGGATCATGATGGGCCAGATTCTGAGCTAGGTTAAATTAGCAAAACTAAGCCAGTTTCAGTGGAAGTATTCCAATATATACTAGCTGAGGCTTTACCCACAGCTGATAAAAGTAACTGATTTTTGGCTTGAAAACTGCCAGATAAACAGTGAATTTTATTTTTGAAAGTGAGAATTAAGGAGGATTACTGGGAAAATTACTTTGTAAAAACACTGTATAAGAGAGCTTAATAATATTAATTAATAACATTTTCATGCTCTGAATATTTCTTTTTTGTGTGTGAAGTGACACCAATACGTAACACAAAGCTGGCTGGCTCAAAGCTGCTCTGAATGTAGAAGCAAATTTGAAGTCCCACACCAAGCTTGAGGTAGGTGCCAAGTGGGGTTGCATACAGTGACTCCATTGCTACTTTGGCCACAGGCCTAGAGTAGTTTTGTGGACTCCCAACAGTCACCCCATTGTGGCTTGAGGGTTGGGGAGGAATGCAACAAAAACAGTGGTCCGACCCCTGTCCCTGTCCCAACTCATTCATGATTTACCCTCACCTACCTAGTGATCAGGAATAGTCAACATGGATTCACCAAGGGCAAGTCATGTCTGACCAACCTGATTAGCTTCTTTGACAAGGTAACTGGTTCTGTGGACATGGGAAAGGCAGTGGACGTGATATACCTTGACTTTAGCAAAGCTTTTGATATGGTCTCCCACAGTAATCTTGCCAGCAAGTTAAGGAAGTATGGATTGGATAAATGGACTGTAAAGTGGAT
>JANRFK010003679.1:16045922-16065582 GCA_030068395.1 Apalone spinifera
ATTGGATAAATGGACTGTAAAGTGGATAGAAAGCTGGCTAGATTGTTGGGCTCATTGGGTAGTGATCAATGGTTCAATGTCTGGCTGACAGTCAATATGAAGCAGAGTGCCCCAAGGTTCGGTTCTAGGACCGGTTTTGTTCAATATCTTTATTAATGACCTGGATGAGGGGATGGATTGCACCCTCAGCTAGTTTGCGGATGACACTAAGCTAGAGAGAGAGATAGGTACACTGGATGGTAGGGATAGGGTCTAGAGTGACAAAGACAAATTGGAGGATTGGGCCAAAAGAAATTTGATGAGGTTCAACAAGGACAAGTGCAGAGTCCTACACAGGGGATGGAAGAATCTCAAGCACTGTTTCAGGCTGGGGACCAACTGGCTAAGTAGCAGTTCTGCAGAAAAAGACCTGGGGATCACAGTGAATGAGAAGCTGGGTATGAGTCAACTGTGTGCCCTTGTAGCCATGAAGACTAATGGCATATTAGGGTGCATTAGGAGGAGCATTGCCAGCAGATGTAGAGAAGCGATTATTTCCCTTTATTCAGCATTGGTGAGGCCACAGATGGAGTATTGCATCCAGCTCTAGGCCCCCCATTAGAGAAAGGATGTGGACACATTGGAGAAAGTCTAGTGGAGAACAACAAAAAGGATTAGGGGGCTGGAGCACTTGTCTTATGAAGAGAAGCTGATGGATTTGGGCTTATTTAGTTTACAGAAGAGAAGAGTAACAGGGGAATTTGATAGCAGCCTTCAACTACCTGAAGGGAGAGTTCCAAAGAGGATGGAGAGAGGCTGTTCTCGGTAGTGACAGAGCAATGGTTTCAAGTTACAGTGGGGGAGGTCTAAGTTGGATATTAGGAAAACTATTTCCCTAGGAGGGTGGAGAAGTACTGAAATGGGTTACCTAGGGAGGTGGTGGAAACTCCATCCCTCGAGGTTTGTAAGTGTCCTCTTTACAAAGCCCTGGCTGGGATGATTTAGTTGGGGTTGGTCCTGCTTTGGGCAGGGGGGTTGGACTTGATGACCTCCTGAGGTCTCTTCCAACCCTGTGATTCTACCCCCCTGTGCACAGCTGGGTTCTGCACTCATCAGGCATGCTCAGCTCCATCTCTTACACATGGCTCAGCTATCTGGGGACTGCTGCATTCGTAGAATAGAGGTAGATTTGCCCCCAGCACATGTAATCTGGTGGATATTCTAGGTGGGCTTAAATGTTATCTAAAATAATGGCTTGGAATCATTGGTAGTTTAATTGCAGACTGTAAGGTTGTATGTCAGAGGGCGTAGAGGGACAATTAGCTAGTCAGGGGAGCAGGGCATAGTTATGTGACAGAGACCACAGAGAGCTGTATTGCATTCAGGGTGCTGAGAGATTAGCCCCTGTTGTACACATCAGTCTCCTCCAGCAATTGTCGGTGATAGACTGTAATCTGCTACTCCTCTAACACAGACTACAACATAGTTGGGTGAATGCTGCATTAGCGGATGCCCAGAGATGTGCTGACCAGTTAGGCAACTTCATTAGCAGAGTGCCCATCTGCTCCCCACTTCACTGAGTGGGGGCTACTGGATTAAGCACACAAGAATGGCCACACTGGGTCAGACCAAAAGTCCATCTAGCCCATTATCTTGTTTTCTGGCAGTGGCCAATGCAAAGTGCTTCTTAGAGAATGAACAGAACAGGTAATCACCAAGTTGCCCATTCCTAGCTTCTGGCAAACAGGGCCATTGATGGACCTATCCTCCATGAAGGACCAGGAACTGTTAACTGGGAATTTGGAGAGGGAGTTCTCCAGATAAAGGAGGAAGCTAATACAGGATCCTTGAGGGAAGTGGCTGTCTGTAATGTGTGTGTGTGTGTGTTTGTGTTTGGGGTTTTCTTGCTGTGTGCTGAGCTTGTGTTTTGATGTTTGGATTTTTTTTCTCCTTTCTCTTCCCCCCTTCCTCCTTCCCCATCATGGAGTGAGTGTTGTGGCTGGCAGGTGGAAGATGTGAGCTTCTAATCAGGGTTTGAAATCTAGAAGCCTCTGCTCATTGGTTGAGCCTTAATCAGGAGGAGGGGCTATCAGGCAGTCCAGGGCTTTATAAAGGAGTGAGTCAGTGACCAGGAAGCTTGCAATCAGGGGCTGTTAACAAGAGTTTGGAGAGGGAGTTTGGGAAGGGGGTGAGATACATTCTCTATTCTTTAAAATCTTTTCTCTACACTTCTGCCCTTCAAGGAGGCATTTAATAACAACTGAGAAATCTCTCAGAAGGAAGGCAGGTATGGATAGTGATAGGTCTGCTGTTGTTACCTGCACAGCATGTGCCATGTTTGTCTTCCTCCCAGAAGAACGAAGGGATTTCATCTGCACTCAGTGCAAGGTGGTCACCATTTTGGAAGAAAAAATTAGAGGATTTGAGGCCCAAGTATCGACCCTACGTTCTATCAGAGAGGATGAAGACTTCCTTGATAGAAGGCAGTGTTTAATCCAGCAGGCTGAAAAGCCAGTCAGGGCAGTACAGGATAAGGAAGAGAACTGGCAGCATGTAACCTCTAGAAGGAGAAGGCGGCCAACTCAGGTATCTCCCATTCCTGTAGATGTAAAAAACCGCTATCAAGCTCTCTCCACAGGCACTGCAGTATAGAATGCTTTGGCAGGAACCTCTCAGGGAAGAAATCAGAAGGGAACACCATCTACCGGAAGGCATGGGATGTGTATTCCTAGGGATGGGGGTTCCACAACCCCCTCTCCCCCAAAGAAGAAGATGGTTGGTGGTGACTGGGGACTCCCTCCTAAGAGGGACTGAGTCATCCATCTGCTACTTACTGGGAGCTCGCGTTCAGGATGTGACCAAGAGTCTTCTGAAAGTGATTAAATCTTTGGATCGCTACCCCTTCCTCGTTCTCTATGTAGGAACTAATGATATGGCCAAGAATGACCTTGAGCGGGTCACAGCAGATTATGTAGCGCTGGGAAGAAGGATCAAGGAATTTGAAGCACAAGTGGTGTTCTCGTCCATCCTTTTGGTTGAAGGAAAAAGTCCGGGTAGGGAGCGCCGAATTGAGGAAGTAAATGCATGGTTGCGCAGGTGGTGTCGGAGAGAGGGCTTTCATTTCTTCAACCATGGGACTCTGTTCCAGGCACAAGGATTATTAGGAAGAGATGGGCTCCACCTAACCAAGAGAGGAAAGAGCATCTTCATGGGCAGGCTTGCAAACCTAGTGAGGAGGGCTTCAAACTAGGTTCGTTGGGGGACTGTGACCAAAGCCCTCTGGTAAGTGATGAAGCCAGACACTAGGAAGAATCACAAGGAGGAACAAGCAACAAAGGAGGACCCCTGATTAGGATGGAGAAGGCAGGGCAATCAACTGGTTATCTGAGGTGTTTGTACACCAATGCGAGAAGCCTGGGAAACAAACAGGAAGAATTAGAAGCCCTGGCCCAGTCGAAGAACTATGATTTGATTGGAATAATGGACACTTGGTGTGATGACTCTCTTGACTGGAGCACTGTCATGGAAGGGTATAAACTGTTCAGGAAGAACAGGCGGGGGAGAAAAGGAGGAGGAGTTGCATTGTATGTAAAAGAGCAGTATGATTGCTCAGAGCGCCAGTATTTAGAGAGAGAAATGACTGTTGAGAGTATATGGGTTAAGTTTAGAGGTGGAAGCAACAGGGGTGATGTTGTGGTTGGGGTATGCTATAGATCACCGGATTAGGTGGATGAGATAGACAAGGCTTTCTTTGGACAACTGAAAAAAGCTTCCAGATTGCAGGTTCTGGTTCTCATGGGCAACCTTAATCACCCAGACATCTGTTGGGAGACCAATACAGCAGTACACAGACAGTCGAGGAAGTTTTTGGAGAATGTTGGGGATAACTTCTTGGTACACGTGTTGAAGGAACTGACTGGGGCCATGCGCAGCTTGAGCTGCTGCTCACAAACAGGGAGGAACTAGTAGGGGAAGTAGAGGTGGGTGACAGCCTGGGAAGCAGTGATCATGAGATGGTAGATTTCAGGATCCTGACCAAAGGAAGAAAGGAGAGTAGCAAAATACACACTCTGGACTTCAGAAAAGCAGACTTTGACTCCCTCAGAGAACTGATGGGCAGGATTCCCTGGGATGCTTACATGAAGGGGAAAGGAGTCCAGTAGAGCTGGCAGTATTTTAAAGAAGCCTTATTAAAGGCACAGGAAGAAACATCGCGATGCGCAGCAAGAAAATCAAATTCGATAGGTGACCAGATTGTCATACCGGGGACATCCTTGGTGAGCTTAAACACAAAAAGGAAGCTTACAAGAAGTGGAAACTTGGATGGATGACAAGGGAGGAGTATAAATATATTGCTTGAGAATGCAGGGGAGTTATCAGGAAGGCAAAAGTGCAATTGGAATTGCAGCTAGCAAGGAGTGTGAAGAGTAACAAGAAAGGTTTCTACAAGCATGTTAGCAATAAGAAGGTGAACAGAGAGAATGTGGGACCATTACTGGATGAGGGAGGTAACCTAGTGACAGATGATGTGGGAAAAGCTGAAGTAATCAATGCTTTCTTTGCCTCTGTCTTCATGGACAAGGTCAGCTCCCAGACAAATGCACTAGGCAACGCAGTATGGGAAGGAGGTGAACAGCCCTAGGTGGGGAAAGAACAAGTTAGGAACGATTTAGAAAAGCTAAACATACACAAATCCATGGGCCTGGATTTAATGCATCCGAGGGTAATGAGGGAGTTGGCAAGTGTCATTGCGGAGCCTTTGGCCATTATCTTTGAAAACTCGTGGAGATTGGGAGAGATCCCAGATGATTGGAAAAAGGCAAATGTAGTGCCCATCTTTAAAAAAGGAAAGAAGGCCAATCCAGGGAACTACAGATCAGTCACCCTTACCTCAGTCCCCGGAAAAATCATGGAGGGGATCCTTGTGAAATCAATTTTGAAGCACTTGGAAGAGAGGAAAGTGATCAGGAATAGTCAACATGGATTCACAAAGGGCAAGTCATGCCTGACCAATCTGATTAGCTTCTATGATGAGGTAACTGGCTCTGTGGATATGGGAAAGTCAGTGGATGTGATATACCTTGACGTTAGCAAAGCTTTTGATATGGTCTCCCACAATATACTTGCCAGCAAGTTAAGGGAATATGGATTGGATACTTGGACTGTAAGATGGATAGAAAGCTGGCTAGACTGTTGGACCCAACATGTAGTGATCAATGGCTCGATGTCAGGTTGGCGGTCGGTTTCTAGGAGAGTGCCCCAATGATCTGTTCTTGGACCAGTTTTGATCAACATCTTTATTAATTACCTGGATTAGGGGATGGATTGCATCCTCAGCAAATTCGCAGATGACACTAAGCTGGGGGGAGAGGTAGATACACTGGACGGCAGGGATAGGGTCCAGAGTGACCTGGACAGATTAGAGGATTGGGCCAAAAGAAATCTGATGATGTTCAACAAGGACAAGTATAGAGTCCTGCACTTGGGACGGAAGAATCCCAAGCATTGTTACAGGCTGGGGACTGAATGGCTCAATAGCAATTATGCAGAAAAGGATTTGGGGATTACAGAGGATGAGAAGCTGGATATGTGTCAACAGTGTGCTCTTGTAGCGAAGAAGGCTAATGGCATATTGGGGTGCATTAGGAAGAGCACTGCCAGCAGATCTAGAGAAGTAATTATTTCCCTTTACTTGGTTCTGGTGAGGTCACATCTGGAATATTGTGTCCAGTTCTGGGCCCCCCACTATAGATAGGAAATGGACGCATTGGAGAGGGTCCAGCGAAGGGCAACCAAAATGATTAGGGGCTGGAGCACATGACCTATGAAGAGAGACTGAAGGATTTGCATTTGTTTAGTCTGCAGAAGAGAAGAGTGAGAGGGGATTTGATAGCAGCCTTCAACTTCCTGAAGGGAGGTTCCAAAGAGGATGGAGAAAGGCTGTTCACAGTAGTGACAGATGGCAGAACAAGGAGCAATGGTCTCAAGTTACAGTGGGAGAGGTCTCGGTTGGATATTAGGAAAAACTATTTCACTAGGTGGGTGGTGAAGCACCCTAGAGGTTTTTAAGTCTAATCTTGACAAAGCCCTGGCTCGGTTGATTTAGTTGGGATTGGTCCTGCCTTGGGCAGGGGGTGGACTTGATGATCTCCTGGGGTCTCTTCCAGCTCTACGATTCTATGATTCTAAGGTATGTGGGTTTTTTTGAACTCATATAGTTCTTTTTTGATTAACTGAGATATGCTGGATACATTCTGCTGTTCAACAAAGGACTGTTAGAACAGTGATTGATGTTTTGAAGGGCTTCTAAGTATATCCACTTGACAGACTCCCACTCTTCCCCTCCTGCTAGTAGGATGGTCAAGAGGTAGTTCCTTCTCCATCTGCTGAATCAGACCTCCATGAGGAGCCCTAGCTACGAGGGGGAGCTGCCTTTTCTAGCATAGTGCTCCAGTATAGTACCCCCAGTGGCACAGGAGAGTACTAATTAGACACCTTGGTACCTGCAAGTGTGAATTTGACCCCCTGTGTCTTGCCCATTCTCCTGAATGGAAGTGGATGAATCATTTGTTTTATTTGACTCTTGATCCGTTCCTGAACTTCCTGATCACATTTTTCTCAGATTTATCGGTAATCATTTGAAATGACCGGCTGAATTATTTTGGCCTGTGGTGTGTTCATGATGAATTTGTGGTGAGTACACAAGGAGACAATCAAAGAGTTTTGACTGGATACTTAGGTCACATAGTATATTTCAGCACCCTGATTTGGGGGAGCATAACTTTTGGAATTGTTTTCAGTGCAAATCCTCATGTTTTTAATTCAAAATTCTATGAATTCCATGACTATTTTCCACTATTCATTAAAAAGTGCTGTTTCTGCAAATGTTCTTATTCAGTAAAATGTCTATAAAAAGTAAATGCAATAGCAGCACAAACATCATCAACAAAGATTTACTGAAAGCCTTAAGTTAGACTTTCAAAAGTGCTTATGGAATTTGAGAGAAAATGGCTTTGCTAGGCAATAGGATTTATGCTTCTAAATCCTCTAGGTGCTTTTGAAAATCCCCCCTAAATGAATAATTATAAAAAGAGTATTCAACCTGATTTTTCTTCTGAGCAATCTTTCAGTTACACATCAGTGTTCCTGAGCAAACCTTTGACAATAAGCAGTCCTGAAGAACTCCTATAATAATACATCAGTGGAAGGAAAAGACATTTCAGAAATAAATTGATTTTTCTTTCAAGCTGACACAGAATGATTATAAACAGCTGGAAGAGAAAACTGAAAAATATTTTTAGCCATTCCTCTAGTAAATGGTCCTATATGATGACTAAGGGCCAAATCACTCTCTCTCTCTGATTTAGGCTACATCTACATAGCACATTTATTTTGGAATAAGCTATTCTGGAAGAGTTATTCTGAAATAGCTTATTTCAAAATAGCACCTCTACACTGCAGGGAAGCCTCAAAATTAGTCCGTGGCAGCTTCCCTAATATAGACGTGCTATTTCGATTCAGAGTCCCAGGAGGCACTGGGGAGGAATAGCTTAGAATGGCCCTGGTGAGGGGCTATTTCGAAATAGCAGAAGTGGAGCATCTACACAGCCCCTATTCTGAAATAACTATTTCCGAAGAGGCGTTACTCTTCGTAGAATGAGTTTACAGAAGTCGGAATAAGCCTCCATTATTTCAAAATTATTTCGAAATAACGCTATTGCTGTGTAGATGCTCGCATTGTTATTCCAAAATAACTTTTCTGTGTAGACACACTCAGAGATTTGTGCATCAGTCTTTCTGTTTGTATCTGTCTCCGAGTCTGTTTGTTCAAAAACTCCAAAATGGTAAGAGCTAGAACCACCACATGTGATATACGGCTTCCTCTTCTCCTAACTTAAAGCAAGGTCAGGGTTTGGTAGTGCCAAGGCAATCAGAAGTGCTGGGAAAGGGACTGTTTTCCATAACATGGAAAGGGAGGGACTGGGCTGTTTGGAGGGATGCAATACTGAGAGTGGCCACTGGGAACAGTGAGCCTGCAGGGAAGAGCTATCCTGCAGAGTGTCCACTGGGGGCAGCCATATCACAAAGGGAGTGGCCAGCAAGGCTGGGGCTCTGCCATCTTGTCTGCCCCAAATCTTTCCCCCTCCTGCCCAGCCCTTGGCTGCAACGCTGGGGGCGGGGGGAGAGAAAAGGCGTGTGGTGGCCAAGGAGGGGATGAGAGAAAGCATCTCTCTCGATCTCATCTGTTGAAGCTGTTCCAATTGTTATATATACACATGCTGAAATAGTCATTGGACAAGAGGAAGCAAAAGTACAGTGGTTCGGGGATTCACTTGAGAGGTAACAGATCTTGGTTCCAGTCCCTTTGCTCCAATGAATATTTAGTTATTTACACACAGTGCTGATACGGGGTTCATTGGTCACTGTACAATGGTCCATTTCAAGACCTTCATAAAGACATAGCCTGCCCAAAAGGGCCAACACTCCAAAAGTTAGGTGCAAATAAGACAAATGGCACTGGGAAACCTAGAGGAAAGTATTAGCTGTGCACAATCTCCTTTAGTCACCACAGCTGAAAATGCAGAGGTACAAAGGGCAGCCAAATTAGAGAGCCTTGTAGAACAAATGAATGTTGTAGGAAAATTTAGAAAGAAAAGAGCCCAGAGGGAATTTTTTTTCACCAAGATAGGGAGGCTATATCAGTACGTATTGATTCTTTAAGGCAGGCTACCAGCCCAGCACAGTCCTAATTTTAAGCTTGTCCAGCACCAACGCATTCTGGGGATTGTAGTTCATTGCAAGGGAAAGGGGGCAGGGCTATAAATAAACTCCCTTTTGGGATGAAAGAACATTTGGGGAAAAGAAGAAAAAGTATTTGTGAGCAGGATTGATGTGTCTTTTCAGCACAAAAGTACTGAGAGGATGTAGGATGAGGCTTAAAAAGTCTACCATATGGCTAAGTAAGGGATCCTGAGGGAAGGAGGATGCTACTTCAGAGAGAGACCCAGCCAGCCCTCAACAGGGGAATTAATTGACTGGTAGAGCAGAAGTAGCAGCATGCGGGAGAGCTGGTGGTAAGACTTGCTGCCAGTTTCTCTTTTAGGGGCCCTCAAGACTGGAGCTTGTGACTGTAGGAACTCTTTTAGGGCCCTCAAGGGCTGCTGTTGCTATACACTAGACTCTCCAAGAAAGGTGGTAGTCTAGGGAAAAGAGTGGCTGATGGGTTCAGAGTCCTAGACTAGTTTAGACTTCTACTTACCTCAGCAGGTATGTAATTTTTTTCCTGGTTAGCTAGAAGAGGGAAATGGAAGCAGCAGCTACACCCACATATAAGCAGATTGCCACAGAGGTCATTCTATGCATGTACCCCAGGTCTTAATCGAAAAAGCCAAATTCTGCATTCATGTGACTCCACTGCAGTTAGTAAAAATGATGCATTTATGAACTAGTGTTTAAAATGAAAAAATAGATTTTTAATTTGTTGAAAGGGGATTAATTTGTTCCATGGCCTGAATCATGTTAATCTATAGAACAGGTACAGCTCAGGATGCAGTAGCATACACTTAACTGGGCTAGTGCATCAGTATGCCTTTTCCTAGTTTAGACAGTAAGACCCTCCCCAGAGGTGAAAATGTAGTTTGTCCTCAACCTACTTTGCCTTTGGCCAACATGGCAGATCCACCTACGATGGTGAGGTGAGACATTCTCCACATAGACCTAATAGCTAGTACTCTCCCCCCCCCCCCCCCCCAGTTCTAGTTTACTCGTTGCAGAGGATGGAAAAATCCAGGTGCTGTGTTAAGATTGATGCAAATTAAGGATTTTTTGTTCAGAGTTGCCACATGTCACTGAAACACATGCAAGATCAAGGATAGGAGGAAGCACAGGGACATGTATATCAAACCCCTTTTCTCTATTCCTATTCATTTGCTATATACATTATCACGCCAATTATTTTTGGAAGTGCTATTGCTCAGCCAAATCAAAGCAATTGCATAGTTTTTGTGAAATTAGATAACAGACTAATTTCTGTTACTTACTACTAATTACTGAGGCATGAAACACAAAATATAAAGCTCCTGGCAAGAATTAAAGAGAAACATAACCAGTTTTTCTTCTTTAAATCTAAGCAAGGAAAATGTTTAAAATAAATGACCTTTTTAAAAAGGTAAAAAAAAGTACAGTGGAACTGCAGGTTTGTTAACAATCTCTTTTCTGATCATAGAAGTTTGAAATGCAGAAAGCCTGTTATTGAAGTCTGTTCCCCTACAAAGTTATGGATATAATCCCCTGAGATAGGATACAAGATTTATTAAATTATATCACACTTGCAACTAGAATCCGACTTCTAATATTATTTGTTCATTGCTTGTATTTCCATAGTATTTATGAGCCCTAATCACAATTAGGACCCTATGGTGCTAGGCCACATAGTTATTAGAAAGTTGGAGCAATAATGCTGTTTTCCCGTGAAAGCACAGCAATATTTACATGTTATGGAAGCCTGTACTCCATATCTCAGACAAGTAAAAAGAACAGGCCATTGAAATAAGTGTTTGAAATGTCATGCAGTATGAAAAAGAGATTTGAATGTAATACCAATATCTAGCTCTTATGAAGAACCTTTCATTTAGATCTCAAAGGACTTTGTTTTGCCAAATGGAGGCAAGGAGGAAAAGGGATTTGTCTAAGATCATCCAGTAGACCAGCAGCGGAGTTGTGAATATAATCCAGGTTTCATCAACCCACTGTTCTATTCACTAGTCAATACTGTCTCTATATGAAAATGTCGAGTGATGCCCTGTACTTCTGATTGAACCTGCTGGGGAAAGCTGTGTCAAATCACAGCTCCACCGGGACTTTGAAAGTGCGGAAAGGTTCAAAACTGGAATCTCCCAGTAAAATTTCCCGCAAATAAGTAGATGCAGCAAACAGTGTATCTAGCTATTTAGAGGCTTGTGTTTAAAGAGGGAGGGATATAAAAGGTAATGACAATGGTTATTTAAAATAATTTATTTTAATAATGGCTTCTGCCAACTTAAAAAGCACCTGTACACTAATGCACTGGGATTTTTATTTAATGCACAGATAATTATCTTTCTTTAACAGGTAACTCCTCTGATCAATCTGCTGCTCTTGTTTTATGAATGCAGCTTATAATAACAGCATTGGGAGTCACACATGTCACTAGTATCAAAACTGGGGCATGGTGTAAGGTGGCCCCTGCCTTTTTAATAAAAGAGAGTAACTTTTGAAAATCTTAGGCTTAGCTTTTAAAATCTATTTCTTATTTTCACCTCTACAAATGCACACATTTTGTTAGTGATTTGGGATCTGAAATAGCTTTGTTTTTAAAGCTTTGCTGTTTACCTCTAAGGGTACTATCATGACCATGAGGGTTAGCCAACAGCTTGGGGACTAAGGGGTTAACTGTACCAGGTAGCTGTTAGCCAGTAGAAATGTTGATAAGGATTTCAAACTGAGACAAAGGAATTTTTGGATTTTCCCTCTTTTGTCTCTGTTCAGTCTCCCTTCAGATACCAAGGGGGACAGACAACATGTCTCTCTCCAAGAAAAGACTCTTCGCTCTCTGTAAGTAGGGTAAAGTTTAGATAAATCCATTAGGTTTTATTGTTTTATGGTTTGGGAATGGAAATCAGATGTCTGTGCATTTAAAAATGGAGTTTCCTCTGCTTTGTAACCAAGTTTTTGGCCCATGGGAGTCCCCCATGAGTATATTAATTGGTGACTTTTCCATCTAGTCATTATGCTTGTAACGGGAGTATTGTGGTGATAATAAAAGTTCTTTCTTTTTTATTAACCTGGTATTGGTTAATTTTTGTGTCTTGGGATTGGTCCTGCCTAGAGCAGAGGGCTGGACTTGATGACCTTCTGAGGTCTCTTCCAGCTCTATGGTTCTATGGTAGTTTAGGGCTGAGATTTCCCAAGTGATCTCTTTCCTGATTTTCTTACCATTACTTGGGTGGTGGCAGCGGATTTTTATCCCGAAAATCTAGGTTTTTAAGATTTTGGGGGGAAGCTTTATACCAAAGTCTGGAAAGATAAGGTTTTGGGGTACTTTTGCAGGCCCCCACTTGTGCATTCATCGTGACAGAGTGAGAAATCAGCCTTGACAGGTATGTCTACACAGCAGCAATATTTTGTTATGACTGATCAGATTTCAAAATAACATAGTGCACACAGCAAGCCACTATTTCAAAATAATGTCAAGTTGGAGGACTTCTTACTCTAACTCCTGTAACCCTCATTTCACAAGTAAGGGAAGTCGATGGAAGAGTGCTCTTCCTTCGACTTCCTGCTGCGTAGACAGTGCCAAAAGCCGAATTAAGCTATTTTGACTTCAGCTACACAATTGACATAGGTGAAGTTACATATCTTAATTCAACTTTTGCCCTACAGTGGAGACGTGCCCTAAGAAAGGTAATAACAATCTCCCTTTTTTCTTTTTCATAGAATAAAATCAAAAGGAAACACTGAAGTCATCAGAGATACATAGGCTGCCTGAAGTGAGGTTGTTCATGAAACTTCCTTTTGCCAAGATGTGTTTCTTTCAGAATTTTAATCTCTATAGTAGTTTGAGTGTGTGTGTATTTGTGTGTAATAGTCTGCAACAAAGATGTGCTTCGCTGGGGCCATTTATCATCCTTTGCCTAGGGCAAAGTCTATACCATTATCTTTGTGCTTGCAATAGTGTAGTTTTATAATCCCGATAGCTGCAGGCTTCTGGAACGGATGCAGTGCATAGCAGAGAAAGAAGTGCATTAAAGAAAATGCATCATTGCCTCTGAAAATCCATCCTCAGAAGTTTACTTTCCTTTTAAAAAGTAAACTGTTTGTGCCCATTCCAATTCCCTACTTTACTGAACCACTGACAAGTTGATTTAAAAATGTACATACAGGCTCCCATTCTCTGCCACTTCATCACTCCTTTGCCCAATGCAGGTAGGGGGCAGGGTAAATAAAGTCTATAGCAATGCTCAGTGGCTAGATTTCCAGAACACCAATGTCAAGTAGTTTCAGCTAACTGAATCCAGAGCACACTGGATGAAATCCATCCAGGTGTGAAGTGTTAGCATAAGGCCCTCTACTCCTTAAGCTGCCCATTGCAAGTGAGGAGGAAGCAGTGTAGGGGTGTCCTAAAGACAGTGGGGGTGTTCTCTGTACCAGTCCTGCACAGGTAGTCCAAAGAGAAATGATGGAGATACACAGGGAAAGAGTTCCAGGATATAATTATGTGGATGCAGTAGCTCCTGCATGCTCCACATAACTGGAGCAGAGGAGCAGAAGCTACTGGACAGGAGGTTTATTTCACTTCCCACCCAGCCTCCATCCACACAAATAATACCTGATTACAGAGTTTTATGGGAGTAAAGTGAATATCACACTCAGACATAAGGAGAACTCAACTTCATGCTTCACAACTCAGCAGATTGTCATAAGAGTTTTGAGAGATTCTTCTCTCCCTCCCCCCAGAATATTACTGACTTGACCTCTGGCATTCCAGGTGGTAGAATGAACAGAAATGTTTGTTACAGTCTGGAGAGCCTGATCATTATGTTGGTTGCATGCACCCCACTTCCATTCACTTCAATAACTGTGCCCCAGGTGTACATTGGTCGACATTTTACAAATTCCAATTTGTTGAGGAATGTTTCTGTTAAATTTTGTTTGGGGCTAGAGTAACTCAGGTTTGCATTTCTTGAACAAAATATGTAGTGAAAATGTGTGCTTAAAGGTATTGATCATTTCTATAGTCCTCTTAAGACAGCAAAGCAGTGCAGCATGTAGTGATTTGGCATTCAGTGAGAGTGTGAAATGAGTAGCCCATCCATATTCCATTTAGCCAATATTCAGCTTGGGAGAAAGCTAGTGAAATTCCTGTTTGATATAGCAGGATTTGCACTTGATTGCACCAGGGCGTACAAAGCTGACATTCACACTGCTTATTTTTTACTTTTCTGTAAGTTACTTTTCTTCCTGCATTCCTCCCCTTAGTGCATTGAGCCTAGCATTTTAGTTTTTCAGTTTTCAGGATGGACCATAAATAATAAAAAATACATAAATGCAATCAACAAACTTTTACATAGGAATTTTGACTGTGATTTATATTTTCATTTAACTTATAAAAGATTGCATGGTTTTTTTGTAACTTGGCATATCTGAATCAGTTACTGATTCACTTTATAGCTTCTAGAACTGATAGAATATGATCACAGCCAGCTATTGCAGCTGTTATAGTAACAGAAAACCAAGAGCATGGACCTGCTGCTCTTTGTGTTATGGGAGGGTTGCTGTTATGTTTGAGAAGGATGTGGTTTAGAGCATTCTAAATTGTGAAATGTTTGCTATAACAAGTAATCGATTGCTCCTGAGTTTTTGACTCATCAAATCTGAGACATCATTTATGACCTGATTGTCATACATTTATGTTGAACCCTGTATCTCTGTGGATATCTGCTGCAGACCATTTTCGTGGATAGTGGTGCAGATACCTCTGTAGGCTCTCCTCCCACCTCCGCCTAGCCCCTGCACAAGGGACTGAGTGCCAGCCCTGACTGACTGGTGAGTTCTGACCTGTGGAAGCCCCAGCCCCAGCACCTGCTCCAGCCCCACACTCAAATATTAATCCCCACTGCACTTGTGGGGGAGCAGGAAAGTATTATGATCCTCCATTTTACAGATGGGAATGTCACAACCTGGCTTAGGCCATCTTCCTGGACCGAAAAAGTCTTTTGTGATGGAATCTAGCTGCTAAATGCCAGATACTTATCAGCCCTAGCTCTACTCATATTGGAGTAGTGACTGATCACTGTTTGTATGTCTAGATCTCTCAGGAGCACTCATAGGTACAGACCCAATGTCTGATAACTTTCTTGGGTGGTGGGACCCCACACTCTGACCATCATAACATCAAAAACAGTTCCACCATTCTCTCAAGTCTCCCAAATTCTTACACAAAATATCCCACACCTAACTTTAGGAGCTGGTTTTCTACTGACCTCCTTCCAGAACCACATGGCAGTAAAGTGTAAAAACACTGATTTAGCAAAGGAGATTATCCAGAAACACTTGACTCTTAAAAAGCCCGAGAGAATAATGGATCTATGGACAACAATGTGTTCCTGAATAGAATCCCTCTCAATGTCTTAACTAGCCTGAGAGTTCTAGGATTGGCCTGTGTCTTAAGGCCAAGCAAGCCTTCTTGGCCCAGCCATTTTACATCTGGCATTGCAATGGCCCTTCCTTGCCTAGACATACATTCCATTTAAAAACAGCTCAGTTTCCTGTTTGCCCAGGTGCTATAGCCTGGTGTTTCTGAACCAGTGGTACGAGTACCCTTAGGGGTATTCGAGAGAAGTCTGGGGGGGTACGTCAACACAACTGAAATTTGGAGAAAACTGAATTTTTGTTATAAGTTTTACAGCGTTTTATTATTTTTGTACATTTTACATCCAAAAATTTCATTGCCCACCCAGCTACAATTAAGTTATTTAAACAAATGTGTTGCAATGGTAGAAATTTTTTGTGTGTGTCTGAAAACTGTCGATACTGGAGGTACTTATACATTTTTTTTAAAAAAGGGTATTTTATAAAAAAAAGGTTGAGAAATACTGCTATAGCCTGTGTGGGAATGGAAGCCATGTTTCCAAGGCTTCTGAGTAGAGAAACATTCAAAGTCAACTGCCCAGCTACTAGAAAATCCATGGAGCCAGTAAGGAAGACTCATTTAATGTTGAGGGCCTTGATTGCTCTGATGTGGTCTGTGCAGTAGGTATAAAACCTCTGCTACAAAATAGATCTTCCAATCCAGGGTGAAGGTTATGCTCATTCACAAAACAAAATGCAATTTACTGTCTGAAACAGACCGATCCCTGAATTGTCACAGAGAAAACTGCAGTACAAAATTGAAGTGACTTGATTTCATGAATGTGTTGGCATATGTTAAAGATCTGAAGCTTTTGTGCCCCTTTATTTGTAAAGGAGGGGCTGAGTGTGAGTATATTACCCAACAGAGTTAAGAGAAACTTTTTAAAAATTTCCCTAGCGAAAGACCACTTAAACCCCGGACATAAAAGAAACTAATTAAATTGCTGGGCATATTACTGCTAGCAATAAACACCTTGTCACAAGAATTTCACATCTGGAAGAAGACCTATTTCATCATGCAACCATGAATGTCCTTAAGAAGCCACGGATGCCCCCTAGAAAACTTTGAAAAGCATTCTTTATAGAGGCCATTCTGCTGAAATATCATATATTCTCTTCTTCCAGCTTATTTTTTATTACCAGATAAATACCCCTTGATAAAAACAGGATCTTAGGTTTTAAGAGTTCATCTGTTAATTCCCTATTTGAAGTCCTAATCAGCATGTGACATCACAAATAGTTTCTTTAGAAGTTGTTGTGTCTCACAATGATTGTGACTTCAGGTGGGAAAATTAGCAGAGGGAGCAGATGAAAGATTACATAATTATACTGTTTTCATGCTAACTGCCTTTAGAATATAAACAAGATGTATACCATATGGTGTGGTAATTTTTAAAATAAACTAACCTAAATGCCATGTTCCCTAAGTGAAAAGTGGGTGAACTATGTTTACCCGTCTACACTATAGCAAATTCTCTCTTCCCACTAGAGAAGCAAAATTGTTTTAATGTGAGCTTAACTCAAAGCTTTCTTTTAGTATCTGATACTCACTAAGGTTTTTATTAATTTGATAAATTGCTAATTGGTAGACAAGTAAATGGTATATATTATAGTTTTATTTAGCTTTTTGTTGTATGATACATGTGAGAGTGATTTTTATTTTTGTAACCTAGGATAACAGATGTAGAATTTAAGAACCTAAGAATGGTCGTACTGGGTCAGCATTGGCCTATCTTCCAACAGTGGCCAGTGCCAGATGTCAGAAGGAATGACTAGAAGCAGGCACTTAGCAAGTTATCCATGTCCTATTGTCCAGTCCCAGCTTCTATCCTTGTCTCCAGTCATTTTGGCTAATAGCCAAATATCCAATAGGATAGACCTATTCTCCACAAATTTTTCTAATTCTTTTCAAAACTCAGCTATACTTTTGGCCTTCACAACATCACCTAGCATCAAATTGTACACCTTGATCATGTGTTATGTGAACAAGTATTTCCTATGTTCGTTTTAAACCTGCTGCCTGCTAATTTAATTGGGTTACCTCTGGCCCATGTTATGCGAAGGGGTAAATAACACTTTCTTATTCACTTTCTCTAACAATGTGTTACTCTGTGAATCCTGCTGTAGGTGTAAGGCTTATGTAAATCTTTCTGTTAGCAGAGTATCCTTACATAGTGCAGTAAAAAAGTAGGAGTGAACTAATTACAGAATACCACCCACTGCCACTTTGATTAGAAGGAAACCAAATGGTGGGTTTAATTTTGGTTTTGAGAAAAGAGCAAAGCATTCTGCAGAGCCTCCATTGAATTCCTCCCAACAGGAGAGAACCCTTGCAGTACCTTCACATGCATTCTTGGGCAGAACGCATTCTACTATGGAGATATTTTACCTTCCCCCACCACTTCCTCATTTTGAGTGGTGTAATGAAAAGAGTTCTAGAGGGCTCCTTTAGCCTGGCATCCACTGTGTCCAATTAGCAAATATCCTGCATCACTGATTTTAAAATTAATGTGACAGTAGTCCTCTAACTAGTTGCCACATATTGACTACATCTTGAACAGTATTAATTCCCTGTTGTCAGGGGAAAATACATGGAACAACAATAAAAAGAGTTTGTATGCATTATTGCTGAGTGCTTCTTCAAAAGCCGACTTAGCCCTATACATCTGTCCCATAATGTGCTCTAACTTAGACTGCTGAAATCTATGCTCATTGTCTTACATTGGCAGTAATTCACTTTTGAGCACCTATTGTGGCTATTGCTAATGTTACTACATTGACTCCTCATATCTGAATTGTCAGCAGATTTGTTCGGAGTTTGTTTCTTGCTCCAAGTCACTGATAGATTATGTGGGGACAGTGGACCCTCACAGATGGTAGGAGGAATGTTTTAATACAGCAGCTCTCAACCTTTCCAGACTGTTGCACCTCTTTTAAGATGCATATTTGTTTCGTGTTCCCCAATTTTCACTTCTCTTAAAAACTACTTGCTTACAAAATCATACCTAAAAATGCAAAAGTGTCACAGCACCCTATTACTGAGAAATACCGACTTTCTCATTTTTACCATATAATTATACACTAAATTAACTGGAATATAAATAATGTACTTAAATTTTGGTGTATGGTATATGGAACAGTAAGAATAAATGTATGACATTTTAGTTTGTAGTGACTTAGCTAGTACTGTCGATGTAGCCTGTTATAAAACTGAGCAAATGTTTAGATGAGATGATGTATGCCCTAAAATACCTCTCTTTATCCCCAGGCATACATGTACCACTGTTTTAATACATAAGGCACTGGATTGGGATTCAAGAAACCAGATTCCAATTCCTACAAACTTGCCCTATAACCTTGTAAGCCACTCAAGCTATCATGTGCTTCAGTTCTTCATCTGTAAAAGGGGTGGGGGGCTAAATTAGTTTGCATAAGTACATCAGGAGATAGGAAGAAGAGATATTCATAATCTACCAGGACCACGTGGTCCAGAAATGAGAATAATAATCTCCAAAAATCAACAGATTGTCTGTCTTCTGTTTGTGGCCCTCCACTAATCCTTTACTACTTCCCATGAGGGTACCCGAGGGCTTCGCCAAAGTCTTCTTTCAGTGACTATTTCACATGCTCCCTTACAGGAACTCCACTTAAAAATACAAGTATGTCATGTTAGTGACATTTACCCTGATAGGGGATCACTGTCTTAGCACGGTCTCTTTTTCTAGCTCGTGATCCTGCCACCAGCACCTGCCCATAAGGGCAGTCCATGAGAGGACACTCCCTACGGAAAAGTCCCTCCTGGCCACACTGGTAACAGCAGTTCCTTGTTCAGCTACATAGGTGGCATTTCCTGGGAGGAGCTTTGCAACCCATTGGAGGGTCTCCCTCTCCTTGGACATAGGTGTTCCCCATGGCCAGGTTACCCTGGATTGTCGAGGTAGCCTAGGGGACTCCTTCGGCTGAGTTGCCTGAGCTTATAGAATCATAGAACACTAGAACTAGAAGGGACCTCGAGGTCATTGAGTCCAGTCCCCTGCCCTCACGGCAGGACCAAACACTGTCTAGACTTCAACTTTGGAAGCCCCAGGGGCCACAGTGATACTCACAGCACATGCCGATGGCCGCAACTTAAGTGTGGTTGCATATACATGCAAATATATATGCAAAAAGCTTCTTTCACACTGATGGTCATGAATACAAAGATTAAAGCAAGACTACACAACACACAGGCCCCATGTAAGTCAGTTCTGCTGATATTAATAAAATGCAATATTCACCTGATTTCCACCCAAATGACAGCACTTTTAATGAGCAATGACAGCCTAGGCATTTAACTACTAAAACGCATATCAACAGAAAACCATTATATTGACTACTTTTTTGTTTTAGGTCCCACCTGCGGGCCGCAAACAAATGGGACACGTGGACACGTGTTGAGTAGCCCTGGTCTAGACTATCTCTGATAGATGTCTGTTTAACCTGCTCTTAAATATCTCCAGAGATGGAGATTCCA
>JANRFK010003679.1:16065682-16078943 GCA_030068395.1 Apalone spinifera
CATGTCCCCTCTCAATCTTCTCTTTTCCAAACTAAACAAGTCCAGTTCTTTCAGCCTTCCCTCATAGGTCATATTCTCTAAATCTTTAATCATTCTTGTTGCTCTTCTCTGGACCTTCTCCAATGTCTCCACATCTTTCTTTAAATGTGATGCCCAGAATGGACAAAATACTCCAATTGAGGCCTAATCAGTGCAGAGTAGAGTGGAAAAATGACTTCTCGTGTCTTGGTCACAACACTCCTGTTAATTCATCCCTGAAGCATGTTTGCTTTTTTACAACAGTGTCACACTGTTGACTTATATTAGCTTGGTCCACTATGACCCCTTTCTGCAATATTCCTTCCTAGAGAGTCACTTCCCATTCTGGCTTGTCATGACACTCCTTTTTGAGAGGGTAGTACATTCCCATTTACCTCCCCGAGCCCCCTGATTTGCTGCTTTTTCTGTATTCTCAGACTCCCTGGTTTCTGGTCTGGCTTCGCAAGCTCTTCAGTGGTCATGTAGTCCTCCCTCAAAGAGATAGCCTTGGTGAGAGTAGTACCCATTTTTTCCCACTCTAAGGCAGGACCTGCACAAACTGCTCCAGGGCTACCAGTTTGGCTACCTGTGCTGCCGTCCGTTGGCCCAGTTTTAGCCACTGCTAGCAGTGATCCCAAATTTGCTGGGTCTCTGCTCTGGACGTGGCTCCCAGTGGATACTATTCCTTTCGCAGCCATTGGTGGTACAACTCAGAGCTGACCCCAGCATGGTCTAATATGGCCACTTTAACCTGGGGGTACTCCAGTGCCTCGCCGGGGTCCAGGTTTTGGTAGGTCATTTGAGCAACCTGGGTCCCTGCCAGCTCCATAAATAGCTCCCTGCTGGCTTTTGCCGCAGTTCATCCAGCTGTTATCAGATCTGCTCATTGGGGTGCACCCGCTTACTTTCACCTCTGCTTTCAGTGTAATGATCTCACCTACCCACTCTACGCTTTCAATTACTTTTATTCCTTCCTTTTCATTTCAGGCTATTTCTTCTTGTTTTTTTCTGATCTCATCTCTAAGGATATGGAAGTGTGTGTGTGTGTGTGTGTGTGTGTGTGTGTGTGTGTTTATATAGTTGCGTGTGTGTGTGTTTATATATGCAGCGGCCTGGCTGAGCGGCGCAGAAGTCAGCCAAGTGCTACGACGGTAGCGGAAGGGGGTGGAGCAGTGATGTGCGGCATGATAGCGGCTCCAGGCCCTGCCCCCTGGCCATAAACGTCACCGCCCCACCCCGCTTCGCCTCCCGCCGTGGCGCTCGGCTGACCTCTGTGCCGCTCAGCCAGGCTGCCGCGTGGGAGCAAGTGGCGCAAGCAACCATTTGGGCTCTGCGCTCCCCAATGGCTGTTTGGGCTCCACAGTCCCCCAAGTGGGAGGCAGGAGGGGGAGGAGAAGAGAAAGAGAGAGGCAGGAGGTAGAGGAGAGCTGAGAGACAGAGAGGGCATTAGGAGGAGGAGAGAGAGAGAGAGATGGAGCGAGAGACCGAAGGCTCAGGAGAGAAGACCGACGTAAAGGAGAGACCTGAAAATCCCGTCTTATGACGGGCTAATTGGCTAGTATATATATATAAACTACCATTGATATTCCTTTTGCAAACGTTTCATTTTAGCCCCTGATGTTGCATTTTCTCTGTGTGTAGATTTCCTCTTCCTTTATTTTCTTTCAAATTTTGCTTGCATTTGGGTGACAAGCAGTTTTCTGGCTGGTGGAAATGGTTGCCTGGCTGGCCTCCTCTTCCTCATTGTCATCATCCGCCACCCTGTGCTTTTGGAGGCTGTTGCCAGGCATGTCCTGACCAGACTCCACCACAATAGTGGGGGAGGTGGCTGGCTCCCCGCCCAGGATGGCATCCATCTGATCATAATAGCAGCAGCTGTGTGGTGCCACCCTGGAACATCCGATTTGCTCCCTGGCCTTATGGTAGGTCTGCTGGAGCTCCTTTGTTTTCACCCAGCTGGTTGTGTGGCCTTTGTCAGCCTGGCTGATGGCAATTCAGCCGTAGACCTCAGCATTTCTCTTTCTGGTGCAGAGATCCTGGAATTTGGTCTCCTCCCTCCAGACCTCAGTGAGGTCCAGGATCTCCGCACCAATTGTGGCCGGAGCTCTCCTGAATCTCTGGCCAGTGGCAGCTGAGGGAGCAGCAGGAGTGCTGGTAGCTATGGGAGGCTCTGAGGGAACATTGGGGTCACTCATGGCTCCCTCGCTTGTTGCTGTATTGGACGTGGCTTTCACAGCTCACCACATGGGACAAGCCCTTTTGCTGCTGGGAGTTTTAAGCTCCACAAGAGAAGGGGAGCAGTGGAGATGCCAGGTGTGGCCAGAGCGGTCAGAGCTGCAGCTGTGAGAGGCCTCCAGAGGCTAATTATTTTAAATTAGCAGCATCAAAGCATCCACACTAACACTATTTCAAAATAACTATTTCAGAATTAGTGTTATTCCCTGAGAAAAGCAGGAGTACAGATTTTGAAACAATCAGCCCTTTATTTCGAAATGATGGGCTTGGTGATGTGGACACTCTTCTTATAAATTCGACACAAGGAGGGTTATTTCAAAATAACTCCCTAGTGTAGACCAAGGCTAAGATGCCACGGGACTACTAATTGTTTTTAAAGTTACAGACAAACATGGCTATTCCTCTGAGACTGAGGGTATATCTAGACTGCAAGGCTATTTTGGGATACCAGAAGTATCCCAAAATAGCTACCACGCGTCCAAGGAATGTGTCCACTATTTCAAAATAATTTTTGAAACAATGGTCGCTCTATTTTGGCATCGCTCTAAACCTTGTTTCATGAGGAATAAGGGATGTCTCAAAATAGTGCTTTATTTAGAAATTTGGCACTGTGTAGACTCACCAAATTTCGAAATAGCCTACTTCAAAATAAAATTGAAATAAGATATGCAAATTGCGTATCTTATTTCAATTTTAGAGTGCAGTCTAGATGTAGCCTTCTCTAACATCTCTATTGAATATAGTAGATTCAACACCTCTATTTCACTTCAGGGCTGAAGAGTATTCTATTCTATATATCTGGGTTGTGCAAAGAAAATTCTCAGCCAAATCAGGAAAGAGCAGACCTCATATATTTTAATGATAAAAAAGCAGATTTTGTTTAAAAAACATCTTTTTAGGATATTTTTCCTACATTATGGAAGCAGAAGGGTCACAAACCTATTTTCCCCTTTTATAAGTTGCCTTTAAGAAGTTAAAATCCTTTGCTTACTTACATCCCTCTCATTTGTGCTATCTTACCACTGATTTATAAACCTTTGCATTTGTTAATGCCAGATCTCCTAAAGAAAGCCATGCAGCTTCCATGGCTCTAAACTATCCAGGATACTTTGTAGTTTGTGTTTGTCTACCAACATACAAACATCCCGGCCATTTTAGAGTTTTCCACAAATCTGATCATCTGATCAAAGTGCTGAGAAAGACCCTTATTTTTTAATAGAGCTAAATGAAAAGGGCACTGGAAACACTATAGAGCATTGTGGACTCACCACTATTAGTAGGCAGTGGCTTTTTGTTTGAAAACTGTCAGACGTTTTACCATTTGGACAGTAGGTCTTCCAGTGATCACGTAAGTCTGAAAATCATGGAGCTACAACATAACTTCCACGCACACACAATCTTGTAATCATATCAGCTGCCATCTTGCAGCTTTTGGGTTTTGTGTGGAGGGATTAGACTCCAGCAGGTAGGAAATGCTAGCCTTGCCATTGGGAAACAGTGCTTTCTTTGGGTCTAACTGTTCTCACATATAGTGCAGGCTTACTCTTCCTAGCATTTATTCAGAACTCAATTTCAGTGCATCTGAACTGATGATGAAGTCTGAATACTGCTCGTGCAGAGAGACCAACATTCATAAAGGTAAACATGAAGGCTTATCACTCAGACACGGCTGTAGAGATTGTGTGCTCTCATCTCCCTATTTCAATATCAATTCAAGATGAGAGACTACAGCAGAGTGAAAAAGAGAACCCTCTGAACATGAATCAGCCTGTAACTGAGGAGCACTTAATAACTCTGACTTACATGCCTGGAAGAAGACTAGCTAAAAACTCAGTAAAAGCATCAATTAAAAAATTATCAAACTGCTCCAACAGCGTGAGACCTGAAACCATTTGACTTTCTCCCTTCTGTTAGTCTGACTGATTTTTGTCTAATGTGTGTAAATACTCATATTTTTGACTAGACTGGAGATGGACAATAATTTCACATGGTGCAAGGAGCAATTCAATTTTACACTCTGGCAGTTGTTTCATTGTACTGAGCTGCAGGTGATCAAGCTTTCTACCAGGTGGGTGGCTCAGAGAAGAAACCTCCTCTTCTACTGGGTTTCTGTTCAGGAGAAAGGCTAGCATTAGAGAAACATCGTATGCTGCTGATCACATCTGAGAAACAATGGCAGTGCTGTGTGCAGGAGAATGCCCAGATTTCCTGCCTACTGCTATACTTGGTTTTAGCCTGTACTCTCTAGTCTATCCTGCTGACCATGATATCTAATGCTGTCCCTGCTCATTAGTGAATCACTCCCAGTATTCCAATTCAGCTGATATGAATATGTGGCAAACCAGAGCTGGAAGATTTCAGTGGATTTCTAAATGCAAGGTGATTATTCAGATGGAATTTCAAGTGGTACAGCTAAGTTTGTCAGATATAACTTCTAGAAGGAGATGACTATAGCCTGTGAAGGAATTAAAAATTGAGGGGCAAAGTTGCTTTTGGTTTTCTTTGCTTCTTCTGAGAACTGCCTGAAAGAGAGAGGACTTATAGTGAATTTCTGCATAGTATGGCCAACAAGAAAGATAACTTTTCAATATTTTTGTTTTGAATGTCTGTCCACACTTGTGGTTTTTCTCAGTAAACTTTTGTTGGCCAGGATGTGGGTTTTTTCACACCCTGACAGACAAGTTTTACCAACAAAAGCGCAGTGTAGATGTGACCAAAGCTACGTTTACACTAGAGATCTTACAGTGACTCTGTAAAGTCCTGTGTAGCTCTGACATAATTAAATCGCCCCCTAATGAGTGGCAGTAGCTACATCAGTGGGAGAAATTCTCCCATCTACATAATGTTGTGTATACTACTGCTTATGCTGGTGCAACTTATGTTTTTCAGGGGAATGTTTTTTCACATCCCTGAGTGACACACATTTTGCTGACATAAATGATAGTGTAGACGTGGCCTTTAAGAGTACTGTGTAATATGGAATACAGATAGAAGAGAGATCAATTCACGCAGCAATTGGCAAGCATTCCATAAAGACTGGAAACAAAACACATTTTTTTAACTCTAATACCAGTTTTCTAATATTAACACAAAGGACAGCCAGACTGATTTTACCTATGTATTTGTCAGTGCTCAGCTGAGGCCTAGAGCCTTGGGATGAGCTGGTACCTGGTTTGTCAGCATCACACAGCTCATTTTGGAATGAATGTGGGGCAGTAGACATGAACCCCATTCTGTTGCATACTGTAGGACTGTATTAAGGGGTTAAGAAGTAGCAGGTGTCCTTGATGAACCAGGTGGCTTGTTTATTGGCTCAGTAGGAGCTCTACAATATGCTACTAATCAGGAGCAGTTGTGTGAAGAACTCTTGTAACAAGAGCTGGCTGATCATTGCTGATTTCTACAGTTTGTTTGAAGTAAGATGAACATCTGAACTCTGACACAAGGTAAAGAAAAAGTACAGTGTGTGTATTTTGCTGAATGCTATTTTACACCCATTGAGAAAGAAAATTTTGTTTTCAGGTGTAGTCTTCTATAACTGTGCTTACTTCTAGTGAAGAACTCCAGGATGTTTAGAGAAAGCTTTGTACATGTCTGAGGGCACGTCTAGACTTGCTTTCACTTTCGAAAGAAGATATGCAAATTTGCGCTGAATTTGCATAGCTTCTTCTGATCACTTTTTCAAAAGAGGTTCTTTTGAAAAAGAAAGTAGCCTAGATGTGGTTCTTTCTAGAAAAAAAACCTTTTTCAAAAGAACCATGTAAACCTCATTTTTTTAGGAAGAACAGTTCTTTCTAAAAAGTTTTTTCTTCTCGAAAGAACTGCATCTAGACTACTTTCTTTTTTGAAAGAACCTCTTTTGAAAAAGCAATCTGAAGAAGATATGCAAATTCGCAGCAAATTTGCATAGCTTCTTTCGAAAGTCTAGATGTGCCCGAAAGATCTATGAGATTAAAATGATTAAAGAAGTCCATGATAGCATAAAACAGTAGATGTCTTGGAACTACAGATCCTTATCAAGTTATATCCAATATGTGGGGTGCATCAGCAGTTTGGATGGTTGGTTTATTAAACGTCAGGGTGTATGGAAATATATCCATAGGCTGTCATTCTGCAATTCAAATCCACGTAGGTGAACCCTTGTATTCATGTGGAGCTCCAGTAACTTCAGTGGAGCTCCATGAGAATCCAGTAGTAATCCTGATATCTGCTACATCAAAATTAGGGATGTGAACAACTAGTCAACAATCTGATAAGCAAATGCTTATTGGATAGTCGACATGCTAGTAGACTAGCCGCTTCCCCCATAGTTGCCTCGATCAGAAAGAGGCAACAAATGGAGCGGGGGAGAATAAGGGGTGCTTCAAAGTAGCAGTATCATGTGGAGCCCGGGGCCAGACACTGGACTCCACACAGTGCTGCTACTTTGAAATGCCACGTGCAGCCCAGAGCCAGCTGGGAGTTTCAGGCTGCATGCAGCATTTCAAAGCTGCAGCACTGCGTAGAGTCTGGGGACAGTATGGGAGGGGTTCCCCCGCTGAGCTGTAGCTCCATGCGGTGCTGCCGCTTTGAAATGCTGCCTAGAGCACAATGCTGCATAGAGCACAAGACTGCTTAAGTCCCCTGCTGGCCTCGTGCTCCTGCAGTGCTTTGGCCTTTGAAGTTCTGCCACTTCAAAGGCAGAAACACTCTTATCGACTAATCAAATAGTTGATGCAAAATGCATCGAATATTTGATTAGCCAATTAATCTAAATTTTACATCCCTAATCAAAACACCAGTTTCTTCTGGCCAGCTAGAGCATGTTAAATCTACGAGTGCCTGGTTCATTAAAGATGTTTCCAGGTGCAAACTGAATAACAAATATCTAGAAGACTAGGGACTCCTATTTCCTTCCTCCCTCCCTTTTTAAAAAGAAAAGCCATTATATTAATTGTTTTATTTAATCGGGTATGATTTTGCATGGATAAATGCTTAGATGGTAGGAATACATAAGGCTGAATTTGTATGCAGTATAGTCATATCATGTTGGTCCCAGGATATTAGAGACACAAAATAGGTGAGGTAATATCTTTTATTGGATCATCTATTTGTGAGAGAGCCTAACAAAGCTCTTCTTTAGGTCTGAAAAAGGTACTCTTAGCATCACAGAAAAATGCAAGGTGGAACAGTTTGCTTTGCATGAGTAATGCATCGTGGTGAGGGATCATTCAAGGTAGAATGACTGCATAGGTGGGAATAGGTAACTCTCTCCTTCCCAACAGAAGCTAGTCCAATAAAAATATTACCTTGCCAGTTTTGTTTCCCTAAGGATGGATTTGAGATTTAACTCCTCCTTTGTGTGTGTAATTTGTGATAGTCTCCAAGTTCATACTTGTGTCATATTAAATGCACAGTGTGTACTCAAGTCTATTATGGTGTCTATTATATTATTTTAGAAACATGCTCATGTAAAAACTACTATAATAATCAAGGAAGAGGGTTGTGGTTCCATGCTCAACTTTCTTTAATGCCTTTGTTTCCTTAACTGTGCAGTGTTAGTTTGGTATTAACCCAGATTTTTTTTTTTTGCTTTTTTTTTTTTTTTTGCATTCAGTAAATCAACATCATAGTGGATCTAAAACATGTTTCTATTATAATCACAGGCAAAAATCACCTTCAAAATACTGCTAAGGGTCTTGCTTGGGGTTGTCAAAAGCCAGACACTTCAGAGTTAAAAAGGTGCTTTCTCCTTAATTTTTTGTTTGGATGCTTGGATATTTCAGTAAATAGCATATGTAAAATCTTCCCTGCCTGACAGAGACCCTTTCCTAGGGTATGAATAACTTTCAAGTTTTTGCTTTGTCAGGCCGTTAACATAATTTCTGTGTGATATGAGTGATGAAGGGACAAGAGGCTTAGGATACAAATTCTCTTGGAATTCTTTGAAGGTTATTGCTTTACTGGCAGAATAAACCAAATTAGTCTGAATGTTAAAAATTCAAGTGTAGGAATGCCCTGGGGAATATATAAATATGGCAACTTTACACTTGGCAGATCTGCTTACCTGAGCAATGCCAAACATGGGCTTTTGTGTTTTGCTGTTTTGTACTTTCTTCATTGCAGAACTCAAATAGCTACTACAGAAGAGTGAGCAGTATTCTCTTAGGCTTCATGCATAATCTATTGAATTGTTAAGTGAGGTCCACTTGAAGAATATTTACTTCAAGTTGCATACCTCGATGCACCTTAACTACACCTCAGTGGGATCTAGTTTATGGCTGTTGAGCCAAAAAGAACATAGCTGACATCTGCAAGTCAAGTTGAGTTTACATGACTGACTATAAATAAATAAACTGACTTCTTAATTTATAAACAAAACAAATAGGATATGCAAACTGATGAGACATAATAAAAGTGGAATCTCATGTCATTTTGTCTAACTTTTCAGAGTATACCCAAACTTCAAGCTAATTCTTGAATTCTGCTATTTCTGAAGGAACCCAAGAAAGTTGAGTGACTAAAAAAGGCGCACAGAGATATCAAATGAATTAGCTGTACAACGTATTGCAGAAACAAAAAGTATAAAATGCCTTTCAGGTATTCAGAAGCACTAGGGAAAGCAGCTGCAGCTAAACAGTGGGCTATTAAACTGAAAACTGTCATGATTTTACCAAAAATTATTTTTGTCATAATAGTAATATAGATTGAACCTCTCTAGTCTGCCACCCTCGGGACCTGACTGGTGCTGAACCAGAGAATTTTCCGAACCACAGGAGGCCAATATTTGTCTAGCATGATGGTATCCAACCAGTTCTGAAGTGAACTAGCCACACTCAACTGGCCAAATAGCCACATGTGGCTAATAGCTAGCATGTTGGGCACCACAAGTCTAGCAGCATTACTTCCACTGCTTACTGGGCTCTTAGAAGCCATTCAGGGGTAAATTAGAACTAAATAACAGTGCAGAACACCAAGAGCCAGGACTGGTGGCTGTAAACAAACTTCATGGGACCACAGGAAACTTGCCCACGCCTATGATAAGTGGACATCTGGTTAACAACAGTCATGCCAGACCACAGATATTGCCGGACTAGAGAGGTTCAACCTGTATGAGCGTAGACTACTATAAAACTTACTAACAGAATATGATTCATTCTGAATATTAATGTGATACCATGGGATCATTGAATTTGCGCACTGGGTGAGTAACAAGGTTCTCAAATCTCTGAAGTCAATACAATGGCTGCTAAGGGCATCATTCTTCTCCTTTGATCTCTACTGTAGATTGTTGATGAAAATTCAGCACTAGTTCCTTACATAAATTCCTAATGACGCTTCATATCACCTGTTTTGTTTCTATTTCTAAAATCAGATGATCACAGAATCCTCTGAACCGCTCCTGTATAGGGCACAAAAACTATTGTTCTATTATCTCCTCATCCTGAACCCCAATATGGCTTGTATGTCAAAGCAGGCAGTTGATTTCTTGGCTTCTCTTGTTGATGATACACTGAAATAGTGCACATGGGGGAGAGAATAGAAAAGCAAAAGCTCCCAACACTTGTGACTTTCACTTTACTTATTAAAAAGTTTTCTCATTTCCATAGAAGGATCAATGATACTGATATTACATATGCTATATAAGGCCACTAGCACGGGGATTCTATTTCCTATGATCTATGAAGTAATCAGATATACTGCATAGCTAAAGGCTATAAGCATACTGTGCTGAATACTGTACAGTCCTAATGTCTTTGGGGATTAATTTAAAAATGCCTTATGGCTTCCTCTTTTGTAGTAAGATTTAGGACAATTGCTAATTGAGCTTGTAAAAAGGAAATAATGAAAGAGACAACTAGATTCCCCCAGCCCCATCCCCAAAAAGGAAGGGAGTTCTCCTATATTCTAGAAATAGTTGGCAACTGTGCCTAGAGACTCTTGCAAATGCATGGCAATTTTCAGATTTTACCACTGTTATAATTTAATTGCATGAGTTTCCATGGCTCTGAACCACATCCAAGGAACAAAGACTGGGTCAGGCTAAAATTCCAGTTGTATTCTGTGGCAAAAACTAGCAAAGCTTTCTGAAGCCAGCCAAAAGCAACAATACCAACTGTGGTTGCAAAATATTATGCAACCTATGGGGCAAAAGCAAATGTTATACACAGGCTAAATTCCATTCAGACTTAAATACATAAATAAATTAAAATAAATAAATAAAAAACACTAAAAACTGACTAGTTGACTTGGCCAAGCCAGCCCATTATTCCTGACCCGCATTTTGTGACTTTTCTAGAGTAGAGGCCAGCTTGGCTGGATGATTTCTGATGGAAAGGTAGTTGGAATTTTTTGGGCGGGTATAAAAGCTTTTTAATGAAAAAATGCCACTTTTGCTAAATTGAAAAACTTCAAAAGGGTCAATTTCAAACATTTCTGGAGGAAAAAACTTGAAAATATGTCATTTGTTTATAATTTGACATTAACATAATGTGTTAATAGGAGTAGCAGTGTATAGCACTGCTTACGTGATGTAATATAATAACTGAAATATTATACTTTGTACTGATGAAAAGATTTTATTTTATTTTCTAAATCAAAGTTTAAGGAGGGAAATCTTCTGAAACTTTGATTTAATTTTTTCAGTCAGTAATAAGTAGCAACTGCCCTTAATTATTAGAAAAATAAAAATAATAGCATATTTCAACTGTTATGTCTCTTCAGTAATAGAGCACAACCTGTACTTCTACTAATTTACAGTATTTTATAATATATAATAAAGCATAGAAATGAGAACTCCATAAAGGCAAAACAAAATTTCAGAACTCTTAGTTAAAACCCAATTTAAAATTATTTATTCTTTCCACAGAAATTCTGCATTTTAAACCAGCTGTATTCTGATGTGCATTAATGAGAGTGGCTTGTGGCTTTAATGAAAGAACTATTCAATTGTTTTCATTTTTCCCTAAATTGCAACCTGATGGTTCAGAATTTCAAGTCTTGGCTCCAGGAGGGAGCTAGTGTGCTAAGTGAACAGCAACACAAAGGCTTCTATAAAGGTCAAAAACAGCCAAGCATATGTTTTAAAGAGTGAGTGGGACCCCATTCTTTGAAATTGAATTACTTTCTATTTTATTTTAACCTCTGGAATTATGCTGTTACCACCAATGGACTGTTTATTTCAAATATTTCTGAATAGCACCATGGTATTGGCATAGAGAAGTGGTCTCCAACCTTTATAACCACAAGATCACTTTTTCTAGGTAAGTGCAATATAAGATCTATCTCAAACCCAAATATCCTTGCCTAGCTTCTTTCTCCCCTTCTCTGAGGCCCTGCTCCTGCCCCTGTCCCTGCTCCACCCCTTCTCCAAGGCCTTACCCTGCTCACTCCATCTCCCTTCCTCCCCAAATCTCATTCACTTTCACCAGGCTGGGGTAGGCAGTTGGGGTGCAGGCTCTGGTCTTGGGCCAAGGTGTTTGGCGTGTGGGAGGACACACCGAGGCGATTGGGTGGGTTCTGAAGTGGCTTAGAGGATAGGACATTTGGCTGAGGAGTGCAGCATTGGGGGTTCAAGTCCTGCCCCTGCTCCTCCAGGAAGCAGCTGGATAGCCATCATAGGCTGTCCCAGGGATGCACCTGGCTCCTGCATTAGGAAAACAGGATAAGAGACCTTCTGAAGGTAGGGAGGTGTGGTGGGTTCTCCAGTGTACTGAGGGATAGGGCATCCACCTCTGGAGTACAGGGTGGTAGGCCCAATTCCACCCACCCTGCAAGTGGCAGGAGATCTGCCCCCTGTATGGAGCAGTGGGGTTAAGGCAGGCTTACTCCTGCCTTGGCCCTGCACCACTCCTGAAAGCATATACAGCAATGGCTCCATGTGCTGCCCCTCATCTACAGGCACCAACTCCACAGTTCTCCGTTATTGATCAATGGGAGTTGCAGGAGCAGCATCCACAGGCAAGAACAGCATGTGGAAATCCCCTGCTCTGACTTTCTCAGGGGCTGTAGGGACATGCCAGCCACTTCCAGGAGCCCAATTACATGATGACATCACTCTGTCATCCCACAGGAAATTGTTTTATAGATATATATATAGAGAGAGAGAGTGAGAGAGAGATAAGGACAAATGCAAAGTACCCAACTTAGGAAGGAACAATTAATTGCTCACATAGTTGTGAATGAGGACAAAGTCACATAGCTCAGTTACAACTATTTCTGATTTGGAGACAATTTATACCTTGAAGTCAGCAACACTGCTATGGGTGCCTGCGTGGTCCCACAAAATTCCAACATTTTTATGGATGACCTAGAATATCATTTAATTAGCTCCCATCCCCTAGCATCCCTTCTCTGCTTATGCTACATTGGTGACATTTTCATTGTCTGGACCCACAGGAAGGAAATGAGAGCCTGGAAGAATTGTATAGGGATTTCAACAATTTCCACCCCACTATCAATCTCAGCCTGGAGAAGTCCACATAAGAAATCCACTTCCTTGACACTACAGTACAAATAAATGATGGTCACATAAACATACCAGAAACCTATTGACCACTATTCTTACCTGGAGTTCATTTACAAATTCAATATTATCAGCGCAGGCTTGAACAAAGATATTAACTGGTTAATGCATTACAAAAGCAATTTCCTCCATTGATATTCACATTTCCACATCAAGTGCTATGAATGGAACACATCCAGCCTGACTTAATGGTCCTACAATTGACACATAACTGCTTGTGATCTTATATATGTCCTAGATTAGGACTACTCAACATGCGGCCCCTTTGTTTGCGGCCTGCGGTGTGGTTTGGGTTTATGTGGAGCTCAACGTGTGGCCCGCAGGTGTGATTCTTTGAACATGGCTTCCACTGGGAACACGCTCCACAACAGTGAGGCATCTCTCAGGTAGGGTGAGCACTGAAAGATGCAAGTGGACAGGCTGGCTGAAACAGACGCATACAGATGTTGGCATTTGGAAAATCATGGGAGACAGGAGAGATTCCAGAAGACTGGAAAAGGGCAA
>JANRFK010003679.1:16084467-16095390 GCA_030068395.1 Apalone spinifera
TTTTGTTTCAGCAAGACCAGACTAACACGGCTACATCTCTATTACTATTCTGAAATGTTCTAAGCATTTAAAACTAGTCAGTGACCACAGGTCACCTATCTATTAGAAACCCATATTGATTTTATATCTAACTAACGGGAGTTACCTGGCATTGCTCGGGAAAATGGAGGAACAAAATTTAGAAAAACAGTAGTCCATTATCGTTTTTTGAATGGGAGAAAACTTGCACTGAGTTCTACAGGGATTAACATATATATATAAAAAAGGATAAAACAACCAATTTTACATGTTATCATCAAAAACTTTATTGTAAACTTTTTTTGTTTAATTATTCTTAACAAATATGTACAAATTTTTTCCACTTCCAACTCTTGAACACGCAACATAGAGTTGTCCATGTGAAAAGCAAGATGCCTCCAAATCAATTCCAACTACTTTAAGTGACTGCCCTTGCGCTTTGACAGTATACATTGTTGAAATAGAAGTTGACAGTTCTATTCTATCAACTTCTGACAGAATACTGAGGTCAGGAGCCTGAGAGGAGGGAGGGGAAACGGAGCCATGCGCCTGCTGACGGTGCCCAAGCCCACTATCTGCTTCCTTTTCCCTCCTCCAGCCTTAGTGAGTGACTGGCCCCACTGCTTCCCCCAGGAAGCCGCTTCTCCCTGCACTGCCAAGCTCCATGCAGCCCCGGGGAGAGGCGTTGGTCTCTCATCTCTTCCCTCCCACAGTCCCTTAAAACCTTCTCCTGGATAAAAGGTTATCCCATGCAAAGTATGGTTGCAGTAGCTCTTATAGTGTCCAAGTTATTAACGCACAAACATACAAACACTCTCCTTTATATATTAGATTTAGCTTAAAGACATGTTTTAGACATTTTTCTATTTTATCACGCTGCAGTGATTTTAACTGTTGATTTTATTTAATGTGAGAATATGTAACTACCTGGTAGGAGTTTTTGCAGGGAAGATGGAAGCCCTGGAAGAAATAAGTTGCATTTGTTAATTAGGTACAGAAGATGCTGTAGCTGGAAAGAGCATTTCCTCCCCTTTGAGGCCTGCCTTTAATGGCCTTTTTCTTATGGAATCTTTCTTGCTTGTTGGGGAGAGGGAGAGTTTTCCTTCCCGCATCAGTGCTCAGTTTTCTCTGCCCGTCTGTCAGCATCCTATTGAGTTACATTGGAGTTGTTATATTAGCATAACTTTGTTCCTTCTTCCTAAGCCAAAGAATCATAGGACTGGAAAGGACCTCCAGTCCAGTTAGCTTCTTTGGGTTCATTTGTTGTATTTAGGCCTGTGGATGGCCTTTCTTCAGCATCTTCTATCACACTGATATTGGCTCCAGCATCTATGGTCTCTATTATGCCAACACAAGGGATTGCCTCTTTCAGTTCTCTCCTTCTACCCCTCCTCCCCCCTCCTTTCTATCCATTTTTCTTTCTGGTATTTACTTTTCTTGGGCAGGAAGGTAAGAATGTCCCAAGCATCTCTTTAGGGGTGTCTTCCTCAGTCTCCTGCATTTAAAGGAAGTCTCTCTGCATGAGTTTGGGGAAATATGGCCAGTCTCAGCCCAATATTGCTTCAGTTACTCATACTCCTAAGTCACTGCTTTGTCAAGCCATCAGTATGCAGCCTACGTTCCCTGGTGAGTGGGCTAAGCCAGACTGCCCACCGGGCCAAAGGCCCATGGGAAAGCATGACTACCCTCTCAAAGGTTAGGAGGAACGTTTTTGGGTTATCATCTTGGGGAGCATCAAGGTCAGAGAAGTCTCTGAATTATGGAGGATGCATTCTCTGTAGGAGCAAAACTCTCAGGGGAAGCCACTGGTATTAACTCTGCCACCCATTGCAACCACTGTTGCTGATGGGCTGCCATATGTTTGAAGAGCTGGCGATGTCATGTGTGTGAGCCAGCCAATCATTGCAGGAGCTAATTCACCTCTATAGCTCCCTTGTACATGGGGCAGGGAAGAAGAAAGGGATTTTTTTGGCTTCTTTTTTCTACAGGGATAGTTAACTGCAAACCCATTTCTAGTACCACATTATTGCCATCACTTAGTGTGGGGTTTCAGGGAGGGCTCACCTTCTTCTGACTGAGCCTCCTTAGTTTGCTTTCGGTCAGGTCAGTTCCAGGACTCTCACCTCCAACTAAGTCTATCAGTCCTTCAGTTTTAGGGCTTGTAGTCTCCTGGCTGGTGGGTTTTTTTCTGGAGGCAACCTGACACCTGGGCTATCACCCTTTTGCTGTTCCAGGGCTTTCTGTCTCCCTTTCCTTCTCTGCTCTCTCCCCTTTATAGCAACTGGGTTTCCTCTACTGGGTGCAGCTGTGAGTGCCTGTATCTATGACTGGCAACTCTGACAGCTGCATTGGAAGTGTGACTCAAATGCTCGTTTTAAACAGAAGAGATTCTCCTTCCTTCTCATCCCCCTTCTAGGCTTATTATGGGATGGATGCTCCCCGTTACAGATAGTTATACAGTAGAGCACTGGTTCTCAAAGTGAGCTGTGGGCCTTGCCTGGGTAAGCCACTGGCAAACCCATATCACTTTGTTTAATTAAAGTGTCTGTAGCCATGGAGCCTCACATATTCCATTTACTGTGACTCACCATTTCTTGCATTTCCTCTTGGCTGGCAATGGCAAACTGCAGCCAACAGGAGCTGCGAGGCTCTGTGGCTATGGACACTTTAAATAAAGAAAGTTACAGAGGCCCACCAGTGGCTTACCCAGACGGTCTCATGGCCCCCTTAAAGAAATATGGCTCTAGAGCAGTGGTTTTCAACCAGGGTACACATACACTAGCGGATATGCAGAGGTCTTCCAAGGTACATCAATTCAACCTAGTTTTGCCTAGCTTTAGAACAGGCTGTATTAAAAGCACTCGCAAAGTCAGTCCAAACTAAACTTTCATACAATGACTTGTTTATACTGCTTTGTATACTACACATTTAAATGTAAGTGCAATACTTAAAAGTGTAATTGATTTATTTTATAATGATATGGCAAAAATGAGGGGGAAAAGCAACATTTCAGTAATAATGTGCTGTGACACTTATGTGTTTTTATGTCTCATTTTGTAAGCAATTAGTTTTTAAGTGAGGTGAGGGTTGGTGGCACAAAAGACAAATCAGACTCCTGAAAGGAGTACAGTAGTCTGGAAAGGTTGAGGCCAATGATTCAGAGGAGATCTATTAATTTCTACATAAAGTTCTAGAGATGGGTAATTTCTCTAGAATACTATTGGCTTCACCCCCACAAAAGTTATTTAAGTGGAGAGCAGTGATCAGTAGCCAGATTCAGATGTGAGGCCTGGTTTGAACTCTAAATACCCTAAACATTTAGTAGTATTTGGATTCAGGGTTTTTGTCCCAGGGGTTTTAGATAACAAGCACAATGGAATAGTGCCACCAGTACCCCTGTCAGAAGCACAGGCCCGGCCCCCCTATCCAGGTCTATCACCTGTGAATTAGCATATAACACTGGTATAGCTCTATATCCCTCCCCCTCTCTCTCCTTTTAACAACCATATTAAATGAACCCTAAACAGAGTGTTATTGGGGGGATGAATTTACAAGACTAGGGAATGGGAGAATAATCCAATGAATCTAATAGAACATAAACATGACAGTGCAGTGGAAGTGACAGCAAAACACTGGCATGAAGCCTGAACCCAAAAACCAACTGAATTATCCCTTGGGCAAAGTGTATCTGAACACTCCTAAATACCTTTCTTTCTCTTCACAGGACTAGCAGCAGCAAGTGCAGGGCTGCCCAGGATCTGCTACCCGTAGCCTAACTGAAAGGCCTTGAGGAAGTTCCACGATGTTCTGGTTCAGGACTACCACCAAAGAGGATTTGCAGATGGATGGAACTATGACTGGATGGTAAGTAGGATGGTACTCCTCTTCTCCCTGCTTCCGGTGCTGTTGGAGCTTCTTGCTGTTTGGTGGTGAACTGCAGGAACCTGTGAGCTTGCTGCCACTAGGGAGGACAGCCTTGAGGCTGTCGTGACCGAGTCCCGCTGCAGGGTAGGAAAAAAGTTTGAGGTAAATGGAATCCGCAGGGCTCTTTCGCAGAAAAGAACCAGTTAGGTCCAGATTCTCAGTGGTCATTCCTGAAGAAAAGCCTGCCAAAACTGACAATACCATAGGTTACAGACTCCATTTTGATGATCATGGACTCCATTTTGAATTAACTTAAGCACTAGGTTAAACATCATAACACCTGATTTAACTAACAATCCTCTCACAAAAACATCCCAACAAGGTGTTGTTGGGGAACAGATCCCGCTCTGGGAGAAGTAACAGGGGAAAAAAAGCAATAACCACCACCTCTCTCACTCAAAGAAACTGGATATTTTTTTCCAGATTCAACTGTTTACTTTGTATAAATATTTGCTCTGAGAGAAGATTCTTATTCTATTATGCATATTGGTGAGGACACCCATACTATTAAAAAGAAAAATCTATTCTAACTTGGCCAAGTAGCTTTTTAAAAAAGGACAAGATAACTCAAAAGATATTTCAAGATGTTAAAATTCAGTTCAGTAGCAGATTTATTCATGTCTAGACTGGGTGATGTTTATCTTAAATGCTGAGTGTCCTCATTCTTTTAAAAGAAGATGCCTGAGATCTTCTAAAATTGGCTGCTGTTCATGTGGGGATGACACACCATGAGAAAGTGTTGATGCAGTTTCTATGCAGCATTTTGCTGTGTGAAGCTAATAATCTTCTATCATCTGCCAATCTATTTTTATTATGTATTTTACGAAACAAGCTGTTTTCTAATTCAGAAGCTATAGTGGAATTTGACCTATTTATTTGCTCAACAATCAAGAGGCTGACAGAACATCTAGTCACCCAAATACATACATTTTGTAGCAGGTACAGATATAGCATATTCCCTCTTCCCTGCACTGATCGATACCACAGAGGTAGGAAAAAAGGTTTCTGAGTTTTGCTGCTAAATTATCTTGTACCAAGGCCTCTTAAAACCATCAGTTTGGGGGTTTTATACTTGCTCCAAAACTATACAAATACATCAGAGTCAAAGAGAACAGTTCAGCAATATTTAACTTGAAAGTCAGGGCCTTGAAAGTCATAGGCACTGTACAAATATGCAGCAAGTGACAGCCTCTACTCCTATACCTCTGACCCCAACCTTGCAATGAGCTACTTGAAGCCCCAGGTATCTCATAGCAGGATCAGGAAGCTGCCTTAGGGGTGTGATCAAAATAAAAAATATGCAGTAGCAATGAAGATTGGCATGTTGGAACAGGGATACAATATAAAATATTCAGGTTAAGTAGGATAGTGTTAGAACTACTTTGGCCTATGCACCCCATTTCAGAGCTCTCATGGCCCTAAGGAAGGTGAACAAGTCACTTCTAATTGTTTTTCTTTCTTTCTTTCTTTCTCTTTACAAAAGCACAAGTAGTGTATAAATAAACAGAGGTGAGAATAAATGCACACACTGAAATGTTCCTAAAACTACAAGATACACAGGATTTGAACTTTCAGTCTTTGAAATCCAAACCACTGCCTATCAGCTGTTGTAAATACCATGTGTTAAATTAGATATTGTAGGAGGATTTCTCTTATGTCTCAGGAATATAAGCGTATTGTGATTTACAAGAAAAAATAAAACTACAGAGAGCTCAAGGAAAGCCTGTCTCCTCAGCCTAGGACTGGAATGGCATATACCGGTAGATTATTTTGGTAAAAACTATTGCAGATTAGGGCTGGTTCCTTGGCAAACTAATGGGGGGAGGCATAGTCCTTCCATACCATTATATCTATGTGCAGCCAGTAGTTAGTCTCATTTTCATCAGCACCAAATTTAGATCAATATTTAACAAGGGGGAAAAAACATAGCTTTTTGGCCAAGAGCATAGAATGTGTCTGTTATTCAGTACTTGTGGGGGACAGCCTGTAAGGTCCATTGCTTCAGTTACAAGAGAAGTTACTACATTAACACTTCCTAATTATTGCAATAGTCTCCAGTTCTAAGAATAGGGAAAAAACTATGGCACAGACTTCTGGTTGGCAACTCTTAGTAAGTGCCAACTGTTAAAAATGAAGGACTGCATTTTGATCTATTTTTTTCTTCTTCCAGGTTTAAGTCTCATTTTGATAATGTAGCCCAAAATAGTATCTTACAGTACATATGGTTATTGCAATGAAACTGCCAGAGTAACACATTCTTTTTCATTTTAAAATGAAAGGCTCGCATTTTCTCTGTAAGTGTGAATTAAATGATCCTGTGTGCTCAGCATCTTTGCATAAATAAATACAAAACAACTTTGCATTTTGGAGAGTCACAGTAGCTAATCTCAATTGTTTTTCTGAAGAATGAATTTGTGTGTTCACATATATAGGAACTACTCATGAAATACCCCTACAAAGGAAAGAAAATCCTGAAGAAACAGCAGCATTTTAAATACCAAAAATATTTTGCTGTCTCTTTCCAGTGTTCAAGCATGCAGCTTGATTTGTTACTCCTTCAACATTCCTCAACTTTTTCACAAGATCAGAAATACAGGAAATTGTACTGGAACTAATCAAACTTGTTATTACAGCAATAATAGTTTTTATTTTGCATCCAATGAATATTTGTTTTGGTTACTGCCACTGGCCAAGTGACATTTGATAAATAATGAATACTGCAACATAGTTTTCTCATCAATCAAGCCATATAAAAGGCCAATCCAGTGATTTAATCTCCTTTTGCTGCAAGCTGCCCAAAACACAGTGGTTTTTAACAAGACATTTTTGTTCTAAGAGTAAACACTCGATCCAAGTCTTGTCATTACTTTAAAAAATTACATGCATGATACCCAGTTCCTGGGAAACTGGAAGCTGTCTTACAAGTATTCTTTAGTATTGAATTCTTTTTAAACAGAGTTAGGATGATCTTTTGCAAGATAGCTGCCAAAATAGGGAAAATTGAATTTAAAATTCACCATATAGCTTCATTTTCTGAGAGACTTTTTAAGGTTTTTTTTAAGGTTTTTTTTTAAGTTTCTGGTTTAATTTTAAACAAAGAGTGAACAATTCCTGTTGTTTGGTCACATATACTACAAAAATAAGTTATTTCTAAAAGCATATGATTTTCCACTTTCCAATTAATTCAAGAATGAAACAATAGGCATGTTTCCTAAATCCTCTCTCTCTCTCTCACACATCAATGAATTTTAGAGTCATTCTCTCTTCACCCATAGCACAGCATGGTCAGCCACCATGTGTGTATCCTAGCTGTGTCCCACTCCAAGTTTGCATTTCCCTCTTAGTTCTTGGCTTCTACTAATCAAGGAGCCCAACTGCGCAAACTTTTCTGAGGCAGAATTACTGATGAACTAAAAATTGTCTACGTCAAAGATTGCAGCATTTTTTTGTCATCACTGATGTTCATTAGACAGGTTAGTCCTTGTCCCTGACAATGCAGGATTACACCCTGAAACCAGCTAATCTTTATTTATGTGAACAGAAGGGAGCAAAAGGCAGGAGTACTTGGCCTGGGTATCCCAGCCATTTCCTCCCTGCTTGCCTATAGACGCCTATCATCCAGCTGGGGCTATGCAGAGCCATAATTGTGAAATGGATTCCACAAAGCAACCCAATGATTTGGTCACTTCCCCTAAACTAGGGAATTGTTCATTGGCAAATGTACATAGGAGTTTATATTCCTTTAACATCAATGAGCAGTGGTGTGAAATAGGGAAATGAGGCCTTTGCTCTTCAAGCTTTGTGCTTGCAGGATTTCAAACAATGAGCAACAGATATTTTAAATACTCTTGTTTTCCCCAAATGGCTAGAATCATAGGAGATGGAACAGATAGAACACTGAGGGTGTGTCTAGACTGGTATTCTGGAAAAGCTCTGTGGTGTCCAAGAGATGCGTCCACTTTTTTGAAAAAATGTCGGAAAAGCGGACAAGTTTTGTTGGCATCCCTGTAAATCTCGTCTTACAAGGAAGAAGGAGATGTTCCGAAAGGGTTTTTTTCCGAAATTTGACCCCATGTAGACGGGCCAAATTTCAAAGCCTCTTTCGGAAGTACACTGGAAAAAGAAACGCAACTCTGCTACCCTTATACCCTACACCCTTTTAAGTTTCATACTGTCAGGATAGTTAAATTCTGCAATCGACATCCAATGGAGGTTGTGAAATCCTCATCACAGGAAGTTTTTAACTTATCAACTTTCAGAGATGGTCTAGGTTTGCTTGCTCCTACCTAAAAACAGTGCAGGTCTTTAGAGGTACTTTCCAGATTTACATTATTATGACCTGAGTAATCATCAGTCTCTCCTCACAATCCTGTCTCACAGCTTTCCTACTTGGTGTCAAGCCATCTGAATCTCTTAGTCTGGAAGGGAACCTGACAGAGAAGTCAAGAGCAAACTTGGAAGTGCAGCAGCCTTTCTTGGAAGGCTGTGGTATTAGAAAGAAAATCAGAGAGTGTGAAGCTCTTCATGTCACTACATGTAGCAGTCCCAAAAGCACTGTAGGTCTATGATACTTTCCTGTGTGAGTGTGAAAGGAATGAAAAAAAACTACTCAATGAAATCATTCCAAAGTTTCAAGAATAGGTTGATCGCTGTCAAAAGATTGCATGTATAAGATACATTTCCTTGACTGGGAAGAAGATAATCCATTATATTATAGATCTACATAAAGCTAAAGCCACGCAAATTTGAACAGCTAATGGATGAGCCAATCAGAGACTGGCTTTTTGTGATACACCTGCTAACCAAGTTAAAGCAAAGATACTGAAAGAAAAAAACTTGACTTTACAAAGAGCTGATATTTGCAAGATGATTGAAATCTGTATTTCTCAAAGTCAAACTAAAGTGCATCTAATCTTACTATATATTTTAGAAATGTATGTCTGTCTGTCTGCCAATCTATGAGTCTGTTTGTTCAAGAACTCCTTCTAAACAGTAAGAGCTAGGACCACCAAATTTTGAATATAGCTTCCCCTTATCATAAGTTAAAGGAAGTCTGGTTGTGCCAAGATAATGGGCTGTGCCTGGAATTTGTTTCTCAGAAAATGGAAAGGGAGGGTGTCTGGCAGGAGGGAGTTATATTGCAGACTGACCACAGGGTTTCAGCAAGAGGCCAGAGGTGGGGACCAGGATAGCTATAACTGCATTTTGTCAGCAGGGGAGTGGTGGAGAAAGGAACACCTATCTACTGTATATTTCAGATAGTTTGTCTGTGTGTCTCCAACTGGGGAGGATAAACAGACACACAGACAAACTCTCTGAAATATTCATGCACTCCTCTCCCAGCTGTGCCTGCTGTAGCTGTAGCTGCCATGGAGAGGTGCTTCTCATCCAGACCCAAGCTGCTGTGGTGAGAGAGGTCTAGGAGTGTCCTCTATCTCTGGGACAGCCTGCATACTGAACTCCTCAACCCCAACCCCATTCAGAGCAATAATTTACGTGAAGAAAAAGAAAACTTATTTGAGTCAAGGATCTTCTAGCTAAATATAAAGGCATAAAGATAGACCAGAAGGGTAAACAAAAAGCAGAGACCAGGTTTCATAATAAACATGGCAGCAATCACAAAACTTAATGGTGTCTAGCAGAGAGGCTGCAAATTATACAATGTAGAAAAAAATCCAGCCATTTAATAAGAGTAACATTCTTAGCACAAATGGGAAACAACCACATTCATGAATGTACAACTGGAGTATAAAATAGCTGGGTTACAAAGTGATTAGATACACTCAGTAAGAGGTTATTAATTAATTATTTGTCTGGTTGGTGGCCAAACCTCAAACAACCTCCTTCCTTCCCAAAAAGAAACCCTACTTTGTTTTGTTTAGGGTAAAATTAGATATTTTGTTGCTTTTCATGTTAAATATAACTACCTCTCTAAACAAATGTCATTTCAAAACAAAATGAGTTTTGAGTTTCAACAATAATACTTTGACTGAAACTATTTGCTGAGTTTGATTTAAATTCATGAGCAAGTTTGGTAGACCCAAAACTGTAATTTTTAGTGAACAAACAGTTAATTGAAAAAAAATTCACCTAGCTCTACTGCCAGTTGTTAAAATACAACAAGTGCATCTTGTTTCATATATTAAAGACAAAAATAAATCCTTTCAGAAAAGCCTCAGTGCCAGGTCAATATGAAAGCATTTGAAACAGCAGTGCAGGAATGTATGACTGAGTTCAAGAGCAATCTGCAAATGCAGCTGATCAAATGAAGGTATATGTTTTCTCTTGAGAGGATGCAAAAGATTTTCTTGAAGTGTGATGTAGTATTCATTGTGCTGGAACGCACCCAGATATGATAAAATATCTCTCACGGATATACATACCAATGTGTTGCATGTTACATGCACCACATTCAGTCCAATTAGAAATAAATAAAAATGTAAACGCCTAACTTAGACCAAACTAGATCAGGAGTTTAGTGATACCATGCAAGTGCCACTTTGTGAGAACAGTTGAGAAGATCATGTGGATAAAGCATTCTCACTTTTAGATGTATGTAAGTCAAGGATTTTGGTAAGTGTGACTCAAAAAAGCAAAACTCTGCAAGTCAGAATCTCAGCTAGTGCAAACCACATTAGCTCTATTCACTTTAGTGGTGCTACAGTGATCTATACCAACTGAGGGTCTCTGATCCTGCCCCCCAATTCCACTTGCAATAACTTTAGATGTAAATGACTCTCTGCCCCTCTTCTGAGAAGATTTAGTACCAGAGGTGAACCAAACCCTCATGTCCTGGATCCTTGAGGATTCAGGGTAGAACACCACAGTGTTCTGCCTCCCAGAAACGAAGAGAAGGAAACTATTGTGTGGAATGACAAAGCAGGGAGTGAAACAGAAAGTGGATAGTGTGACAGACTATTTGGTGTCCGAATAGAGGCTGGCCCACCGGGGCTCTCCACCCTCCATTGGTGGTAGGAGGTC
>JANRFK010003679.1:16098360-16136814 GCA_030068395.1 Apalone spinifera
CACACATTACACCCAATTGCCTTAACCTACTTGTAGTAAGAAAACAATTGTGAACTCACCAGAAGTGCCCTTCCAGTGGCTGGTGCTCGACTGGGAGACATCCTGGGAGGAGGGGATTGGCTCCAGTGTCATGAACAGCTCTTGGCTCTCAAGGATCATCAGTTGGCCAGTCTCCTCCTCCTCTTCCCCTTTCACCCCCATGCTGTCCTCCATGCTGATGCCAGGTGTGTCTTTGCTGGACTCCCTGACCACACAAGGGAAGCTGGCCAGCCCCCACCCCCCATACCTCAAAAACACATCCAGCTGCTTGTGACAGCAGCATGTGTGAGGTGTTGCACCAGACCTTCTGCTTGGCTCCTTTGCCTTATGGTAGGACCACCTCAGCTCATTATTATTACTTGGCACTGCTGGGTGTCTCTGGAATAGCCGTTAGCCCTCAGACAGCTTGTGATCTTGCCATAAATGTTGACATTGCTCTGGCTGGTTCATAGTTCATGAGGCTGGATTCATCTCCCCATGCCTCGATGAGGTCCAAGGTCTCCAGAACACTCCATGCGGGCACTCTTCTGCCCCCCTCGAAATTGGAGCCCAAGGGAGCAAAAGCATTCAAAATTATTGCAGTGGCAGTAGGATTAGTCGAAGTCATGTCCACATGTGCTGCAGTGTGTTGCTCATCTGAGATGTGCTTGTAACACTGGCCACATGAAAAAAGCCATTCTAATTATTCCAGCGTTTTTTCTGCTCACTGGGAGAGCAGTAGAAGCACAAGTTTTGGCCAGAGCAATCAGTGGGGAGCTGCAGGAGGCCTCCCACAGGCCAATTGCCTTGACTTTGCTGTGTCTACACTACCATAAACTCGATCATGCAAGGTTGGGAATAGTATTACACCTTGTGAAAAGCAGGAGTACTGAAATTGACTTCAGTGGCCCTTAAGGTCAACGCGACAGGCTTGGTAGTATGGACACATCAGTTAGAAAATCAACCATAAGCCACTAAATTTTATGTGGAGTCCTAGAGTAGACCAGGCCTACAAGAGAAAGACATGTCAGAGCAGCATAGAATGAAATAAAGAAATGTAGTGCCAAATCAGATCAGTATGGAAATTAAATTTGGTACTGTGATGACATAATTTATTCTTGCTTTTCTCTGTAGATATTATATGAATATTAAGTAAATTATAATAAATAATAAATTCAGTCATCACTATAAATATGGTAATACTCAAGAATCTTACAGCTTTCAGATAGTTTAGTAATCTGCAGTTACAAGAATCACCGACTGTCAGAGATGAAATGCAGAAGCTTTTTCAACAACATGACTGTTGTGAGGAAACAAATATACAGGCTGGACCTCTCAAAAATGGGACTCTCTGGTCCAGCAACATTATGGCCCAGTAGGACCACGGATGTTCCTGTACCAGGGAGTCCACGCTGGGAGACCATTGGCAGGAAGGCTGGTAGCTGGTAGCCTGGAGGATCTGGCAGCAGTGGGGCTGGGGCTGGGACTGGGCTGGAGCCCCTGTAGCATAGCTGGGGCCGGAGATGCAGCTGTCATAGAAGCCCCATAGTGGGGCTGGTGCTGGGGACATGACAGCTGCAGTGGCAGCAGGGCCAGAGACACGGTGCCAGGGCTGCCAGGGCCGCAGCAGCATGGCAGCCTTGCAAAACAGGTGGGTCATGACAGCCCAGAGGGGGGTGTAGCTGGGGCCAGCAGTGGGGAGGGGCAGCGAGCTGGAGGGCAGGTAGCAGGGGACTGCCCTGGTCTGGCAAATTCCCTCCTTAAGGACAGGTCAGGTCCCAAGGGTGCCAGACCAGAGAGGTCCAAAATGCAGTATTTCCTATCAGATTCTTGATATGAATTTTAAATCATTCATTTCCATACTAAATTTGATTTGGACAGGACTTTCTTTGGTTTTATTGTTTGTGAAAAGAAGCCTACTCCTACTTTGGCTCCAGTTTTTTGCTGGTATGTTCACTGAAAGCTTATGGGGTTATGCTAGTAGGGAATTTGGTCCTTCAAATCTAAAAAGTGACACTATAGTTCAAGGGAAAGCCAATAAGCACAATAAAAGGGTAAAATATCCAAAAGAGAGATATATATCCTTGGTGCTTTTGACTAGTTATTTGAATTGCTGTAGCATCCATGGACGCTAAGAGCTATGCATGCACATAATAAAAAGATAGCAGTTTCTGCCCCAGAGACACTATAAGCAAAACAAGCTGCAGCAGCTTAAAGAACAAAATGCCTCCAGTCAAGCAGAACTTTTCTAAATTTAAAAAAGCAAAATCCACAAAAAACAAGTCTCCCACTTTTAAACTATATACACCAAAACCAACAGGTCCCACACACCTCTTTCTAGAATCGCCATAGAATCTTTCAAGACTTGATGGAGGTGTGTCAATATTTAAATTTACATTTCATCTAATGCATGATCATGTAGGCTTATAAGACAATGAACCTAACACATTTCTGTAGTTTGTCTAATGTATTTTATAAGGATTCAATTAATTTGCATGCATGGAAGTATCCTTAAGGGTCACAGCACCTGGTAATACAACATTTAGGTTTCAATCCTGCAAATATTTAAGCACTTGTCTATCATTATGCTTGAGAAGTTCCATTAAAGTCACTGGGAACTATGTGCACAACGTTGTATTCATGCATACATCTTCACTGGATTTCTCAGTGGCAGTAGTTAATAAGGGTATTGGGTAGACGTGAGAGAGTTTTTAAATTCTGCCACATAGCTAAGCAAGAGAAGAAAACAAAAGCCAAATAACTGCTTATTCTTTGTTGTTAGGGTTTTAAAATAAAGCCCAACACCTCCTACAGCCTAATAAAGTCCACGCCCTCCCATCTGATCAGTGTTAGAAAGTTTAATTAATGTATCTTATGAGTAATTTTTTGCACTTCTCAGTAAGTCATGTTTTTACTTGAAGGGCATGTCTACACTAGGAAATTATTTCAAAATAACTTATTCAAACAATAACTCCCAAAATAGCTATTTCAAAATAGCACATCCACACTACAAAGCAGCATTGTAATAGCACAGAATTATTTCAGAATAGCATGCCCACACTGAGTGGAACCTGCATCGCATTTAAAGGCCTGTGATAGGGCCTCCTGCCCCATCCTCTTCCGAGGGGTCACACCCCGTGAACCGACCCCTCACCAGTAGCCCCCAGCAGCTTAGTCTGCCGCCCGGCTCCAACCTCTGGTCAGTCCAGCCTGCCTAGTCAATCAAGGTCAGGCCCAGCGGCCTAGTCCATATAAGAGATCGTGCTCCCCCTACTTGGGGTTTCTAGGGGTGGGGGTAGGGAGTCCTGGGCCCACCCTCTCCACTGGGCACCAGCCCAGAGCCCTGTTGGTGGTGGACATGTTCCCAACCACCAGCTCAGCGGGGAATTCCTCCGAATCTCACCAAGCTCACTGGGTGCCTTCTGGCCCCCTGCCCTTGGGCTACTTCCTACCCCTGTCTGGCTGCGTAGGGTGTGGTTTGGCATCAGGCTGCCGCTCCTCAGGCAGCTGCTCCTTCTGGCTTGGGTGCTCCTCCAGCCGCGGCTCCGCTGACTGTGGCTCTTGAAGGCTGTGGCTCCCTCTGGGAATGGGTTGCTCCTCTATCTGCAGCTCCTCCGGCTGCAGCTCTCACTGGCTACAGCTGCTCATCAGCCTGCTGCTCTGCAGGCTACTGCTCCTGGGTTAAGGCAGGAGCTCTTCCTCCCTACCCTCCACAAACCCCTGGTGGCCAGCCCCAACTGATCAGCTTCTCTGGCCTTTATACTAGGGCTGCAGTGCGAGCATGCCCAGCAAGGCTTTGGGGGAACACCTGCTCCACCCAATAAGCCTGTCCTCCACCCCCCGGCCATTACGGGGTTGGTACACCCCATCACAAGCCCCCAGAAGCACTTTGGGGAGGGCACCAGGAGAGCGGACATTTCCTGTAGCTACTTGCTGAGGCCAGCTGAGACACATGCTTACAGGGGCTCCTCTCTATAGCCACATGTCACGTTATTGGATTTTAAGGAAAGCAGCCAGATCACTGCTACACCCATGGGGGGTGTTTGCCCCAAAGTCTGTACAAAGGGGGCCATGTGAGGTGTCAAATGAAAGATTATGTTCTACTGATTCTATATATGCTCTTCATGTGCTGTCTGTATGTGGAGTTATGAATATGGGCTCTGTGCTTGTACTGTAAATGTTCTCTGCCTGAGACATAGCAATGGGTCTGGACTGCCTGTTGTAAAGAAGGATTGTTCAGTCAATGACTATGCTAATTAGCACGGCCCCAAGGACAATAGCTCTCAAGGTGCCCAATACACACCTGAGGAATGCGCCTGGAAACCTGCAAACCAGTCAGTATCTAATGACTGCTGGCAAGGGACACAGGCATAGGTCACTTGGCCACGTGACCCACTCCAGCTGGGAAGGTACCAGGAATGGATATAAAGTGCCATGAGGTAGACTCCATCTGGTCTTCAATTCTGCTACTGATCCTAGATGCAGCCTTGCAAGGGACAGAGAGATGGGAAGGATTGTTGACCCATCCTGACATAGGATGTACACCAGAGACTTTTAAGATAGCAGTTTATACATCTCTGATGACAGCCTACATCAAGAACTTGATGACTGGTGCATGTAATGTATTCTCCTTAATAACCTTGCTCTCAACCTTTTCTTTCCTTTATTAATAAACCTTTAGATTTTAGATTCTAAAGGATTGGCCCAGTGTGATCTTGTGGGTAAGACCTAAAGTGTAAACTGACCAGGAATCTGTGGCTGGTTCTTTGGGACTGGGAGAACCCGTTAGGGGTAGGTGAGATTGGGTTCTATAACCCCTCACCTGTGTGTAAGGCCCAGGGCTGATTGTGGCACAGGGAGAGCTGGGATGTCTGAGGGGTTTTGCTCATGAGGCTTCCTACTGGCTGGTTTGGCAGCTGAAGCGCTCGGTGTGACTGGTTTGTGACCTGTTTGGGAAAGGTCTCCAGTCTAGGGCTGTAAGCAGCCCTGGTTTCCAGCAATTTGCCCTGAGCGGATGCCCTCAGTGGTGCCCAGACCCGGCCCGGTCTGTCACATCACATCTCACACAACACTTCTCCATTGTCTCCCCCACCCCTTGTGGGACACCACACTCATGCCGTGTGCTCTGGCTGCCCTTGTGGACACCACAGAACTGACTACATGGAGCCAGAGTTGCTGCAAAGCAGTGACAGCCTCACAGGCCTTGTGTGATGCCTCATGGCGCAGATTATTCACACAACCCATGTGGTGATTCAGGACGACGATGACCAGCCCAGACAGAGGGACCTCTTCATCCAAGCCCTGGCACTCCTGATGCTGCAAATGATCCTCAATCCCCTGCACACTGTCAAACACTGCTTCTGGTGGAGGGAGACCAATACTGACTGGTGGGTCCATATCATCCTGGAGTGATGGGATGACCAGCAGTGGCTCCAGAACTTCCACGTGTGGAAGCCCACTTCCTAGAGCTCTGTCCTCAGGCAACAGGACACCTGTCTGAGACCTGTCATCTCACTGCAGAAGCACATAACCATTGCCCTATGGAAGCTCACTATGCTGGACAGCTACTGCTCCATAGGGAACCAGTTTGGCGTGGGAAAATCTATGACTGCACCCATATTCATACAGGTAGTCAAGGCCAACAACACCATATTGCTGAGGAGGCTCATCACCATGGGGAACATTGATTCCATCGTTGTTGACTTTGCCACCATGGGATTCCCCAACTGCGGGGGGAGGGGGGAGGGAGCATAGACTGCACCCACATCCCCATCCTGGCCCCCTACCACTGTGAATTTCCCAGGTTACTGAGTGGGGACTCAAGTCAGTTCTATGTTGGATGGATGGAGAGGAACCCCTAGATATTGAACCTGGTCCTGGCTGCTGCTGGCGCCACCTAGCAGGAAGGTTAAATCAGTAACCCACGTAAGCACCTCTTTAAGTTTAAGCATGTGAGGGAGGCGAAATGGAATTGATAAGTAACCTATCTCAGGAATGAGTCCCTGACCTGAACTCTTGGGTTTTAGACTGTGAGGAATAAAAAGATTTTGCTTTTTGTTTGACTCTATACATCAAGAGATGAGACCCACTGACAAAGACTAAAGCTCCTTCTCTCCCACTTCTTTATCTTCCTTCCCCAGAAGCATACATCTAACTAGTTTGTTTGTAAGCTAAGATAAAAAAACAATACATTTAACACAGAGCAAATCAAACTAATGCATTTTAACATGTCACCCGCAGAAACACTGATTTAAACTTACAATAAAGAGCAATAGATACTGGAAGTTTAACTACACCAGAAGACAGGCAAATGAGAATGGTAAGTAAGGTTAAAAAAATTAAACAAGCTCACTCAGCTGCTCACCAATAGGTCAAATCAGGTGATAGCAACTTGAATGTTCATCGGTTGTTTTCTCATCTCTAGGGAGAAAAGAAGTAGTGACAGTACAGCACTGCCACATCCGTAATAGGTTAGTTTCCATGCAATTTATTTTATGCCACAATTATTATATCAACAAATGTTCATAGCAGCACAGCTATTCCTTCTGAATAGATTGTAAAGCAATTCTTGTGTATCTGCTGCATTTAGACTGTCACTTAAGAAATTGCCTTTGCTAGGGACTTTCAGATCTATGCAAAAGTCGTGATGATCAAGTTACCAAAACTGAGCACACGCTTCCATCAGTTAATGCAGAAAGAAGATTGAGTATCCAGGCAACGATTCTTGTGCTGCTGAGACTCTCAGCTGCTAGAGTAAGAGGGAAAGGAAATTGCTAAACTCCACAGATGGCATCAGGATGCTCCTAGATAAGTAGCTATAAACTGTGTTTGCATCTGCAAAACAAAAGCAGAATTTGAGCTCTATTTTACACCTCTAGCAATTTTTTTAGTTTTTACCTTTTAGAAGTGCATTTTATTTCACTGGAGAAGTGCCAGTCATGAAAACTTTAGCCACAGAACAGACACCACATGGGTAAGAACAGTACAAGCTTCCCCACCTCACTTAACTAACCTTCATTCTCAGGATTATGGCTAAGATGATCAGATATTCTAGACTCCAAATTTACTAGTTCCTCAGCTTCTTTATAAAGGCTGACAATAGAGACAGACATACACACCCTGTATTGTTCCCTATGATGTGTGGATAACTTAGAGCCTTTATGTGATATATACGCATTAATGTGTGGTTCAGTATAAAAGCTCTATCAGCGTAAATGTGGGTGGCTGCATTTCACCTCAGGCCATTCTACTGCAGGTCATGTCTTGGTCCTCTGTTCCAATGTTACAGCAGGCAGTACCTGCAGCTCCTACTGGAATATACCACCCAATAGCACACATTTCTCTGAACACTTGAACTGGTGCCCTCTGATTACTTCAGGTGGTGTCTTCTGCCTCTCTGACTCTGTCTGTCCTCACAGGAACCAGGACACAAACAGGTGCGATCATGCTGCCTCCCCTTTATCTCATGCAAGGGCAGAGGAACTAGACAAGTACATTCTGCCAACATGAGCTCATAACCATTTGTTGCACAGCTTTGGCCCCAGCAGGTACTGTGACCAAAGCCCAGAATCTATAGCTGCCCACAGTGCCTCTCTGTCTGAGTTGACAAAAGGCTTCCTAATGGGGACGTGCTACTTCAGACTACCTTTGATTCTTCCTCACAGTGAGGACAACACAGACTTTTGACTTTGCAATTGGGTGCCCAGAAATTGACCATGTTAGATTTGATTTATCTCATAGTGTAGATGTGCCTTTAAAGTATAGAAAGCAAATAGTTCATCGGAAGAGGTATATCAAGGTCTTCTGATTATTCCTGTTTGAAAATATAATCATGTATTCTCTGGCAACTGGAATATTTTCTATGCTTTTCAGGAACCTACATTATTTTCCTGTAGCTGCTGTTTCACCTCTTTATAAATTTATAAATGTTAATCCAATGTCTCTGGCTGGTTTCTCATAGTAAATTTTATACACAGGGTGAGTCATTTCAAATATTCAAATAAGGAAAATTTCATCAGTTCCATGTAGACCTCTGCCTGGTATTGAGCCAGTATAGAAAATGCATTGTACTGTTCATGGATGAAACTGAAAACACTAAAGAGATTGGCAAAGGTAGCTAGGCACATATTTAATCTGTAACCTTTCAAATCTCCACGGTTTGTGCTACAGGAAAAGTTTTTTCTTGGATGCCCCCAAATGTGGTTTCTTTGCAGTCTAATGACCCCCATATTAAAATGTTGTGTGAGGAAAAAATACTATATTCAGAGTTTCTTTTGTATTACATGGAGATATTATGATGTTGACCTGTTGGAAACTGTAATCATTTGGTGACTTTCTCAGGTCCAGACATATTTTCGATATCTGAGTGGAGACTTAATAAGTACCATACATTGTAATGCAGTTTATTCTTTGTTCCCATGTTTGTGATAAAATAGGCTTCATAGGGTGGTTTTGGATAACAAATTACTGCTCCTCTACTGAACAGTAGCAGTTTTTTGGGCCTTTCAGGTTCATCTCCTGTTGGAAAAGAAATCAGTAATGCAGAATCCAGTTATATTGTTAAAGTAAATTAAATGAATTATACTATTACAGCCAATCCTTGAACAGAGGTGGTCACAAATAGCATGCAATGAAACTTCTTTTTTAAGAATCCAATGTCTGGTCCTCAAAGACCAATTCTACTTCAAGACTGTATTTAGTTAAAGAGATTAAGGCAGATACCGCACTCTCTTGCTGTTGCTACAGATCCCGACAAAAGAAACTAAATCATGAAAACCATGAACATATGTTCACCTGGTGAGATCAAGAACTTCATCCATACTACCAGGTGATTCTTGCCATAACAATCTTTCTCCTTCCTTGATGTGATTTAAAAATGGATTTACAAAGCAGAAATGTCTTTTTCCACACTGTGGATGCTGTGCCAACTTCCCCACCAGTATATTTTGCCTTTTTGTTTGTTTTTAGAAGAGCTACTTCTACTGTGGATGAGTGGGTAATTTATTCTCCGTGCCCATTAAATTCTTGCCCATATTGCTGAGACTTCCAACAAAGGGTCTGCCTACACTGGTCATTTTACCAGGGGTTAATGGATTGACAGTTAGTTCAAAGTAGTTAATGTGTTTGTTAACTCTAGGATAAAACCCAAATGTTTGGGGAGTGTCCGCATTAGACTTTATTAACATGCTAATTACCTTTGAATTAAAAGGTAATCCAATTAATTTCAGGTAAAGTCTTGTGGACCTATTCTTAGCACTAATTGTGATGTGACATCTGTCCATTACAAAATGGAGTCCAATTTGTTTAATATATATTCAGCTATTGGGCTGTTATAGACTTGTGGCAACTTCTTCTTGTTCCTAAAGCAGGCTGAATTTGAGTAAAGCCCAACTATTTAATCTAGATATCCTCCTGTCTGTCATAACCCATCCAGCTCCTGTATCTATAATGTGTTTTAATGTTTCTGTTATTTTTTCAGTTACTCCCCTTCCCAATGAAATCACTTTACTATGAGCTTTATGCTAATCATACCTGCATGTTGGAATGAGAACATTTAAAAAAATATGAAACTCATGCTGAATGGCTAGCTATATTATAAGAACAGCCAAAGATATCTTATGCCCAGTATCCTGACTGCCAACAGTGGCCAGGGCCAGATGCCCCAGAGGGAGGGAACACAACAGGTAATCCTCATGTGATCCCTCCCCTGTCATCCATGTCCAGACAAACAGAGGGATACTGTTCCTACCCATCCTGGCTAATAGCCATTGATAGTCCCAAAAACACAAAAGGGAGGTCTGAGGCCTCTTGGAAGTATTCTTAAGGAAAACTGACAGTGTAGTGAAATAAAAGTTTGGCTTTCTTTTTGGAGTTCCTTAAATGCTTCTCTCCCATTGCTTTCTATGCATCTGCTGTCTTCTCTTCTCAGAAACAACTAGAGAGAATTGTGAAGTAGAAGCATGAAAGCAATGAAATCTTCCAACTTACCACACCAGCATTTACTTAGTGCAGTGGTCTCCAACCTTTTTAACCACAAGATCACTTTTTCTATTTAAGTGCAATGTAAGATCTACCTCAGACCCAAACACCTTTGCCCAGCTTCTTTCCCCCCTTCTCTGAGGCCCTGCCCCTGCTCCACCCCTTCTCCAAGGTCTCACCCTGCTCACTCCATCCCCCTTCCTCCCCAAATCTCATTCACTTTCACCAGGCTGGAGTAGGGAGTTGGGGTGCAGGCTCTGGTCTTGGGCCAAAGGAGAGTGGGAGGGGACACCCTAAAGGAAAGGAGGTGGGGTGGGTTCTGGAGTGGCCTAGGGGATAGGGCATTTGTCTGGGGAGTGCAGGGTTGGGGCTCAAGTCCCTCCCCCCATCTCTACCCACCCTGGAAATGATCAGACAGACAACACAGGATAAGGGACCCTTTGAAGGTACAGAGGAGGGGGTGGGTTCTGGAGTAGACTAAGGGATCAGGCATTAGCCTGTGGAGTGCAGGGTGGTGGTTTCAAGTCCCTCCACCCATCCCAGGAATGACCAGATAGCCAGCACAGGATAAGGGATCTGGTGAAGGTGGGATGGCATCTCCAGTGAACTCAGGGATAGGACATCAGCCTCTGCAGCACAGGGGAGTGGGCTTGAGCTCACCCTGGGAGCAGCTGGACAGCTGATACAGGCTTCTCCAGGGATGGACCTGGCTCCCCCATTAGGAAAGCAGAATAAGGGATTTGCTGCAGACAGGGAGGTGGGCTGGGGTCTGGAGAGAATTAGGGCACTTGCCTGGGGAGTGCAGGATAGTGGGCTCCAGTCCCTCCACCCACCCCAACTGTCCCCCATACCCAGAAAGCAGGATAAGGGACAGCGGGGACATGGGGTGGGCTCTAGAATGGCTTAGAGCAGTGGTTCCCAACCTGTGGCCTGCAGACCACTGGTGGTCCACAACAGTACTGCAGGAGGTCCATGGGAAGCTTAAAAATAAGGATTGGGCACAATCCTTTCATTTTTTCTCTCTCATTTCTTGTTTCCCTCTGTCTTTTCTCTCACTCTTTTCTTTTCTCTCTTCTTTTTTCTTTTTCCCTCTTTTTCTCTTTTTTCTCTTTTCTTTTCTCTTTTTTGTTTTTCCCTCTCTTTTTTCTCTCTTTTCTTTTTTTCTTCCTTTTTTCACCTTTTTTTCTCTCTCTCTTTTCTCTTTTCCGCTCTTTTTTTTCTTTTTCTCTGGCTATGTCTACACTACAGGATTTTTGCACAAAAACAGCCATTTTATGCAAAAACTCGCAGAACGTCCACACTTCAATCATGTTTTTGTGCAAGAAAATTTACAGTAAAATGTCAGAACAGAGGGCTTTTTGCAGTGTAGGTATACCTCTTTCTATGAGGAATAACTCCTTTTTGCACAAGAATTCTTGCCTATCAGAAAAAGAGCCTATCAGAAAAAGCACAGGTGCTCTGATGGCCATTCTGTGAATGGCAATCAGAACTTTCTTGAGCAAGAATGTCCATGTAGTGCGGACGCTCTCTTGAACAAAAGCACATCTTTTTTTTCTTTTTTTCTTTTTCTCTCTTTCTTTCTCTCTCTCTGTTTTTTCTTTTTTCTCTCTCTCCTTTCTCTCTCTCTTTTTTCTTTTCTCCCACAGAGAGGGATGGGTGGTGGGCCTGGGTCGGGGTCAATCGGTCCATGAAATTTTAATAGCTTGAAAAGGGTTCCTACTGGCTTAGGAAAGAGGGCATCAGCCTCTAGAGCACAAGCTGGTGGGTTCTATTCTAGTGCCCCCCAGACACCTCAAGTCCTGCTACTTGCCCACCCAGGAGTGATCCAACAGCCTAAGGGACCTTGTGAAGGTAGGGAAGCAATGTGGGTTCTTGAGTGGACTAGGAGATAGGACATTGACCTGGGGAGCACAGGGTGGTGGATTCAAGTTCCACCCATCCTGGGGACAGCCACCACCAGCTGCCCCAGGGATGGAGCTGGTCTCCTGCATTTAGAAAGCAGGATAATGGACCTGCTGGAAGTAGGGTGGGATTGTCAGTGAACTTGGGGATAGGGCAACAGTGTCTAGAGCACTGGGTGGTGTGCTCAATTCCACTGACTCAAGCAGCAGCTGGGCAGCCAACACTGGTTGCCCTGTGGATGGACCTGGCTCCCACATTAGGGGTGTGCCTAGACTACACCTCTCTGTTGACAGAGAGATGCAGATTAGGCACATTGAAATTGTGAATGAAGTGGGTATTTAAATATCCTGCACTTCATTAGCATAAACATAGCCACTGCATTTTATCAAAATGGAGCATTTTTGAAAAAAAAGGCAGTCTAGATGCAGAGCTGTCAAAAAATAAAGCCTTTTTCGAAAGATCCCTTATCCTTCATAAAATGTGGTTTACAGGATCTTTCAAAAAAAAGGCTTTATTTTTCAACAGATCCGCGTCTAGACTGCCGTTTTATTTCGAAAAAGCTCTGTTTTGAAAAAAGCGGTAGCCATGTTTATGCTAATGAAGTACGGGATATTTAAATCCCTGCTTCATTTGCAATTTCGATGTGCCTAATCTACATCTCTCTGTCGACAGAGAGGTGTAGTCTAGACACACCCTAGGAAAGCAGGAGGCAGGGTGGGTTCTGGAGTGGCCTTAGGGATAGGGCATTTGCCTAGGGGAGGGCAGGAGTGTGGGTTTGAGTTCCAGCACCCCTCTTCCCACCCTGGGAGTAGACAGACAGCTGGCAGAAAGATGGGGCTATGAAGTTTTAGGGTTTCCGTAAAGTTACCATGTAATAGAAAATACTTGAAACACCAAGATTTCACTATTCTGGAAGAGAAAGGAAAAGAGGCTTGTTATTAATCCAACCTTCCAGTTTAATGTTCTATTGAAACAGAGAAGGCTGCAGGGAGCTATGAAGATAATTCTAGTTTCAGATGTATTTAATATTGTAGCAGGTTGGGAGATCAGTGTTCACTACTGCAATATTTTACTTGAAGGTCAAGAAAACATGGCCTATGAGGGAAGATTGAAAGAATTGGGTTTGTTTAATCTGAAAAAGAGAAGATAGAGGGGACGTAACAGTTTTCAAGTATCTGTAAGGTTATTACAAAGAAGAGGGTGAAAAATTACTCTCCTTAACCTTTGAGGATAGGACAAATAAGCAATGGGTTTAAACTGCAGCAAGGGAAGTTTAGGTTGGACATTAGAAAAAAAACTTCTTAACTGTCAGGGTGATTAATCACGGAAATAAAATGTCTAGGGAGGTTGTGGAATCTTCATCATTGGAGTTTTAAAAGCAGGCTAGCCAAACACCTGTCAGGGATGATCTAGAAATGGTGCTTGGTCCTGCCATGAGTGCAGGGACTGGACTTGATGACCTCTCGAGGTTCCTTCCAGTTCTATGATTCTTGCTGCTTCCTTGTTTCTTCAATGTTTTAGCATTCTTGAGTGTTTGTTCTATACTTCCCCTTTGCACTGCTGCCCAAGTAGTATCACTAATCCATTCTTCCCATTATTAAAGCTATCTTTACACCTTCTAGCTAGCACTCTTTATATTCCCAGCAAGTATCATTGTCTTGGTTTTCATCAGTGAACTCCATTAGCACAGTGAGTTTGTTCTTCAGTTCAAGCTGCAATACACTTTTTTGTGAGGGTGTCTTTTAATTGTGTGCTGTTGAAGCATAGTCTTTTTTAACTTTCTTCTGATCTGAAGCTTAGTGATATGAAGGTTATGGTTATCTGTTCCCTCGTACTCATGTACATTTGTCAGCAAGCTGCAAAATGCTTTTCAAATGCAGAAGTGATCTATCTGGGGAATTCCTTATCACTTTATGGATTACATTGAGAAAATATTGTTCTATACACTACACATTTCTACAAATCATTCATCATGTTGGTTTATGTTCAAACCCCCGCTGCTCTTGCCAATATCTTTATCCAACTTTATGCATGTTGCTTTAAACAACCTGCTTCCACTGTGGAGATCCAGAACATCAAGTAATGGCCTAAATAACTTAAGAGAATTACTACTGATCTGGCACAGCCAGGTTAACCGAGAACCATTACATTACGTCCAACCTTTGTGTTAAAATCACTCATGGTCACTATGTTATGTTTAGGGACCTTGGTTAGCACATTCTATAGTAAATCATAAAAGGTATTTTGTTGGTTAGTGCATAGCATTGAAGAATCTAGTCTAAAAGCAAGTTCTAATAATTATTTCAATCGCTGACTGATTCCCACTCAGTCCGTTCCTGCTCTGCTGCATTCAACCTTAGGATTGCTGTGCTAGTTTCATCTCAACTGTTCACATTCCTGGAGTAGATGATGGCATTAATAGTTTCTTTCAAATGTAGTTTGTTCATGCCATCTGTCTGATCAGTGACTGACTGATTCCAAGGACATTGACATGGTAGCTTTCCATTTCTTTAATTATCTGAGCAGTTTTAGTAGCTTCATACATTGTTCTTGTGTTTCAAAATCTGATTTTGGTTATGGATCTGGCTTTGAGCAAAGGACTTTTCTGTACATAGGCTTCCTTCTTAGCTTGACCAGTGCTTGTCATTTTCTTCACATGAAGATGGTCTCATGTTCAAGCCTTCTGCATATTTTCCTAGTGTTTATTTCAGTAATGTTTGTTTTTATATGATGGAATTACCAGCCTCCTGTACAATCTTAAGACCATAACTCTATATTCATCAACACTTCCCCATATGTCACACAGGAGATGTACTTGGTATCTTTGGATGTTCCAAGCTATGGAGAAATGCCTGTGTGAGTATAATTCTGAATCTTTTATCAAAATCTGTTCCAATTAGGTTCTTGTGTCTATCACTGTGGTATCAGAGTGCATTAATGGTAACAGATTGATGCATGCAGGCAGGAAGTCTCTGGAGGTATTGCCCCAAATAGAGCCATGCTTCCAGGAGAATTAGGGATGAATATATCCAAGAAGTTATGTGGAAGGGCCAGTTTTCTTTGTGGATGTCTTGAGATTGCTGGAATTTCCTTGGTGGATTTTAGTACGTCCCGTGAACTTGAAGTACCACACATTCTGCTCTGTGCAAAATTGGGATGCAGCTTCCCATCTCCTGCCCCCCCCCCCCCCCATGTACCTTTCATGCTGGATTACTCCTTGGAAAGTGAGCATGATTCAGAACTTTTGAAGTGTCTCTTGTAGGTTTTTATGCATGTCCTTGGTTGTTAATCACAAAGAAACTCATTTACAGTCAGCAATCCACATGTGCAGTGATTATCACAATAATCCCTGCCACACTAATTGAATAAGATGCCTCTCACAATTACATTAATGTTGCTGTCCTATACAGATCGAGTAGGTACCTGAGGAGGGTTTTAAACCTCTGCCTTTTTGAGAGAGAGACTATGATTTCTGTGGACAGGGGATGGCAGTGTTGCACTACTGCTGCTTAGCCGTCCGTTCTAAATGTCTCTATGAAAGGGCTCAATACTTGCCAGGAAGGAAGCTGAAAAGCCATTTGTATTCTTGAAAATTATTTTTCAGTTGTTTGGCATTAAAGATCAAATCTAGGTTATCAGGAAAATTAGGTATTTTGCTAAAAACCCCAAAGGAAGTTTAGGAATTGAGTGTTAGCAGGTTTTTTGGATTGTGTCTCTATTTATTTAGATTTAAAATAATAAAAAGATGCCTGTTCAAGGCTCCAGGCATCTTACTACACCTTAATGCAGCACAAGGCCTGCAACACTGAAATAATTTATCTCAGTGGGAAATGAACCACTCAAACATCTGTAAAAACTCCTTTATTCCCCTTCATAATTCTGGGAGGCATAAGTCTCTGCCCTCTCCAAAAAGTCTGTTAAACAGGTGTCTTTTGCAGAGTGCCTAAAAGGCCATCACATTTAGGAGGAAGCAAGGTCCAGAGAATGCCCTACCAGATGGCCCCTCCCTTTTATATCAGGGGGGTTCTAGCTCAAGCATCTTGGTTGACTACATCTGGGGCAGTATGGCATACGGAGGGAGGTGTTACCCTGGACTGGGCTGTTGGGGGCTGTATTTGACATAAATAATACCTTAAACTCCATCTGAAGGCTGATAGACAGCCAGTGCAGATCCTGGATCACTGGTTTCCTGTGTTCCCACTTAGTAAGCAAATTGATGCTTTCTGCATCGGTTTCAGTCTCAGCATGGTTTTACAATGTAGCCCTAAGAGTACATCACAGGAGTCTAATCCTGAGGTAAAGAAGGCAAAGATATCAGTGACAACATCCATATCTGATAGGAGAGGGCATAAAAATATCAGAATGGTCACAGTGGGTCAGACCAATGGTCCCTCTAGACCAGTATCCTGTCTTCCAACAGCTGCACCACATGCTTCACAGGAAATGAACAGAACAGAGCAATTATTAAATGATCCTGCCCCAGGAAATCCAGTTCCATTTTATGTCAGTCAGAGATTTAGGGACATACGGAACAGAGAGTCGTGTCCCTGACTATCACTGATGGACCTGTCCTGCAGGAACTCATCTGTTTCTTTTTTGAAGCCAGCTGTAACTTTGACTTTCACACATCTTCACAAGAAATTCCACAGGTTGGCTGTGCATTTTGTGAAGAAGTACTTTCTTATGTTTGTTTTAAACCTGATGCCTACTAATTTCATTGGACTTGTGCTAACTGAAGAAGGTCTCACCATGCATGAGCAGACTGGGCAACTGCTGTAACATGATTTTCCAAGCAACGATGGGGGTGCTAAAATACACCCTTCTCAAAGTTATGAACCTTGGTATCTAACAGCAGCTGTACTCCCTGTAGAAAAGTAACTGGGATTACTTCTGCATCTTCTATGACTGCTTTCCATAGCCCTCATTTCCATTCTTGTCTAAGTTGACCTTCAGCTAGCTTGCTGTCATTCATGCCTCAATCACAGCTAACAACTGGTGGATGTGCTGAACTGCATCATCCATGTTCTGAGACAGACACAGAGCAGAGACACATCATTCCTCCTTTGTAACTCTCCTGTCACCACCACACATTCATTGACCAGAATGAGTAACAAGGTGATACACCCTGCAGCACCTTACTCTTTGAGAGCTCTTTGGGACAAGGAGCATCTGCTGACAACTACCTGTTGAGATCTGAGAGAAGAGAATGAAGCCACTGGAGGGCTCTGCATACCAACAAAGGCCTGCAGATAACTCAGAACATGAGCTACCAAAGGCAGGTGATTTCAAAATACCAGGACTGACTACCTGATCTTCATCCCTTGCAAGGAGATGATCAACCAATGAGCTCTCTCTTCCAAATCCAGCTCTGTATAGATCAGGAAGATCAAAGGCATCTAGGTACTGTGAGAATTATCCCTTCTTGGGGAAGACTGTGGCAAGATGACATGATACTGGTCAGTAGTTAGCTAGATTAATAAACTGTCAGTGCCAAGAGATGGCTTGCTGAGCAAAGGATGCACTAATGCTCCCTTCAAAGCAATAAGCAGCTTGTCCTTCACTGAGAGGTGTTGACAATTTCCACAAGCAAAGGATTCAGTACTTCCCCAGTGCCTTTCACCCCTTATCCAAGGGCTATTATGGACAAAGTTTTCTCAACACTTCCAATATCTCAGTGAGTGTCAATGACTGAAACATCAGCAGAGAAGACAAGGCCCTTGTTTCTCTCAAGACTTTGCTGTGGCACTGCAGTAATAGGTAGCCTATCCATAGTCTGAACAATTCTGAGGGCAAAATAATGAAATTTCCTCATAGCAGAAGGGGCCATCTATGGAGCAGAGACCTTTTGGATTTACCAGGCTATTTACTGCCCAAAATAAATCTGCTGTCCAACACTTTGCAGAAGCTATGCTATAGGAAGATAACTTCTTTTCTCACACACATCCACAACAAAACTTTAAAAAATGATATGCTGCAGCTGATCAGTATGACCTCTGTGAGAACAAAACTGGTGAAGAGGACAGTTAGGGGCCACTTTTATTATAACTGGAACAAGACACAATTTTTGGATGAATAGTTTATTCACCAAAAATATGGTTTTTGGTTGACCTGAAACTAATTATTAATGTGACCAAATTAGTTTCATCTGGGAAAGTTTCCAGGCCAATCTGCTGAAAAACATAAGATCCCCCTTGAAACCTTTAGGCTTGGGCAGTTTCCTGAGAGGTGGCAGACCTGTGTTTGAGTTCCTGCTCTAAAGCAGAAGCTTGAAATCAGATTTCCTAGCTGAGCGTCCTTTCTTTTCTATTAACTTTTGAATTAATTTCTAATATATTTATAACATAATACTTCTAATGATATATTAACCATTTGCTACCTCATCCTAACCATTAATTATATGTGATATGCATTGTTAACACATAAATCGCTATTTGCATTACACAAGTTACAACCAAACAATTTTTGTTTATAAAAATCTAATTAGTTAAAGAAAAAAATATTAAACTAAGATAAAGAATAGAAGCAAAATTTTGAGGGGGAATAGAGATGAGAATGGAAGTGGGCAGGAAGGAGTCAACATGGGAAGGGGCTGTATACTTACTAGAACATTCAGATATCTCCAGGAAAGAAGCCCATGTTTGAGAATTTTTCTTGGGCGTTTCTGTTCCAGTATGAAGCTCTTTCCGTGTTGCTTATGATGTCTATGCTCCCGTTTCAATTGTCCATCACTTTTTCAATTTTAAGGAGACCAGATACCCCATTTTTAAAGCGACAGTTCCATATTTAAGGCGTCCTGAAGGTGTCTTGACTTTTTCTTAAAAATGGGGAAACTGTCCCCTATTTTCTGCCTCCTCCTTCATCAGTACTGTCCTGCTGCTGGCTGGATCCCTGCTCACCAGCCGTCCACTCATCCGCAGTCATTGGAGGGTCCAGTGGCTAACAATAGGGCTGGGTGTGCAAGGCTGGTGGGTGAAGCAGCAGTGCACAAGGCCAGGTCAGACCTACTGGTGCATAAGTGTAGTTTTTGCTGTGTGCTGCCGCTGGAGTGGGGGTGGGGAAAGCATTTTGCAGCTTAGTGCCCTAATCCTCCCCCCCTTCTCCACTGCCATGGGTCTTGTTCCCACAGGGAGTACAGAGCTGTCTGTCCCCTAGGCACCTTCTCACAGCTGAGCCAGCTCTCTGGTCAGACTCTGATGCTACAGAAGCCCCTGCTGTTAGGTTCCCTGGGTCTTGGTGCACAATACATGCCTGCCCTGTAGCGGGGGGGACAGGAAGCAACTGGGTTATGTCAGTGGCCAGTGGCAGCACCGAGATTTTAGCTGCTTTTTGACTCTATGCGGGCAGGAAAGGGTGAGCTCTGCAAGGTTGTTGGCCGGGTCACCCCTTCCCCCGTTCTCCTCTCCTGCAGGTAGAAGCAGCTCCCATCTCTTTCTCATGCACAGTGCCAAACTGCTGCTGCTGGCCACGTTCTGGTGTGAGCCCTGGCAGAAATCGGAGGGAGCATGTGCCCATGTGTGCCTGTTTACCATGTGTTATTTTGGGAATATCAGTGCCAGGTACTGATTCATATGGGTCCATCCTGGAGGGCCCAGCCAGACACAGAAGAAAGAGAGTTCTGGGCAGGACTGGATTATCCCATGTGAAATAGGGGTATGGGTGTGTGTATCAGCTCTCCACAAATGTGTGTGTGAGGGAGCAGAGGTGTATGTGTGTCACCCCTCACTGTGTGAACCCTAAAGGATAAGGCAAATAAAAAGAATCCAACTACACAGTATTTCTTTTTAATGGGACTCAGGTCAACTTAATGTTAATTTGAACATTTGTACTGCATAGTTCTGATTGCCATTGAACTTGCTTGAATAGGAGTATTTTTGTGAGGTGTCCCGTGTTCAGCATAGGGAAATATGGTCAACCTACTCATTTGTCATTTGTGTAGTACTGCTCTTTTAGCAATTACTAGTGCTGGAAGACTTCAGCTAAGCAGAGATTTCTTCAGCTTCCAATTGACATCCATTAGGTTTAGAATTATATGTTTGGCTTGTAACACAATTTTATTTGATAGGGAAAAAAATTAACTCTGAAGTTCAGCTCATCCCTAAACCTATGACTATAGGAGCTTTACCACAGCACATGGGTTAAGTTGCCACCTGCTGAATCACAAAGCCAACACTGGTCTCACTTTGCAACACCTGTTCTGAACAGAGGGGTCCAGTGCATCCTTTCTATGATTTTTCTGTTAAATTAATCTTAAACAGAGATCTCAGAAGCAGTTCAGAACACCGGCTAAAATTTGTTTCCATTGACTAGCAGACAATAATTGCCTGGCTTTTCATCCTATCTCTTTTTAGGGGATCCATGGTTAGTTCAAATTTGCTGGCTGTGTGTGATTATGGTGTTGCCTAAGGTCTTTGGCAATCTGGGTAATAGTTGGAGAAATGAAAGCAATTCAGGTGGACTGGGTAATGAAGGCTGGTGGCCAACTAGAGGGGAGTTTGCACCTTTCAGTTGGATAGATTGCAATTCCTTCTTAGTCTCTAGATTGAACTTTTTTAATATTGTAAAAGGGAGCAAAGTATCACCTTCAATAAACCGATGACCAGATTGGATCAGGAAAGGGATTTTGAACAAGTGATAGGGTTGCCTGCTATATGGAACTTTGCCTTAGTATGTAGAAGAAGGTGATATTTAAATTTAGTAGACACAGTAAGAAGTGCATTGGAAAGGGGTAAAGGAGCAATCAATTCTGCTTCCAGCTGGAGCTAGTCCAGAGCTCTACAGCATGAGGGGAATTAGCAACTGTGCTGCTTGGCTAACAATTACTGTCTGATGGTAACATTGTAAAGCTGAGATCTAAAACCAGCTGTTTTGATAGACAGCTGTTATCTTTGGAAGGAGATTCTGGGTTGTTATAAAAAATCCACAAGGATGACCTGAACATATTGTCGATTTTGGTAAAATAAAAGGAAGGAATAGGGAATTCAGAACAAAATGGATCCTAGGAAAGGCTTCCCAGCTGAGTGTCCTAACCATCACGCTTCAAGCCATTCTGTTCTCAGTCTCTCTTGCTGAAGCTGTTTCATTTTGTATATGTGCACTTGAATATTTAGTGGACCTGAGGGGGAGAAGGAGGACAACTCTATAGGCTGGTGGTTAAGGCCCTTCCCTGGAAGATGTGGATTCAACTATTTTTTCTCTGTCTGATTCAGAGGTGGAATTTCAATCTGTATCTTCTGCTTTCCAGATAAGTGTCTTAGCCATCAGAATATATAGACTCCTTCTCCCTCTCCCCTTTTTGCAGAAAATTTCTAAGCATCTTCAGCTTCCATTGAAATAAATAGATTCAATTTTATTTCCAAAGAAGTTTAATAGCAAGATTTTCATTGATTTCACCATGGGTTGCAGGTACTCAGTGCTGCTCAACATTGGGCTCTTGAGGTCAGTGAGCCTCTTGCCTGACCTCTTAAGTGGTTCCACTGAGGCACAGGTCACAGTAGGAGATCTTCTCTTTCAGGGATCTAAGCTCTTCGCCGACACTACTGACACCTCCCTTCATTCACTCAAGGACTCCCATGATGCCTTGAAGACACTAAGTATTCACATCCCTGCAGTAAAGCACAAACAGGGAAGAACCTTTATTCAGAGGTACAGACCCATGTCTTTTAGCCAAGCGCAAAGGCAATTTGATAACAGAAGGAGGCAAACCACTGACCAACCATCAACCTCAAGACAAACATTTTGAAGGTCAGGTCAAGAGTTTGGTAACACCTCTCCGCATCCTGTTCACCTATTCCGTCAACGTCTAGTACCCTTTTATCATCAATGGTCCTCCATTATGACCAACGGATGGGTACTGGACATTATAGAGAACAGATACTGTATCCTCTTCTCTTCTACATGCTCCTTCCCACCCATCTTCTCCATTCCTCTTCAGGGATCCATCTCACCAGAACATTCTCCTGTAGGCAATTGACCACCTACTTCACCTCAGGACATGGAACCCCTTCCACATTGTTACAAGTGAAAAGGGTTTTACTCCTACTACTTCCTCGCTTCAAAGAAGTCAGGGGTGAGGGGTGGAGACTGATTCTCAATCTCAGAAAGCTCAACATATGACCACAATGATTCAAGATGGTCACCTTATCCACTATAATTCCTGCCTTAAATAAAGAGGACTGGTTATCGACTCTTGACCTCCAGGATGCATATTTCCTCTTATCCATTCACCCAGCACATCACAAATACTTCAGATTCACAGGGGGGAGGGGGAACACACTTCCAATATACAGTGCTGCCATTCCGACTCTCCACAGCCCCAAGAGTCTTGTCAAAGGTGCTGGTGGTCATTGGTGTGCATCTATGCAGACAAGGGGTGTCCATATTACCTTACCTCAGTGACTGCCTGATTAGAGCAAGCACACATCAAGAGGCACAAAATGCAGTCTCTCTGACCAGAACTCTTTTTCAGACCCTCAGGTTACAGATACATCTTTCAAAGTGCAAACTTCAACCAGCTCAGACAATGAAGTTTATTGGAGCTCACCTTAGTTGTGTGAAAGACATAGCATCTTTCCCACAACAGAGTTTTCAGACTATACAGGACCTCATATCTCTAATTCAAGCCAATCTGCAAATCCCAGCAAGGACTTGCTTGCAATTACTAGGACACATGACAGCAGCCATGTCAGTAGTGTTGCATGCCAGACTGCATATGAGATTAATCCAACAGGGTTGAGAATGGTATACAAGCCATGATACAACAGCATTGACAAATTGGTATTGATCCCAACCAGAATCAAATGCTCCCTGTCCTGATGCACAGACCCAAAAACATGTGTGTTGGGGTACCTTTCCACAAACATTCCCTATCCACAACCATCACAATGGATGCCTCTCTCCTGGGTGGGGGGCTCATCCTGGCCTTCTCACTGCTCAGGGATGATGGTCCCCACAAGAATCTAACCTACACATAAAAGTATTAGAACTCAGGGTGGTATTCTACACATGCCAGCATTTCCTACATCATATACGCAATAGCGTGGTTCAGATTTTTATGGGCAATCAAGCAGCAATGTTTTATATCAACAGACGAAGGGGCCAGATCCTACCTTCCATGCATGGAGGCTCTCCATCTCTGGACTTGGTGCATAGCACACGATATATACCTACAAGCCTCCTACCTGCTGTGCAAGGACAATCTCACTGCCGACAATCTCAGCAAGAGCTTCAACTCCAATCACAAATGGGAAATGGACTCCAGGGTCCTCCATCAACTGTTTACTCTCTGGGGGTTTCCCACAGTGGACTTGTTTGCAAACAATGCCAACAAGACGTGTCCCCAGTACTGTTTCTATGTGGGCATTGGCACGCAATCCCTGGGGGCGGCGCATTCACGATACAATGGAACACACCGCTTCTCAATGCCTTCCCTCCAACTCTACTCCTCCATCAAGTGGTCAGCAAAATAAGATTGGACACAGCCACTGTAATCCTTATCACTACGCAGTGGTCGATGCAGACGTGGTGTACCTTTCCGCTTCAGGTGTCTATGAGATGACCATGGTGACTTCCACTGCTTCCTGATCTCCTGACTCAGGAGGGTGTGCCTATAGGTGTGCTTACCTATAGGCACACCTCCTCCAGGCATGGTTCTTCAAAGGCTCACCTCACTAGAAGCAACATTCACTGATCAGGTCAAACAAGTATTACTGAACAGTTGTAGAATAACAACCAGAAAATCTTACCTTTACAAGTGGCAAAGCTTTTCACACTGGTCAGAACAAAATAGCCTAGACCCAGCCACAGTGCTGTTGCCTGGCATTCTACAATACATCTTAGAGCTGAAGGAGTCAGGCCTTTCATTCAGCTCTTTAAAGGTCCACTTGGCAGCCATTACAGCTTTTCATCAACCCATCAATAATAAATCAGTCTTCATCCATCCAACCACAAAACCTTTCCTAAGAGGCATACAGAATACTTACCCACCTACCAGGCCTCCTGACCCAGCCTGGGACCTCAACTTTGTCCTTTGGGCTTTCATTTGTAAACCATTTGAGCCTATGGCGATATGCTCCACCTCTTTCTGAAGGTGCCTTATTGTGGCCGTCATATCTGCAATGAGTGTAAGCAAAATCAGTGCTCTCATGGTGGACCCTCCTTTCACGATATTCCACAAGGACAAAGTTGTTCTCCATCCTCATCCCAAGTTCTTCCCGAAGATTCCCCACTCCATTCCACTGCAATGAGCCCATAAACTCACCTGTCTTCTTTCCAAAGCCTCACGCCGATAACAAAGAGGCTGCACTGCACACTCTCGACGTCCACAGGGTGATGGCCTTTTACTTGGAAGAACTAGACAGATCCATCAGTCAAACAGGTTGTTTATCTCCACCACAGAGAGATCACTGGGCAGGCCAATTTCTATTCAGAGAATATCCAGATGGATAGTGGACTGTATCAAACTGACCTATTCCATTTGTGGCCAAGCTCCTCCATTGAACCTACAAGAACACTCAACGAGAGCCTTGGTGCCTTCTATGATGGCCTGATTATATGGCATTCTGCTCACGGACATATGCACAGCAACAGTGTGCTCCTCTTCCTCACATTCGATAGGCGCTATGCTCTGGACAGTCACCCCTCCAGAGGTACCCAATTTGGACACACCGTCCTAGCTGCGGTGCACAATACTAACTAACCAAAGCACCCACCTCCAATCATGGGCACTGCTTCATAGTCACCTAAGGTGGAGCACTCACAGGGACACTCCTCAAAGAAGAAGAGGGGGTTACTCACCCTGTGCAGTAATGGAGGTTCTTCAAGATGGTTGTCTCTGTAAGTGCTCCACTACCTGCCCTCCCTCCCCTCTGCTTCGGACATGTTCGTCTCTCCTTAATGGGCAGAGAAGGAACTGAAGGGATGGTTGGCTGCACAAGCATAGTAGTGACACCTGCTCAAGGACACCAGTCTGGGAAGGTGGGGAGGGGGGCAGCAGCAGTGCGCGCCAGGACGTGGCTAGCTTTTCATCCCATTCCCTGACACTAAGGGAGTGAGGGGAAAGTGCTTGCATTCTGTGCATGCCTCTCATACCTGGCTGGTACACTGTGCTACTGCTCCCCCTACACTCCTGAAATGGTGCCCTTGCATTTGCTTTGTGTGCAAAGTCTACTGGAAGGCACTGCTACCAAAAATCTCCGACTAGGCACACAGTGGCGCCCATACACCTAAGATGGAGCACCCCCAGGGACAACCATCTCAAAGAACTTGTGTTACTGCACAAGGTGAGTAACCCTCTCTTACTTACAACTCAAACATTCCTTTTTGTTGTTTGCACTCTAATGTTCAAAGTAAAACATTATAAAAGCACCTTTTTGTCCAGCTACAAGAGGGGCACAAAGAGCAAAAGGAAAGACAGGTGGGGCTTGAAGGGGAAGGGGGCCACAAGGGGTGCAGTGAAAAGGTGAGATGGGCTCAGAGGGACAAGGCGAGGGGAGAATAAAAGGGCATGGGACAAAAGGAAAGATGGATGGGCTCAGAGAGGTGGGGCTAAGGAAAAGCCAGTGGGCAAGGGCACACAAGGAGGCACAGGAAAGCAGGCCAGGGAGGGGGTGATACAAAGAAGCATGAGAGGCAGGGTCTAAAAAGGCAGGGCATGGATGGACAAGGGGGCACAGAAGGGTGATGGGGCAGAGTAGGAGATGCAGTGGGCTGGAAGGGACAAGAGGGAAGCAAGGACAATGATGGAGAGGGGCAAAGGGGCACAACAATGTCTGGGGGACAAGGGAATGAAAGTAAAGTCACAGGGGGCAAAAGACAAGGCAGGATGGGCTTGGAGGGGCAGTTGGCACAAATGGTGCAGGGGCAGAATGTGGAGGGATAAGGGGGCACAAAGGAGCTTGGGAGATGGGGTGAAAGGAAAGTTGCAGTGGGCTTGGAGGGGCTAAGGGAACATAGAGGCAAATGGAGTGAGCGGGGGGCAAAGAGAAGGTAAGGGGGGATCCAAGAGGCACAAGGGGCAATGGAAAGGCTGTGGGGGCAATTGGGCAAAAGGAAAGGCACAAGGGGCACAGGGGGAGCAAAAGGAAAGGCAGGAAGGGCTTGGGGCAAGAGGAGGCACAAGGGGACAAAAGGGGGCACAAGGAGGGTGGATAACATTCAAGGGGGTGCACTAATTCCACATAATGCACTGAAGGGGATCCAGTCATTGACTGGATTTTTTTAGGGTTTAGTTTGGTTTTGGCCATCTGTTAAAATGGTGTTAGCTTTATTCTGGCTCATTGTGAAAACTGTATTTGCTTATTTACAGCATAAAAGTTGGCAACATTCAAGGTATTGACAAATTACACTCAGTAGAATTAGCACATAGAGCAGATGGGTCTTGCTCAGAGGTGTATTTATGCTTTAAGAAATACATTTTTTTTCTTCATGTTTTTTGTGAGGAGTTGAGATACCAGTGAGAGTTGTCACCATTTTGCCTGTGCAGCTTTACATCCGATATGTGAGCTTTTCTCAAGAGACCCATTCTCTTTCGGAGATCAAAGAACAAAACCACTTCTTTCACATTTGTGGGTCATTGAAATATATCATTTCACGTCTGTTGAGCTTCGGAAGAGTCCTGTATATTTGAATAGCTGATCAAAATCAATTATGTGCAAATGGTAAATTGCTTTTAAATAGATTAGATTCAGAAGATACACTATACAGTACATCTATTGTCTGCCTAATGTGCCTCTTGATGTTTAATGGCTTCAGTATTCCTAATCAAAGAATGCTTTAGTATTACATGTTGTCGCATTCTTGGTGCTGAGCTGCAGCTCCTGATCTATCAGAAATCCTACACATTGAAAAGAAATCCAACAGATGGCGTTTTATAAATCCCACACTTCATTGTCCTACAAATAGAGATTATCAAGTGCATAATGAACACACTGTAGGAATAACTTTCCTTGACTGTTAGTTACATCTATTAATCATAAGTAGGCAAGTAATACCTTTTTTGCCTCTTACTGGTAATTCTGTTTGTAGCATACACAGTATTATTATGGGGCTGTGTTTCTTTATGAGTTCACACCTAGGTTGGACACCAAGAATGCAAATTAGCACCCACATTTTTTTCCTTCTAATGATTATGTTCATATAATGTATGGATACTGGAATTATGATTATATTGTTTCTCACTATGATTTGACATGAAGGATGAATTTCAAGCAGCTGGAAATCCAGGCTTTCTTTTTCTAGAAGGGAGGGTGGTAACTGGCAATCAAGTTTAACATAAGTCTTAGTTGAAATGCAGTGAAAGAGATTGCTTTTAAAATAATAATAATGCCAGGTAGACAGAGAATGCTTATGGATGGTGTTACCAGCTGTGCAGTAGAAATGTCAAAAGATTGTTATGGGAATACTTGGAATGTAGAAATGCCAATCTAAAAGGGTGGTAAGATACAAAAATTGTACATTTTTATGTTGTAGTTTTAAGAACATTATCTCATATCCTGTCATTCCGAGGTACTTTGGTATAAAGCTACTCTACCTTGCTTTATTATACCTTTAACTATATTAAAATTATTTATAGTTTCTATTAGGAGACAGCAATTATGATTTTTTAGTCAGGTAAGCTGTATTGGGCTAAAGCAACCCATTAAAATTCAATAGAATGAGCATAAGAGTGTGGTAAAAATGGTTCCTCTTCCCTCTCCATTTATGTTCACACCTCTGCATTAGGAGTCTTGTCTGCCTACATCAGTGGTGGGAAATGTTTTTGAGCCAGGAGGCTGCTGAACCACAGAAAATTCAGTAGGGGGAAGCAAAAAACAAAACAAAATGAACAAAACAAAACAAACAAAACAAAACCAATCCCCCTAAACCCTCACTAATGAGAAGCAGAAAGACACTTCCCACATTCCCCTCACACACTGGGGGGGCCTAGGCTAGTAGATTTTGTGTGCTCCAGCCCCACAGTGGGTTGGGTGCGGGAGGGTTGGTGGGCTAGAGAGCTAGTGCAGGCTTTCCTCAATGCTGGGTGTGGGTGGGGAGTCCTGAACTTCAGGGTCCAGATCCAGACAAGCTGGGGACTACAGCCAGCTCTCAGGTCTCATCAAACTCTGTGCAGGCTACATCCATATAGATACTTCAGGTGAGCACTCTCTCCAGTTCTTAGTCATTCTCTGGCAGGGACTCAGTCCTCCAGAATAAGGAGATCAACTGAGACCCATGCAGAGCTTTTGGGGCAACTCAGAGTTTGAATGGTTGCCACTTGATGAAGAGGAACTTGTTTTGGCAGTTACCATCTTGTACTCCAGAAATATATATACACAGACATTTACATTTAAGCCTATAGTATTTCAGAGGCACAAGGGGACCCTTCAGATGATAAACATAGTGCAAAGCAGCACTGTGATGGCTGCCTCAGTCTGCAGATAGCTTGGAACCAATGAAGGTGCAGGGCCTAACATATGCATTCCGAAACATGGTTCTACAGGTTATGGCCATGAGGATGCAGGAGGGATGGTGCTCAAGCAATTGACCCTGTTCAGAGTAAAGAGACTTTTGATAAAGCGTGTTATCCCAAAGTCAATTCAGCTTCAGATGTGATGCGACATATCAAATACAGGGCAGTCAAGTCAATGACTTTCCATTGGTCAGGTCCCTAGCACCCAAAATTAATCTTGACTCCTTTTTATATATATTGGGAGTAAGTGGAGAGTTTAAAAAGCCATGTCATAATCAGCATTATTAGACTATAGCTGTCATATTATAATGTTATACATAACGTGCTATGTTACTTCTAGTAAACTGGTTCAGAGTGCCACATGAACACAGTATTGTACATTGCTGTGTTCTGTGAGAGACGAGTGAATTACCTCATTTGTGTCACTGTTAACGCTGAAGCTTAATGACAATGGAATTGCTAGCTATTTCACTGGTGGGCAAAGCACCTGAAAGATGATCCTACTGTGAGGCTGTGCCCGGACTACCATGAGCAGCATATCGAGTGGACAGAGTGGAACTTATGGGAACCTTCAAGAATTTCATTTCTACTTTCCTTCCCAGCAGAGCTTCTGCTGGCAGCCAGGGCCGGATTAAGTGTGTGTGTGGGGGGGGCTAGCCGGGCAGCTGCCTGGGGCGCCAACCTATGGGGGGGGCACCTGATGGCAGCTGTAAGAGGCGCTGTGCCTTACAGCCCCTTAGAGCTGCCAGCAGGTGCCACGCACCCGGGGCCAGGGGCTGTGCCACGCCCCTTAGCGCTGCCATTAGGTGCCATGCGCCTGGGGCCGGAGGCCACGCGGTGCCCCTTAGAGCTGCCATCAGGCGCCGCATGCCCAATTGCAGCTGTAAGGTGCACAGCGTGCCAGGGGCGGGCCATGAATGCACCGTGCGCCCAGGGGCGGAGCCACGCATGCGTCACGCGCCAGCTGCCCGGGGCTCAGGAATGGCTCGAGCCGGCCCTGCTGACAGCCTCTGGAGTATGTGTCTCCTGTGGGAGCTGTGCAGCCAGGGGCTTTCTCATATCACTGGGGCTCTCTAGCAATCAGCTCTAGGTAGGGACTCCACATTGTTTGTGAGAAGGGCATTCACCATTAACCACTCAAGTCCAATAGGGTATGTCTAGACTACATGGCTCCGTTGACGGATGCATAAGGGAGTGGTCAAAAAAGGCTTCCGTTGTCGACTGATCCGCATCTAGACTGCCGCGCTGTGCCGGATCAGCTGAATGTCGGCACAGTGTGGCGGCCATTTTTATTTTAATGAAGCAGAGATTATTTAAATCCCCGCTTCATTGACTATGTCAAGTTAACTAGTTTACATGGCTCCGTCGACGGAGCCATGTAGTCTAGACATACCCATACTGTTGGTGGAAGGGAAACAACACTCAGCCATAGAGTCTGACTATATAGTTTCCCAAAGAGGTGCCATGGGGAGGAGGAGGAATGAACCCACAAAAGCAAAACTATATCCCAGCTTGGATCTGCTGTTGCTTTTACCTGTTTGCCCGTGAGACTAGTAAGAAAGCTCCAGAGGAAGGGTTGTCTTTTAAGCTTCTGTTGTCTTAATGGAGCAAACATGAGACAAGAGGCTGAATTCCATTCTGTCTTATGCATCATCAAAAGAGTTGTTAATATGGTTTAATTGCAGTGTCAAACTCTATCACCTATATACATAAGAACGGCCATACTGGATCACACCAAAGATCCATCCAGCCCAGTATCCTGTCTGCCAACAGTGGCCAATGCCAGATGCCCCTAAGGAACAGAACAGGTAATCATCATGTGATCCCTCCCCTGTCACACACCTCTAGAGAAACAGAGACTAGGAACACCATTCCTGCCCATCCTGGCCAATAGCCATTGATGGACCTAACCTCCAGGAATCTATCTAGCTCCTTTTTGAACCCTGTTAAAGTCCTGGTCTTCACAACATCCTCTGGCAAGGAGTTCTACAGGTTGACTGTGCACTGAGTGAAGAAACTTCCTTTTGTTTGTTTTAAACCTGCTGCCTATTAATTTCATTTGGTGACCCCTAGTTCTTATATTGTGGGAATAAGTAAATAACTTTTGCTTGTTCGCTATTTGCACATCATAATTTCATATCCCCCTTAGTCTCCTCTTTTCCAAGTTGAAAAGTCCCAGTCTTTTAAATCTCTCATCATATGGGACCCAAAAGCAGTCCACTAGAGCCATTCAAATCTTCTTAATGATGGTGATGATGATGCTAGGAGAGAACTAACTTGATTCTCACAAAGCAAGCTGAGTTTGTCAGGGAGTAGTTTAAAAATGGGTGGGTTTACTTCTAAATTTATTAATACAGATTTATGTTACATCTGAGCAAAAACAAACTGGAAAGGTATTTGGATGGTAGATCTACTGAACCAAGTTAATTCTTGATTTTCAGATAAGTTAAATGGACTTACTTGGGGGATGAATATGTTTTGTAGATACCTATTGATGTAAGGGATCTCCTTTTCCTCCCTAAGAGATAATTTTTTTGTTCTGTTTTTGGGAAAATCATTGTTACAGTGGTATATCCATTGCACCTATAGAATAATGCTTGTAAGTATTATGACTCTTTTTAAATAATAAAGGGTATAGAAATCACATTGTTCAGATAGTAGCAGATAACTAAAATGTTGCCTCCTGTACCTCCAAATCTGAAATCTACATTTATAAATATTTAAGTTTATGTACTCTAAGGTCTGAATGCCAAGGTCCAATAAAATGTGATGGAAACTATCAATAAAAAAAAACCTTTTACAATGAAGGCAGGAGGAGAAGCCATGGATTTTTTCCAGGATCCCTGGCTGCCAGATATCATGGAGGGAGAAACAGATTCATACACTCAGCTTGACCTCAAGGCAGGAAACATGGCCATTTTGTTCTAAGAAATGAAAAGCAATCACTGCACCACTGCTAGGCAAATTTCCAGGGTCAACTCAAGCTAGCAGTACTTACTAGAAGAATTGCTCTAAGGCAGACCTGCATGCGTGACTTAAAGGGCCAAGATTCAGCATCCTTGCTGAAGACTCAGGATCAAAAAATGTATTGACTAACTAAGACCTAGATGTGGAGAATCAAAGCAGATGCCTGCGTCTTTAAGGCTAGTCATAACTTTTGAAGGAGTGAATGCATTTGAAGGACTGGTCAGCAGCCTAATTCTCAGAACCTTACATCCTTAGTCTCTGCATTCAGCTGGGTAAGTGCCTGCAAGATTTAAGGAAAAAGAGAGATGACCCCACAACCTGAATGGAAAGCCTGAGATTTTGAGACAAGGAAGGAGTAGCTAGAACAATGGGCAGCCTGGATTATAGTAGAGAGAGACTCTTATTTTCTCATACCAGGATCAGAGGGAATTCCCCTCCACTCACTACAGAGATAAGCTACAAAATGAGAAATTACTGCCATAACTTGGTATCTCATTTGAGACCAAAGTGACCTTGGTACATACATGATTTTTGTAAGTGGACCTCCAATGGTCAAGAAAAGTGACGGTTGGATCATTTGTTTAACATATTGCCAGACTTAGCTAAGGTACAATTTAGTTGTGCTCCAATGTTGAGTATGATGGGATGGAAAAAAATAAATGTAGAAGAAAAAAAATGTGCTAAGGGAAGGACCTGGCATTGGGAAAACAACAGTGGGTGTCAGCTGGGTTAGAAAGGCTCTGTTTATGAGCTGATGTGATTGACCTGGAAGCATGGTTTTGCAGAGGTGTCTGTTGTGAGCTACACAATAGAATAAAGAATTTCTGATGTGCTAGGAGGAAAAAAATTAGGGACTTGTTTGAAAGCTGACTGTAACACATGATTTGGCAAGGGATCATTCTGATACAGATCACAGGATGGTGGGGTAGTAGTTAGCTAGCACAATTAAAGCTTTCATGCTTTCAGAAGAAAACATTCACTTGGTCAGCTTGGCAATGACAAGATCAAGTCACTACAGCAAATCAAGCCAGGAGGAACTTTCTAGCATTTGGTGGTGCTGAGATGGCAATCGGACTTGATTGCCATTCTCACAGGGTGCAGGACAGTCAATGTACAAGAATGGGGATTCTTCCAGGAAAGGGAATGCTGGGAAGGCCTAATTTGATTGTAGTCTTTTGTCATTATGTGGGAGGCTCAATCATTCCTGTGTCCAATATACAAGAGGGTGCAGAACTACACTACTACTGTGAGCTCTAGGATGGACTGTGCCTAAAGCAGGTCCAGTGTTTCTAAGATGTCTCCAGTGTTCAGGGGAAAAATGGCCACTGTGGCTCTTGTTTACTGTTCAGTGCCCCCGATGCTCCTTTCTGTGGCCCTCCAGCTAAGACATAAGCCATCTGGGCTGGATGGCCTTAGCAAGGTGGAGATATGACTACATCTTGCTTGTCTCTGTGGGCTGACCAGCATTTGTCTGTGGGCATAGCCTGTGATCTCAGGTGAGAGCAAGTGGGCTGCAATTGTGGCTGGTCAGTGTGTGTAAAAGGTTAAGGGTGGGGAATGTTCTTTGCCTCCCAGCTCAGAGATCAGTCACAATCTGGCCCAGAGAATGAAGGTCCAGCTCTATGATTCTATGAAGAGCTGGCTCCCAACATAGCCCTGGGAACTTCAGGAATTGGGTTCATATTCCATCTGCAGATTCCTAAAAAGTTTTTGCTGGTTTTTAATGACTTTGTGGCACAAACATGTGTCTGAGTTATTTCTTTGGGCCCTGACCTTTGGTGAGCTGCTCCATTAAAGACAGCCTGCATCAGCTAAATGTGTGTGTGCCCAGTCCTATGTGGTGAAGTTGAAACTCTGAAAATGCAAATGAGCTGTGGAAAGGAAAATAGAAATGGTTTGTAAAGGGCAAGTCCATCAGAAGTGCAAGTGATTAATAAGAATCCTCACTTAGAGGTGGCACTCCAAACAAGGCTTGAAACAGAGTCTAAATTTATTGTAACATATTACCATAAAGGTCGCTGTGCACTTGAGGTATTCATGTTCTTCGTGCTGCTAGTTTATAAGTTTTCAGAATGAAAATAGAGTTGTGTGACAGGAAAAGTAGAGACTGATTCTTTGATGCACTAAATGAATATGCTTAGGATTCAGGGGAAGGTGAAGGGACTCATGCTGAGTAAAGTAAATCCCAGTGCTCCCTCCCTGTGTACATGAAAGCACAAATAGTCAGATGTGCAAAGAGGATCAGCTCACAAAAACTATTTTGCCCCTTAGTCCTGTCCGGTCTCTCTGACAAGGGTGGGCATAAATCAGGGTTGGGAACCTGAAATGGGTTTCAATCCCACAGTCACGCAAGCGGAATTCTATCTGGAGTTGACACGCTGAGGACTAGCATTAGCTCCTGTTCCATGTCTGCACACTCTTGAAGAGGGAAGGACGAGTTATGGGAGGATCTCTCTAAAGGTGGACCTCATGTCAGGGAAAAGATCAGCATTGCTGTGGAGCCACGCTTTGCATTGAGTTACAGCTTCCTTTCTCCTCAGACTTTGAAGATGCATGAAAATCTGCCAACATGAAAGTTAGCCTACATAGGAGCTAACTAGGAAATTTCCACCAACTTGGAAGCCAAGTGAGTGCACTATAGATAAATCACAAGCCACAGCAAATTACCCAGGGTTGAAAGGAAATAAAAGAATTTAAATCTTTCTGGAACAGAGGAACACCTAATAAGACTGATGAAATAAGGAGAGTTTTATTATGATAGCAATAAAGCTGGAGGACCCCAGAATGACTAACTGTTGTAAAGGTTGGATAGTTTAAAATATGGTATTGAGAGTTTAGTTTGAAAATTTGCTTCTTTTTTTTGTCTCTAATGGGAAGTGTGCCTTTAAGAACAGGTTCAGTTTCACAAGAGTCAGAGCAATATGTGATAGCTCTTGCTTGTGTTTCCAGAAAGCGGAAGATGCTGCTTGCATATGTTCTAAAAGGTCAGAACTCAATTTAATAAACTTACCTCACAAGAAAACAAGTCTATTTCCTGAAGGTGTACTGTAACACCTAGCAACCAAGAGCTCAGTAACAAGCAAAAGAAAGTGGTTTCTATAATGAAAAAAGGAGCTGCCTGCCTTAATTTCTCCCCACCCCCCAACTCCCCAAGAATGTGTGAACTTCTAAATTAGCAATGAGAGTGACTTTAATATGTTTGTACAGGTGAACCTCTATGGTTTGGGACTCTTTGGTCCAGCAACATCCCTGGTCTGAATGGGAGGATCAGGCTCAGGGCATTCTGTTAATCTCTTCTCCCAGGGCTGGGATCAGCTTTCTTTCAGCAGACTAAAGAGGGCCCTGCCTGGCCAGCACTTGGGTTAGAGTCTCCCAGCACACACAAAGAAATGGTGTTGATGAATCGCTGGCATTCCAAGTTGCTCCTATTAAGGGATTGTGCTGCCAAGGGTGCCCTCCTATGGGTGCAAGGAGTAATTGAACCCCATATCTAGGGGGAGCAGGGGTTCCATTTTGAAAGGCTCAGTCCCATATTTCAGTTGGTGTTCCTACTTAAAAAAAAAGGCAAATTGGCCCCATATTTTCTGTCTCTTGCCTTCCCTAGTGCTGTCTGGATCCTTGCTTGCTGGCCATGCACCCATCAGTGGTAAGTGGGGAAGGGGGTGGTCGAGTGGCTGATGCTGGGGGTGAGCATGCAAGGCTGGTGATTGGACAAAGCTGTGCAGAGCTGGCAGCTCCCCCAGCACAGGGAAACACCTAATAAGACTGATGAAATAAGGGGAGTTTTATTATGATAGCAATAAAGCTGGAGGACCCTGGAATGACTAACTGTTGTAATGTTTATATTTTAAAATATGGTATTGAGAGTTACATTTTTTTTTTGTCTCTAATGGGAAGTGTGCCTTTAAGAACAGGTTCAGTTTCACAAGAGTCTGACTGACATCATCCGCAGGAGCTGATCTCACAGATGCAGGGCACCCAGGTAGGACATGGCACGATGTGAAGCAGAGGGTGCAATAGAAGCTCGTGGCAGAAGGCTGTTTTAAACTGGAAACATATTGATTCTGCTGGCTGTGTTGGACCGAAAGGATCTGGTCAAGAGAGAACCTCCCGTCCCTGCAACCTGATAGGTGGAGAGGGAGGTTGGGGGCCTCCCCGCATCGAATAGTGACATGAGGTGAGCCCAGCCCATGCTCCTTGCCCCTCCTGGATGGCCACGTTCCAGGGGTATACCCCAGCCCCATGGGTGTGGCCTGGCAGTGTGCTGTAGCCCAGCAGCCAGTGGCTCATGGCCCAGCACTGGTCCACGGACTGGCAGGTGGGAACTGTTGCTCCAGTTGTTAGAGCAAAAGGCTCTGTAGTCTTAGGCAAAGGCTGGCTCCTGCTCCCAGGTTTGGGTAGCTACTGCTAGCAGAATCTCTCCTGCAGCCAGGTCTGCTGCCGCACCTTCTCCAGCGTCTCCCCCGGTCAGTCTTGTCCTCTGTTGTCTCTTCTCTTTCCGAGTTGTCTGGATCTGGGAGGTGATGAGTCAGTGCAAGGGTGCATCCCCTGGCCAAATGAGAGGAGGATGTGGCACCAGCTCTTTCAGCTCAGTATGGTTGTCAATCCACTCCTCATATCCAGTAATCCTCTCTATTCATCCTTTGATCCTCCAGCTGCTGTTAGCCTGCCAATCAGCAGTGGCTGGCTGTGCCTTTATGAACCTTTTGTTTCTGAGCTAGAATGTGGGAATGTATGCCCTCTGGAAGACTCCCACTGAATCTCCTCTCCATAGGCAGTGTGACAGGATCCCAAGAGCCCAGGTCTGCTTTCTAACGTCTCCTGGTGTAACCCACCTAGTCTGGGTCACTGTCCCATCCAGTAGCACTTCAGTCACTTACAGCCAGAGATAAGAACAAGAGTGCTTTATAGCGTAAGCTGAGAGACAGCTGGCTTTATGGCTCAAGCTAGCTCCAGAGGTCCCAGGTTCAAATCTACCTAGTGGTGGTTACACAGACATTGTGTAAAATATGTGCCACAGACACCAAAATGTGCCTTGCACTGTAAAATCTGATCTTTCCTATGCTGCTAGGAGTCTGGGCATCCAGCTACTTGGCTGGGGAGGGACAGGAATTGTCCTTCCTCTACATGGTCATTCTTGGTGGAGTACTCAGAGTCACCTTGAGAGGCAGTGCAGAAATGAGGGGGAAACCTACTCTAGTTCTGCCCTGACAGCTGCACAGAAGTGGAGGTGGCATTCTTAGGAGTCCCTTCCTACAACAGCTTTATAAACTCTCCTGCTGCCACACATGATCCTGTTTTGCGTCAGGGCCTGCAAGGTTAGAACACCATGAAATTTCAGATGTAAACATCTGAATTTGTGAAACTGACCAATCTGAAAAATCTTTGGCATGAAATAGACCAGAATGCTTGGTGAATTTAGTAGGGCCCTATCCACGATCTAGTCAGTGACAGCTGTGGGAAGTAGTCGTCCAGAAATTTTTATCCATATTGGACCTCAGTTGGAACTTTCTCCAACTGGGGCTCTCAACTCAAAAGGGGGTCAAGAGACAAGTGTAGAGATGTTGTGAGTAGGGTCGCTAGCCATCCAGATTTTCCCAGCCATGACCTCTTTTTAGGTCCTCAGATTTTCCTTTGGGCAGATTTTGGAAATATGAAAAAAGTCTGTTTTTTCCTGACATTCCAAGCTGGGTGACTGGAGAGCAGTGGCCACTGGCCAGGTGCCCAGCTCAAATGGCAGCACCACTGCTAACCGCAGCACAGAAGGAAGGGTGGCATGCTGTGGTATTGTCACTCTTACTTTTGTGCCACTCTGGAAGTGGCACTGACTTCCTAATTGAGTGTCCTGCAAGCAGCCACTACTCTCTGGCCATCCTGCTTGGAAGTGAGAGCTGCTACCAGCAGCAGTGCAGAGGAAGGCAGCATGGCATGGTATTGCGACACTTCCTTCCATACTACAGCTGGTACCTTCTAAACGGAGTGGCCAGAAAGTAGGTGCCATTGGCTAGGTGCCTATCTCAGGAGGCAGTGCCACTGCCAGCAGCAGTAGAGAAGGAAGGGTGGCACTGCATGGTACTGCCACTCTTCCTTCCATGCCATTGCTGGCAGTGGCTCTACCTTTCAAGCTGGGCAGATGGAAAGTCAGTACTGTTGCCTGTGGCAGCACAGAAGGAAGGGTGCCATGGTACAGTATTACCTCGCTTCCTTCTGTACCACTGCTAATGGCAGTGCTGCATTCCAAACTGGGAGGCTGCTGAACAGCAGTCTCTGGCCAGGCACTGAGCTTGAAAGGTAGCACTGCCACCAGCAGCAGCAGAGAAGGAAGGGTGGCATTTTGTGGTTTTGCTGCCCTTTCTTTTGAGCCACTACTGGTGATAGCTCTAACTTGTAATCAGGGCAGCTGGAAGGGCAGTGCCACCACCACCAGCAGTGGAGATGGAAGGGAGGCATGGGATAGGATTACCTCCCTCCTTGTGTGCCACTGCTGGCAGCAACATTGATTTGAAAGGGGGGTGGCCGGGAAATGGTGACAATTGGTCAGCTGCACCTGGTTGGCAACCCAATGCAAAAGAAAGGGCAGCATGTTGTGGTGTTGCCATCCTTCTGTCTGTGCTGCTGCTAGGGCTCTAACTTCTAAACCGGGTAGCAAGAGAGTGCAGGTGCCGAGCACACAAGGCAGTCTACTGCCTGCAACAGCACAGAAAGCCTGTTACCACCACCCTTCCTTCCGTGCCACTGCTGGTGGCAGTCCTGTTTTCTCAGCTGAGCAGCTAGAGTAGCAGCTTCTGGCAGGACACCCAGCTCAGAGGTCAATGACATGTTATTGCCAGCTTTCCTTCTGCACTGCTGCTGGTGTTGGAGTTGCCTTCTGAACTGGGTTACTGCAGAGCAATGGCCACTGGGGAGGTGCCCAGCTCAGATGGTAGCACTGTAGAATTACCAGGGGTGTCACTCTTGGTCTACAAGCTGAATTTTCTGTATTTTAAAATGACTCAGCTGGGCATCAAACTGTGGCTCCAATTCAGGAAACCAACCTTGTTCAGGAAATCAGTTAAGCATGTGCTTAACTCTCATTGGAAGTCAAGAGCACATAAAAACATAGGCTACGTCTACACAGGCACCCTTTTCCGGAAAAGGGATGCAAA
>JANRFK010003679.1:16160578-16172368 GCA_030068395.1 Apalone spinifera
CCCTAAGGGAGGGGCGATTAACTCCTCGCCCTAAACTTCCCTTTGGTTGATGGGGACGCCGCCCGAAACACGCCGACCCGCGGGCCTCAACCCCCCCTCCCCCCGCTGGGCCACTTGCTACCCACCTAGTCCTTCCTCTCCAGTTACCTCTGGTCGGCCTGTGCCTCCTCACCCTAGCCTGTCACAGCGTGCTCGCTGCCAGGGATACCCTTTCCTCACCATTCCTCTCTGGAACCTCCCTGTTCCTTCCTCCACTGCCTTCCAGCCCTTCTCTCTTCCCTCTGGGTTGCGGTGGGCTCTTTTTAAAGATGGTGCTACAGCGCCACGTTGGTTGCCTTCTGCCCACATCCGTGTGCTGTGTGTCAGCATAGCGGGTACTTCCAGGTTGCGGTTCCCCTGCCTGACTGTGCCTGCGCGTCCACCCCATTGCCGTGGCACCGCCCCGCCCTTTCCCGGTCCAGTACCGGCCACACAGTTAGGGAGCAGAGCGGCTTCTTTGCCACGCACCTTTGGCCCAGCAGTGGCTTTATGATCTGCCAGCGGCGCTGGCGGCACCCCTGCCTTCCCCGGGGCAGTGCTTACCGCGGAAGTGCGGAGCCCAGTGGCTCCGTCACAATAGCCTAAGGGTATAGAACTGTAGATTCCAGTAGTGAGTTTCTGCCAGATTTTTCTGAGTATGTCTCTCCACCACCCTTCCCTTACAAGTTTATTTCAGAGTACTAAGAGAGACACTCTGAGTCAAAACTCATAGAGGGGATAGAAGCTGTATTGCAATTATACCTGGATAGAGCCTTAGTTAAGGACTGCTTTCTCCTTGGAGTGAGAGCAGCTTTACATGTAAATGGCCATAAACAATAAAGAAAGACCTGCCAGCCATAGTGAAAATGCCTAAGCTTCTACAAACCATCCAGGACAATGATCCTGGACAAAGCTTGGTGCCAACTCTGCCCACATATCTACACTAGTGACACCATCACAGGACCCAACCAGATTAGCCACACCATCACTGGTTCTTTCACCTGCACATCTACCAATGTAATATACGCCATCATGTGCCAGCAATGCCCCTCTGCTATATATATCAGCCAAACTGGACAGTCCCTCTGTAAAAGAATAAATGGCCACAAATCAGATATCAGGAATGGTAATATACAAGAACCTGTAGGAGAACACTTCAATCTCCCTGGACACACAGTAGCAGATTTAAAGGTAGTTTGGGATTAAACAAAACTCCCTAGTTCGAACTAGGGGGCTAGTGTAGACATACTCTCAGTCGTTTCAAAATGGGTTTAGGGCCTTTTAATGGGTTTAGGGCCTTTTAAAGCCAAAAGCAGTTTCTCCTCTCTTGGTGTTCACACCTCCACATCAGCTGCTAGAAGTGGGCCTCATCCTCCCTGACTGAATTATCTTCATTATCTCTTGATTGGTACTCTTTTCTCATGCTTGTATATTTATACCTGCCACTGGAATTTCCACTACAAGCATCTGACAAAGTGGGTCTTTGCCCACGATAGCTTATGCTCCAATAAGTGTGTTAGTCTATAAGGTGCCACAGGACTCCTCGTTGCTTAAGCTTATCAGTTAATCTTGTCAACTACATGCATTTCCCCCCTTAAAAGCCAATTTCCCCCAGCATCTGCCACCTGCCCTCTCCCCAGTTACTGCCTCTGTCAGAGGCAGTGGGCAGGGGCGGGGAGGAGGGTGAAGCTGCCGCGAAGCAGCCTGTCTGTGGTGGGCCTGAGCTTCCAGCAGACAGAGAATGCTACGCATCCCACAGAGCAGCCTCTGGCTCTGGTGAGCCTGGGCCTACTGCAGAAAGAAGCTGATCCCAGCAGCAGCCACTGTCAATGGGGAGGTAAGGGATTGAGGTGCAGGAGAGGGTGTGGGGTCTGGGAGGGAGTTTGGATAAAGGATAGGGGACTAGGGTGCAGTGGTTTGGGTTGTAACCTTGGGCAGGGGAGTAGGGTGAAGGATCTGGGAGGGGATATGGTTGAAGAGGGGGTGCAGAGGGTTTGGGTTATGTAGGGTGGGGAGCAGAGGGTGGGGTGCCAAAGGCAGACTCTGGCCTGGAGACCTACCTGCTTGATTCCTACCCAGCAGCCCTCTCAGGCAGAGTCTCTGCCTTGCCCGCCCCTGCGCTGGCTGCAGAGGCAATGTGGTCTTTAAATAGCTAGGGCCCAAGGGACGGGGGAAGGGTGCTTTCCAAGCTGCCTATGGAAACCAGCTAAAGGGATTGTACTGGATACAGGGGCAGTGCGGGAAGCCTCTCCCCCCGCCCCTGGGTTCTCAGCTGTTCAAACAGAGCCTTGCAGCAGCCGCTTTTCTCAGCATATGGGGGGCAGGCAGGGAGTCTGCTTGAAGCTCCCCAACGTGTCCATGGGTGGATCTGGCAGCTTAGCAGGAGACTCGTGGGCTGTATTTTGCTCAGACATGTTTTAGATGAAAACATGGTCCCAGATGTGTGTCTGTTGTTTCACTATGTTGTATATCTTAAAGATGTTTAGTGCCCGAACACTTGTAGAAGTGTGGGGATGGGGGCAGAATTGCAAACCATAATGAATCACAGGAGTTCTAATATAACCTTGTTCCTATGAAGTGTTTTTTTAAAGCAATATAGGATTGTATTGATTTGACTGCATTGGGTGGGAAAATGCATTGGTTGGTTAAGAAATACTATGATGCCCCATACTTACGGGAGATTAAGTATTAAGTATTTAATAGTAAATATAAAAAGCCTTGTAGCTTCTGTCTGCTAGACTTGCAAAGCATTGGTTTTTATTAATGCCTTATCCTTTGATTTTTTTGCTAGTTGTTTCTCATGTGTCTTTCACTATTGTATAGCATCTCCTTTATCTGCTATTCTCTTGCAGCTGGTTTGAGCATAGATTTCACTGGGATTCACTGTTTTGTTTAGAACTTTTTGACAGTTGAACTCTGAGTTCTCCAGAGTGAAAATATTGTTATATACATTTCTAGTTTCATTCTGAGCTTTCAACGCCTTCTCAAAACCAGGAAGATATAGTTTAAGCAGGGGATCACTCCCCTAGTCCTACAGACCTGACTGTGTAGCTACACATTTTCTAACTAGTCTACTGTGGTTAAAAGCTGTTGCTCAGTGGGGTGAATGCGCTTAACATTTTTACCTCCTTATGCCTTCCGAGACCAAACTGAGACTTGTTAAGGACTGCCACAGTGAAAGCATCTGTGACACTGTCATTTTCTTCTGCCTGCACTTTTATGCTTTTTAGTTGTATGGCTTGGTACAGTCTTTGACTAGAATGCCTCACAAAAGGATCAGAGGGATAGCCGAGTTAGTCTGTAAATTAAAGGAAACATTTTCAAATCTCCCTCTCTTCCCTCCTGTGCATTTTTGTGTTATGTTAGTGTCAATGACCCCATGTTTCCTTCAGTTTGAAAAAGATATGCCAAGATTTCATAAAGGGGGGCAGATTCAGTTAGGCTGAGGATTGAATGCAGCCTATGAACTGCAGGCAACAAATCCAAGTACCCAAACAGCTAATTTCAGCTGTGTATTTTGAGGCATTCACTGTTCAGTTGTAGGTGCAAATAGGTGAGGATATCTTGCACCAGGGAGGCTACCATTCTGAAATTGTATCTTTTTTTAGTTTTGTAGAGAGCATCATCGTGCGCTAGGATGAATTTCCTTCCCTCTCAAACTGCATCCTTCAGAAGTGGCCATGTTATTACAATATATTACAGGGCCATGTTATTTTGGCCTTGCAATATAATGCATTCATAAAGATACAGATCAGAAAAAAATGTATTGAATTTCCAAGTCCTGTGTTGCCTCCAACACATGACATCCATGGAGTATCATCTCTCTCTCTCTCTCTCTCTCTCTCTCTCCATGGAGAAAGACACTCTGAATGGGGATAAATGTTGGTGAAAGAGGAGATTTTTATGCAAATATGCTGGACATGTCTACCTATTGGAGAATGACAAATTGTTACCAGGTGGTCTTTTGGTAAACCTTGGGGCTCCAAGTAGAGATGGTCACACAAAAGGAAATGAAGAACTAATCTCTCATCAGTTAATAGCTGCTTGGCTAACTTGTAACTTCTCACTAGAAAAACAAAAATAGCCAAACCACTGAGGAATGATTCAAAACTTACTGAAACTTCTTAAATAGTTAAAAATGGTGGTACCCCATCTATTCTAAAACTCCCACTGCTACTCTCATAGTGGAGCTCCATGAATGGCCCTTCTTTGCAGAGGTCTTGTTTATCTCTGTTACCCTGTTAGCTAGTGTTGCTAATGGTTAGTATCCATGGTGACACAGTTAGTTAGCCAAGGTGGTGGCTGCTGTAGGCTTCTCAGAGCAGGTGTACATGATAGAGTGGCTAAGAAGTTTAGGTGACATAGTGACTAGAATGCTGGAGTTGCCTGGAGACCTGTTTAAACTATTGCTCCTACCTAGGTGGAGCTGCATCCCTGCGATCTGTGGTAGGAAAAGTTTCTGAAAAGGCTGGAGTAGGCACAAGCTGGGTGATTTTCTGGAAAACGTTAGACGAGATAATACCGAATGATGACAGCATATGACCTGCAAATAACCTATATTACAGGCTTACCTTGTTTCTGTTCTCCCTGCTAATACCCTACCTGCTAATACCTTGATTTAGCAACCGCTATATGTGAAAGAATCATAGATTTCAAGATAGTTTAATTCACCAAATTATTTCACCCTGTTTTTCATCAAAGATTTAATACCAGGGGCTTATGTTATGTTACTTTCTTTACTCATACATAGTATAGAATCATAGAATAATATAACTGGAAGGACCTTGAGAGGTCATCAAATCCAGTCCCCTGACCTCATGACAGACCAAGCACCATCTATATTATCCCTGACAGATGTCTATCTAACCCACTCTGAAATATCTCCAGTGATAGAGATTCCACAACTTCCCTAGGCAATTTATTCCAATGTTTAACCACCCTGACAGTTAGGAAGTTTTTCCTAATGACCAACCTAAACCTCCCTTGCTGCAATTTAATTTAATTGCTTCTTGTCCTATCCTCAGAAGTCAAGGAAAACAATTTTCTCTCTCTTCCTTGTACAGGTTCGACCTCCCTGATCAGGCACCATTGGAACCTGATTGGTCCCGAATGAGGTAGTTTGCTGGACCATGGGAGGTCACCTGTTGACAGACTCCGGGCTTTCCCAGGGTCCATCAGCAGAGGGCTCTGCTGCCCCGGCGCTGCCAGGGTGGTGGGATTCTGCTGCCCGAGGGGCTACCCATTCCTTGGGCTCTGTGGTCCAGAGGCTCTCTGGTCCAGCAACATTCATGGTCCTGCCAGACCATAGATGTTGACACCAGCAAGTCCCAGGCAAGAGAGGTTCAACCTGTAACACACTTTTAGGAACTGGAAAGCTGCTATCATGTCTCCACTCACTCCTCTCTTTATCATACTAAACAAACCTTGTTTTTTCAATCTTTCCAAATGACCTTGCTTTTCTCTGGGCCTTCTCCAATTTGTCCACATCTTTCCTGAAATATGGTGCCCAGAACTGGACCCAATACTCCAGTTATAGTATAAATTAGTGCATTGTAAAATATCACAAATCAGACTTAAGCAGTGTTTATAAAAATGTAAAGGAACATACTTTTGTGCCAATTAAGCTTTTTTCTATTTTTAAAAAAAAATATATTTATTTTCTTACACTCTTTGGTACTCCATCATATGTCTTCCCAACCACTGCTGTGAATTATGGATGTTTTAATGCGTTTAATTAAAATTTCAGCAGTTACACGGTTATACACGAGGTGGAAGTCACCTGCCCAGAAGCTGGTGCATGGAGGGAGCCAGCTTTTAAGATAGCTCCCCAAATATACCGGCTCCCGCCTGTCCCCACCCTTGGCACTCCTGCTTCTGGTACAGAGGCAGCAGTGCAGGATTAGAGGCAGGTGGCTGCCTTGGAGCTGGTGTGCACTGGTAGCCAGCTTTAAGCCATCTCCCCAGGTGTGTATTGGGAACCTGTGTGCAACAGTGAAGGTTAACTGATGAGCCCAGGCTCAATGGGTTAACCATGTACACAGTTACACTTTCACATCCCTACTGTGAATTTTGCTATAAATGTGGAATTTTGCTTCTAAAGGTTGTGGAATACCTTTGTGGAATGGTGATCAGCGGCCAATGGGAGCTGTGATTTCCCGTAGCTGCAGAGATGCAGATAAGTACCGGGATGGGGGGGCCCTCCAGGGACTAGCTCTGGTAGACCAAATCTGGCCTGTGGACCGGTATTTGCCCACCCCTGCTGTATGTAATGATGATTTAGATCCTGGATATATTGTAACACTTTTTTGCACTGAGTAGAAAAATATTTTAAGTTTACCTGCATTCTTAGACTCTAATTGCTACAGGTGATAGAATCTTATATTCTAATCACGACATTTTACACTGTATCTTAATATATAATGGACAATTTGTCTTGTTTTGAGGTGATTCATCATTCTGTGGTCTAGAGTGATAGAAGTGATTGGGGAGACTCATCATGGAGTATCAAAGTGTGCAAATAAGCAGGGAAATAAATATAATTCTTTTAAAAATAGAAAAAAGCTTAATTGGCACAAAAGTATGTTTATTTACATTTTTATAAACACTTCTTAAGTTTAATTTGTCAAAGACAGTTATTTGAACAGAGAAGCTATTACCATGTTCTTTAAAATCATGCATGATTTAGTATAGTAGTATATAAAAAGATAAACAAACTATAATGATAAGTTTCAGTAGTGGCTCTAAGTTAATGTTGTGTAAAATGGTTACTGAAGATGTAAGTAAAATTTGATACTCTGGATCCCAAATATCACTTTTTTGGACAAAAACGACTCGCTTCTGCAAGACAAAGATTGTGTTGTGTCCGTTAAAAAAACATTTGTTCTATACTTTTAAGTAAATGATTTGGACAGTATAAAAAGGAGCCTTCTTGGGAGGTGTATAAAGCAATATTTAGGGTTGTGCTAACTGATAAGAATAGGCTTTTAGCTGAAATGTAAGAAAGTGTAATTTTTACCATAAATGCAAATACAACATAAATCTTGTGTTGGACTTTCCTCAGTTTTTCTTTCAAAAATAACAACAACAACAACAAAAGGCTATCTGTATATAGAGAGATGGTTATAGATATAACATGTCATACACTTATCTAAAGCTTATTCTTCTGAGAGGTTCTAAAGTGATTTGTTGCTTTATTTTTATTTGTCCCTAGTGGAGCATTGTCATCTGATGCTTCTAAAGGTTGTTCTTCTAATCTAACCCCTTAGAGGCACCTTAGCTAAAATGACTGATTGGAAGCATTGCTGCTGTACAGTCTATTTGTACACTGACTTGAAATCTACCTTGTCTTAAGGGAGGTTTTCATTTATCTAAAACTTCCCCAGCAGAATGAAAGCGGCCTGTTGAAAAATCACACTTTTGTGGCAGTGGTACCAGTTTACACACACTTTCCTTATTTCACACAGACCCATATGTACATATTTGCACATATCCCTTTTTATCTTTGTTAGCCTCTTCATGCACTTGAGCATACAACTTCTGTTTATATATATGGAGATTACATCCTTTTAATTTTTTTAGGATTTAATGCAATTGTGAGTTGCTGGATTGTCAGGTCAGGAGACGGAAATATACTAGTCATAGGATACATATAACGCATTCTCTATGTCAATGCATTTCAACCTTGACTTAAGGAACCATATCTAGAAGTGAGAAGATAGTTTATTCTCTGTGTCCCTTCAAGTGCTAGGGTCAAGAATAGGAACAAATGGGCAACAGTGACAGTAGTATTTGGTGATATGATAGTTGTCCATTGGAATTGAGCATGACCACCAACTAGCATTCAGCATTTTGAAAATCTGTTCTATAGTGCATGAAGATGCGTAATAATTTCAGGGGAAGATTATAATGATATGCTAATAAGCTAAGATTCTTCTCATTTACATAGCTTTAAGGCAATAAGTACATAAAATGAGAAACCTGTTGAGAGGGTTTTCTTTTATGTAGTTCCTAATCACTTGTGTTTAATTATAATTTTGAGACTTGATGGTTGTGCTTGAAAATGTTTTCAGGTTTTTGGGTTTTGAATGTTTTTAGTTGACTTGCAGGATTTGCCTGCTCAAAATCATTACTTGGTTTCTCTGTTGGGTGACTTTCCCCACCCCAGTGGTTCTGCTCTGAAATTCTCTGTTGATTTTGTTGTGGTTTCTTAATTCTTATCTATTTCCCACCCTCCTGTTTTAATATTCATTTAAATATGCAGTAATAATGTATTATCTTGAAGTGCTAATGATCTTCAGTTAAGGGTAAAAAGAATCAAGAGGCATGAATTTAAGTAGTGCTGTTTGTTTGCAGTAAACCACCCATCAGGATATTTACTGCTTGACCATCCTGGGAATCGCTTCCTTAGTATCCTTTGAAAGACTTGAGGAAAAAGGACAGTAAGAAGGAGAGCCTGACATGTTTTCCGCGTACATGCATCTGAATAATGTCTCAGGAATGACTTGTACTTTAACCCTCTCCCCACAAAAAACTACCTAGAGGGATGCTGACCCCTATTATTGCCATATTATCTTAGTCCAGTCCTTTAATTCATAGAATCATAGAATACTAGAACTGGAAGGAACCTCAAGAGGTCATCAAGTCCAGTCTTAAGAACATAAGAATGGCCATACTGGGTAAGACTAAAGGTGCATCCTGTCTTCGGACACTGGCTTATGCCAGATGGTCCAGAGGAAGTGAACAGAACAGGGAATCATTAAGTGATCCCCCTCCTGTCATCCATTTCCAGCCCCTGACAGAGGCTAGAGACACTATTCCTACACATTCTGGCTAAGTAGTATTGATGGACCTAACCTCCATGGATTTATCCAGTTCTTTTTTTAAACCCTGTTAAAGTCCTGGTCTTCACAACATCTTCTGGCAAGGAGTTCCACAGGTTGACTGTGCTGCATAAAGAAATACTTCCTTTTGTTTGTTTTAAATCTGCTACCTATTAATTTCATTTGGTGACCTCTAGTTCTTATGATATGGGAACAAGTAAATAACTTTTCCTTATTTACTTTCTCCATACCTATCATGATTTTATAGACCTCTGCTGTATTCCCCCTTAGTCTCTTCTTGTCTAAGCTGAAAAGTCCAAGTCTTTTTAATCTCTCTAAATATGGGATCAATGCCAAACCCCTAATCTTTTCCCTTTTCTGAACATTTTCCAATGCTAATATATCTTTTTTGAGATGAGGTGACTGCATCTGTCTGCAGTATTCAAGATGTGGGCTTACCATGGTTTTATATACAGGCAATAAGATATTCTCTGTCTTATTCTCTATCCCTTTTTTAATGATTCCTAACATTTTGTTTGCTTTTTTGACTGTGGCTGCACATTGAGTGGATGTTTTCAGATAACTATCCACAATGACTCCAAGATCTCTCTTGAGTGGTTATAGGTAATTAGTCCCCACCATATTGCATGTATAATTGGGAGTATCTTTTCTAATGTGTATTACTTCACATTTATCAACATTAAAATCCATTTGCCATTTTGTTGCTCAATCACCTAGTATTGTGAGTATTGTGAGTCTGCTTTGGTCTTAACTATCTTGAGCAGTTTAGTATCATCTGCAGATTTGCCACCTCTTTCTCGAAATCATTTATAAATAGATTGAACAGGATTGGTCGCAGTACAGACCCTTAGGAGACAACACTAATTATCTCTCTCCATTCTGAAAACTAGCTATTTATTTCTACCCTTTGTTTCCTGTCTTTTAACCAGTTATCAATCCACGACAGGACCTTCTATCTTATCCCATGACAACTTACTTAAGAGCCTTTGGTGAAGGACCTTATCAAAGGCTTTCTGGAAATCTAAGTACACTATATCCCCTGATCCCCCTTCTTCACAGGCTTGTTGACCCCCCTCAAAGAACTCAAGTAGATTAGTAAGGAATGATTTTCCTTTACAGAATTCATGTTGACTTTTTCCCAACAAATTATGTTAATCTATGTGAGTGACAATTTTATTCTTTACTATAGTTTCAACTAATTTGCCTGATACTGACATTAGTCTTACCGGTCTGTAATTGCCAGGATCACCTCTAGAGCCCTTTTTAATTATTGGCGTCACATTAGCTATCTTCCAGTCATTAGGTACAGGAGCTGATTTAAAGGATAGGTTACAAACCCACAGTTCATAGTTCTGCAATTTCACATTTGAGTTCTTTCAGAACTCTTGTGTGAATGCCATCTGGTCTCGGTGATTTGTTACTGTTATTCCAAAACCTCCTCCAATGACACCTTAGTCTGGGACAATCCCTCATGTTTTGTCACCTAAAAAGAATGGCTCAGGTTTGGGAATCTCCCTAACATCCATTAAAACCAAAGCAAAGAATTCATTTAGTTTCTCCACAATGACCTTATCGTCTTTGTGGGGTGGTCAGGCAGGGCACACGATGCTTGAGTTTTTAGAAATTTCAGCCTGTGCGCCAAGCTGGAGGCAGACACCTTTTTCCCCTGCTGGGACTCTGCGGTGGGTGACCAGAACATGCCAATGTGCATAGTGAGGGTGTGGCATACCCACTCATGCCCTAGCTAATGAAGCCATACACCAGCCACCTGGACCCAGCAAGGACCTTTTCAATGCCCGCCACATGCTGTGTGCGCCACAATATTGTAGAACGCAAGGGGGAGGCCTTCTTCCCAGGGTAGGAGGTAGATGCCGGGAAGGGGCAAGGGGAGGTGGAAGGGAGAGAGCGGAAAGGTGCACCAGGCCCATCAGTTGAGGGTGCACATCCGGGAGGCCCTGAGGGAGAGGTTCTCTCAGGCCCCCAGTAACTCTCCCCAGTGCCTCCCCAACAGGGGCTGCTGCCTTTCCGCTCTCTCCCTTCCACCTCCCCTTGCCCCTTCCCTGACCTCCCAATAAACACACCTGTTTGGTTTGAACAAAAAAGGAGTGCTTCTTTATTGAACATGAGGAGAAGGTGGGCAGGTGGAGGGGGATGTCTGAACTGGGAGGGGGGATCAGAACTGGGAGTAGTAGTGGAGCGGCTTGCGGTGCCACCTTAGGTGCGGGGACCTCTTTGGGATTGGGTGTGTCTAGGGACCAGAAAGGGGCGGGCAGGAGGTGTGGTTATAGTGGGGTCAGGGTTGGCAGGGGCCCTGTTTTTGCGCAAAAATCCTGTAGTGTAGACGTAACCTCTGTCTTGCTTCCCATGGGCTCTTACCTATCACCTCTCTGTGTTTACTAAAGTCTGCCTTCTTGAAATCCATTGTCTTGATTTTGCTGTTCTCCCTTCTATCATTCCTTAGACTCATGAACTCTTTGATTTCATGATCACTTTCACCCAAGCTGCCTTCCACTTTCAAATTCTCAACCAATTCCTCCCTATTTGTTAAAATCAAATCTAGAACAGCTTCCTCCCTAGTAGCTTTCTCAGACTTTTGAAATAAAAAATGGTCTCCAGTGCAGTCCAAGAACTTGTTGGATAATCTGTGCTCTGCTCTGTTAATTTCCATACAGATGTCTGGATAGTTGAAGTCCCCCATCACCACCAATTCCTGTGCTTTGAATGATTTTGTTAGTTGTTTAAAAAGCCTCATCCACCTCTTCTGCCTGGGTGGGTGGTCTGTAGGAGACCCCTAGCATGGCATCACCCTTGCTTTTTACCCCTTTTAACCTAACCCAGGGACTCTCAACATGTCTGTCTCCTACGTCCATCTCAACTTCAAGGCTGTGTCTACACTGGGCCACTTATTCCGGAAAATCAGCCGCTTTTCCGG
>JANRFK010003679.1:16181923-16193160 GCA_030068395.1 Apalone spinifera
TTTGAAATAGCAGTTTGGCTGTGTAGATGCTAGTAAAGTTATTTCGAAATAACTACTGTTATTTCAAAATAACTGGCTGTGTAGACATACCCTAACAGATTTATTTGGGCATAAGCTTTCATGGGTAAAAGCCTCTTCAGCAGATCCATGAAGCTGTAATATTTTGGATGAGATACTTCCATCTATTTAATCATGGTTTTCTTCACAAAGTTTTATGTGACCAAGCTAATTCTTAATGATTTGTTCAGAACAATCAATCAGCCGCAGAATTCCATTGATCATTTAGAGGGAATTAGTTTGGATCCTCCTGCTCTCTTCAGTGAAGCTGAAGCAAAATGGTTATTACAGCAATATTTTGTGATTTCAACAACGGAGAAGATGTACTTAAGTCTTTGGCTAAAAGATGTATTAAATGGGCACTGTAGCCATATGTTATTAATCAGCATCCTCCTGTTTCTCCTAAGTATTTTCTCATCTTTGCCACATGTGAAGCATTGCCTGTGACAAAACAGTGTCTGTGGCAGTTGAATTTTGTTCACTGTTCAGTTCATTACAGCTTTACTGTCACTTTTAATATTCTGTTGTGTAGGCATTTCCCAGTGTATCTACTGTTTCTGAAAGATAGGCAACCCTATCTTCTGTTGTCACTCAGGCACGTATTACTGGATCATTGTGTATATTGCTCCACCCATCAAAGGTTAACTGGCAAATTTCTTGCACACTGTTCAACTTCCTTCTCATATAATGTATCTAGCAACCTTCCACCAATGTCTGCTCTACCAAGTGGAGTGTAGCCTGGTTGTACGGGCTCAATCATGCCAATGAAGGGGTTTATTGACAACAATGTAAAAAGGAGAATTTTTGGCAAAAATGAATTGAGCAATCTTTTCGTCTGTTGTGTCTTGTTGATATCAGGCTGGTCTTTACTATATATTCATCCATGATGGTGGTTTTACTGGACGATCAAAATCTTTTGCTTGCTACTGATATTTTATTTAGTTGCAGCACTGCTGCTAAAAGTACCAGTGAATGATTCCAAAGTTGTTGCAGTTAGGCAGTCTGATTCTTATGCTCAACTGGGATCCTGAAACAAAATTAAAAAATATTTTGAATAGTCATTCGTCTCAGTTCTTCTCACTCTATTATTCAGTTTATCATTTCCTTTTTTTCAGCAACAATGAACTTTTGATTCCAAATTACTAAAAAAAAAAAAAAATTCGAAGACTGTGCTTAGAGTGCATTTAATTTTGGAATAAGCTCCATTGAACTCACTGGCACTTCTATTTTTTGAGAAAACAAATACAGAATGGGTTTCCCTTGGAAAAGCTGAGTTATGCTAAAGAAAAATAGGGACTAGACTTATGAAATCACCATTATGATTTATGACCATGATATTCCAAAATATGAGGTATAAATTTACTATATGTTTGAGAGAATTTGTCTGCTGTCTCTCCGTCTGTCTGTTCAAGAACTCCTCCTAAATCGTAAGAGGTAGAATCACCAAATTTGGTGTACAGCTTCCTCTTAGCATAACGTAATGCAAGTTCAGGATTTGGTTGTGTCAGGAAAATGGGATGTGCCTGGAATGGGATTGCTTCTCATAAAATGGAAAAGGAGGGTTCTGCTATATAATGACCACATGGGGACAGCAGGGGATATAGGATGGAAAGTAGGGATAGTTATACTGTATAATAGGGTTCGGCAATCATTTCAAACCAAAGAGCCAAACTACATTAAAATTCAGAACAAATGGTCAACAAAGATCCGTATAAGAATGCCCATTTGCATGGCTGAAAATGTACAATATAATATTATTGATATTTAGCATGATGATTAATAAAAGCATAAATGAAACATTGTACTCAGACTTTATTTAACGGGACTTCCGCTGTTTCATCTTTTTGCACATTTCTTTGATGTTTACATCATAACTGGTCAAATTCAGGTTCATGCATGCATTTAAGCTACATGAGTAATTCCGCGTTTTTAAAATTTTTAATGAATTTTTCATTTCAATTTAAAAAGTTGCATGCATTTTGGGAATGATAAAAGAACCGTATTTGGTCCATACTGAGCCATATTTCGCTCTAGAGCCATAGGTTGCAGACCCCTGCTGTATAATGACCCTAGGAGGTTAGCAAGGGGAAGCAAGGTAATGGTTTGGTTGTGCCAGGAAAATGGGGTGTGACTGGAATGGGATTGTTTCACATAAAACCATACAGATAAGAGACGGAATCACCAGGCAGGTGAAAAGGGCTGGCTGGGAGTGCGACCCCGCTCTCCCTCTACCTTCCCCCATCCGGGACTGTCCCAGCTCCAAGCCTTCCACCTAGTTTCTTTAGCTAGTTTCTTCACCTCATCTGGTCTTCCACCATTTAGAGAGGGCAAGGGGGGCTGAAGCCCTCCCTAGTTCGTATGGGAACATTGCTGGCTGTTCCCCTTCATCAGGACACGAGGAGGAGAAAGTGCACAATTTGCTACATTACTCACTCTGGCTGGGGAGCGTGGGGGGCAGATGCACCTGCCCCAGCTGTGCCTGCTGGAGCTGCAGTAGCCATGGAGAGACATTTCTCATCTGGCCCCAAGCTGCTGCAGTGAGTGTGGGCTGGAATAGTCTTCTCTCCCCAGGGTAGCTTGCAAATTGAATCCCTAATCTTCACCCCAGAGCAATGATTTAAACGAAAAAAAAACCAAAAAATTAACTGGGTTAAGGACCATAGCAACGCAGAACTTCCTTACCTTCCCACAGCTATCTTCCAGCTTCCCTACATAGAGAACCATGAACTTGAATACTGAAATGTTTAAGCTCTCCTGCTTTCCTTGACAAAACACACTCTCTTTCTTTTGGTTTCATTTAGCTTTGGAGGTTGCATTTCTTTTACCCCATCATAAAAAGGAAAGCAAACACTTACTAATAAAACCTGATACAGCAATACAATACCCAAAGGAGGGATGTGATGGTAGATCTAAGAAGCAATTAACATCAAGAAAAATCTAGGAAATAACATTGACAGAAGCAGTCACTTTCATTTTCTACTGAGCATGTTGGCAGCATTGACAATTAATTTCATGTAAATTAAAATATGGATTGGCTACTTTGATAAAAAATAATACTTTAAAAAATGCCATTAATTTGATTAACAGAAATACTTGCCTTCCCTTTTCCCTTCCCGATAGCTTCTTTATTGCTCTTTTGTCTTTTTGGGTTTATTATCCAGCAGTCAAGCGGGTGTTTTGAATTCCAGAATTGTTATTTAGGCAGCACAGTGAACAAAGAGGCTCCTGGTAAGTGTATAATAGCTACATTTTGTTCAGAAAAGAAGTGGTGGTGGCTGGATGAAGGTTGAGTGGAGATGTACTACTGCTCACTCTTTCATTTTGCTGATGTATGCCCTGATTCTGCAATGTGTTCTGCACATATGCAGGGGTCCACTTTTCTGGCACTCATTGTAGGATTGGGGCTTTAGGTAGTGCCTCCCCAGTCCTACCAACCCATCGGCAGTTCTTTCAAGCCCAGAAGTGACAGAGTTCTGAAACTGAACCAGTCAGCTGGCCCAACGGAGTCAAGCTGCTTTAGATAGTTTTTTGAAATCAGTGAAAGCGATATAACTTTTGTGGAGAGGACTATGAAAAGGGAGGCATTGAATCTTTGGAGCAGGACTGGTTCATTATAATCTTATGGCCCTGTTTCTGTTTGTTCTGCATTTATCTTTTGTAAAAGCAAATAAAGAAAGAACAAATATCACAAAGGATATATTATTTTGGAACTATCTTAACAAACAGAAGAAACGTGCTTGAAAAAGCTGAATGCCCCTTATTTGCAAACCAAGATGACAAAATTGTCTTGGGAAATCAGTGATTTGGAGCATGCCAATTTTGGATTGTAATGCATATTAGAAGTGGCACTTTGTTTTTGTATATGCTGTGAGGTGTACCCAGTGCTGAACAGGCGTAAGGTGGACCAAACCAATATCAGCACACCTGTTCCAAACAATTGACAGTAACAAAGCATGAAGTACAAATACAGTGAAATACCATATAGAACAATGGTCTCCAGCCTTTTTAAGCAGAAAATCACTTTGAATTTAAGTGCAATACAGGATCTACCTCAAATTCCTGATTTCCACCTCTTTCACCACCCTTTTTCTGAGACCCTGTCCTCTCACTCTGTTCCCCCCCCCCCACCTGTTCCTCACTCATTTTCACCAGGCTGGGGTAGGAGGGTGGAGTGCAGGTGGTGCAGGCTCTGGTCTTGGGCCAAAAGGTTCAGAATGTGGGAAGGGCTCTGGGCTGAGCAGGGGTTCAGCATGCAGGAGGGGGTTCAGGGCTGGAGCAGGGTTTCAGGATGCAGGCTTTGGCTGGATGCAGCTTACCTCAGGTGGCTTATTGGGGAGTAGCACAGTGGGGCTAGGGCATGCTCACCCCCACTCTGGCCCTGCGCTACTCCCAAAAGCATCTGGCAAGTCCAGCAGCATTTCCTGCGGGAGGAGGGACAGCTGGCTCCGTGCGCTGCTCCCTGTCCACAGACACCACCCCCCACACCTTTCATTGGCCATGGTTCCCCATTTCTGGCCAATGGAAGCGGAGGGGCAGTGTCTGCAGGCAAAGACAGCGTGTCAAGACTCCCTGCTCCAGCTCCCTAAGGAGTCGCAGGGACATTTCAGATGTTTCCAGGAGTGGTGCAGGGCTGGGGCTGGAGGGAATCTCTCTTAGCTCCATTGTGGTGCTGAACTGCTAGTGTCCGATCTCCCAATTTGGCTGCAGGAGCTCCCAGAAGACTCCTGGCCAGTTTTCCACACATGGATGGAAAAATTAGAGAGAATGAATTTTGTTATATGCACCAATATTGAGGTAATGTGGAGCACCAGTAGAAACTTGACCACACACACACACACACACACAAATTGGGATTAATTACTCCTTCCACAACAGGCTAGGCATTTTAGAACTCACTACTCAATTACATTTAAACATAGGAGAATAAAATGATGAAATGCACAGATCAGTCAAAAACCTGAAATAACTTAATGTGAAAGAAGTAACAGCAACACAAGTAAGTGCTGTGTCAGGAGGTGAGTGTGAAAGACAGAGTGTGTTTGTCTGACTGACAGACATACACACACTGTGTGAGAGTGACAGAGATTCATATTGCCCCTTTAAGTATGCTGAGCACATTCACACATAACAACAGCTGCCAGAAAGTTCCCTGGATCCCAAGCCCTATCACGTCCCCTCCCATGGAGATGGGGTACAGCAGTAGAGGGAGGGGGATGCCCTGATATCAGCACCTTCCTCTTCTGTCTCCCTCACCCCACATAGCCAGCGGAAGGTCCTGAGAAGCGTGACAGTGGAGAGAGGTACAGCTGACCTGCTGGCATTTGATAGCCTTCCAGCCAAATCAGTCAGGATTACCTGTCAGAGGCTCCAGAATCTATCAGTAGATCCCAATGTATTGGTTGGTGTCCATTGATATTGAGGCATTCTTAATCTTATATATATATTCTTTTTGTGGCATATAAATATGAGCAGCATCATATGTTAAGCTGTGCAAACAATTGATTTTTCAGTTCAGTAGCTGAATCAAAAAACAAAAAAAAGGTTACCCTGAAAGAGAATATTTCAAAATGTCCAAAGAACTGAAATGCTAAAAGTTACCGTAAAGTTGCGAATATAGTGCGCACTTTTTCCCGTTTTTTTAACGTCAAAGTCGGGGTGCGCATTATCCATAGGAGGTTTTTTTTTCAAAGTTTTCATTTGGCGGTTCTGCGGCACTTAATTAATCGCTGGACACCAGAGGTTAAGTTGATTTTTATTAGCATCGACAAGCAACTATATACACCTTTTCAAAAAGGTAAGTTAAACAAATGAAATCAACACTGCAGCGCAAACAAGCAAATACCGTATATTAATTGATCTTCTACTCATCTTCGAAGCCCTCGAATTCACGTTTGTTAGAAACTTCCTTGAACAGACGAGCAATATCTTCCGAGGGATAGCCCTCGACATCTTCATCCAGGTAATACAAATCATTGTCATCTTCGCATACTGGTAATTCGCCCTCAGACAACTCATCATCACTCGGATCCATCCACAGGGCATCATCCTTGCTGCCATCCATAGCATTAGAGATGCTGCATTTCAGAAATCCTTTCCTTATGATAGCGGGATCAAGTTCAACCCAGACATCCGCTATCCACTGGGTAACATCTTGCAGCATCGGTGTTCGCATACGTCCACCTGCAGTAAATGTATGTTCACCTTCCAACAACCAGGTGTTTCATTTCCTGCGTAGTGCATCTTTCATTGGCTTGTTAATTGTCACGTCAAGCGGCTGCAACATTTTGGTCATTCCACCAGGAATAATTGCCAAGTCTGTTTTGTCCTGCTGAAGCCTTTTTTTGACGGATGGCATACGATGACACCGAAATGCATCCAAAACTATTAGAGACCGCTTTCTCATAAGTCCACCTGGCCGCTTTGCCCAAACCCTCTGTAGCCAATCAAGCATTAAAGCTTCATCAATCCAGCCTTCAGGGTGAACACGCATGTGAATGGTGTTCGGGAATATAACATTCTTTGGCATTGTCTTGCGCTTGAACACAATATAAGGAGGCAGCTTCGTTCCGTCGGCCATGCAAGCAAGCATTACAGTAAACCTAGACTTTTCATGGCCTGTGATAGCAATGGAGATGTTCTTGGCACCTTTCACTTTAAGTGTTCTGTTGTAGGGATTATCGAAATTTAATGGTGTCTGATCTGCATTACCAATTAATGAAAGGTCGTAGCAATGCTGCTTGCGTAGTTTTATGATAAACTTTTGGAACTGTAGTAGCTTGGTGTCTGAGACCACTAACTTCTGTGCAATAGTTTTTCGGTGTCAGACCGATAGGCTATGGTGATTCATGAACCGATTGCCCCAGCCATGCGAAGCTTTAAACCCGGCTGTGTTAGTGCACGTTTTGGCAATGGTCAAAGCCTTCATTCTAACCTCCACAATGCTAACACCACCGCCTTGCTGTCTACGCTCAACAATCCATTCAACCAGATTGGCCTGAATGGAGAAGGCCCAATCCTGTTACAGGTATTCACTTCAAATTTCCACTAAAGGCAATGGGAGTTCTGGTTATATACCTCCTCACAATGAAAGATGCATAGTTGGGAGGAATATTGGGATCAAAATATACAAGGACCTTACATATTCTGATGACTCATTTCTTTAAAATCCAGAACTCTCACTTGCTGGATTTCTTAATATGGACAATTTGGTATTATAATCAAATGAATGAATTAACTGGGGACTAATCAGAGGTCATAAGGATTTTATTGGGCAAACTTTGAAAATTAGAATTTTAAATCAGCTCTGCATGGATTGATACAGCTAATGATAACAAATAGCTTGAAAATTACTATAAAGGTAAATTTTGCACTAGAATCAGCAAACTGCAAACGTATAGGAAATTGGGATAAACCTCAATGTGTTTGTGTGTGTGTGTGTGTAAAATTATTTCAGTCAAGGCAACATTTGAAAAATGTCTTTTTGTATGCTTCTATTTCCCTTCTTAAGTATGTCAAGGAGACACAGTCAAAAAAAATAGAAACATTTTCATGAAAATTATCCCTTTTTATCAAAAGATATTTCTGATCAGTTTTACTTCCCAGCAAATATGTGACAATGCTAAATAAATGGTTAGTAGCATGAAACTATAGTTACATATGAATACAGGTGAATAATGGTCATGATGTCATGAGACTGGCAGTTGCTTGGATCAACTTTTTTAAATACAGATATTTCTAGATAAACTGTTTGGTGTTCAACCTAGAAGACTTACAGGTAACACTCCATCCATGACTGGAACCCCCATTTGCAAATAATGACTCTCATATGAGAAGTATGGCCTTCAGACCAGCTCTGCGCTAGACCTGGCAGCTCGGTTTAAGGTATGCGGCTTAAGCCAAGCTTGGCGGCATCCCCACAACATGAGGCCAACAGGTGCTAACACTCCCATTGGCTTCCCTTATTCCTGGCATGAGCAGCAGTACTGGACACCGACCGGCAGGGGCACTCTCTGAATTCAATTTAGCAAGTCTTAACTAGACTCACTAAATTGAACTCCAGAAGATTAATTGCGTCAGCATCCATCTTCTGTGGAGTGAAGATGTGCCCTTAGTATAGAAGACTTTGAGCTTTAGTGCTTAAGAGGAAAAATTCTGTAGTGCATCCACCTGGAATAATCCCTACATGATAGTTGAAGACAGGAAATATTTGCTGGCAGCACTGGGCTCTCAGTCTTTTTCTTATGGAAATGTTGATAAAATTGTGAATGCTTTTAAAACACACAAATATTTTGGAAGTGGTTTTAAAAATAGGTACATTAACGTACGAAATGGTCCATTGCCATCCACTCCATCATCCTTTTCCTTTTGATTAGTTTTAATATTTACCCTTTTCCATCTCCTTTTTATATAGAAAATCATTAATTTGGGAAGTAAAATTGTCAAGATATTGGTTATGTTGGTCCATAAAGCTATGGATTTTTTTCTGAGCACTTGTTCTGTACCTAATTTTCAGTCACCTAAGCAATCACTGCTAGTTCATGGATTTGACTGTGCTACAGGTTGCAAGCGGATTAGAATAATTATCTGAAAAGTCTTGTGCAGCCATCTAATGGATGGGGTAGTTTTGATCAAGTGCACAGTGGAAGTGCAGACCTCCCTAAGAATGGCACATAAATACATTAACGCAAATTAACTTCCCTCTATTTATTTTCTTTGACATGGCCTGACATTATTTAATTTGGCTGGGTGGTTTGCAGAGCTGAAGGTCTCTCACAGCACTAGCCAGTTATAAGGACTACTGAGTTTGACTGACTTTGCTGGTATACAGGCAAGTATCCAAGTGCTGGGCCTTGGTGTGATCCCCTCCCTTGCTCCAATACTTGCTATTCTCAGGTAATTTAAATAGGATAATATAGTATGAAGGAGATCTGTAGTGATTCTTCAAGGTAATGGACCTTGATGAAATGAGCTGGACACAGAAATTCAGGAAATCTGACAGTTTTAAGTTGAGGTGCCATCTTCTTGCTAAGCATAACTGCTTTAGAGTCATAATGCAGACTAAAAATCTCAGCTAGCTCTGCTTCAATGCGTGTAAGCTAGTGAATTATTATGTTATCTCTAGTTTATACTATTCATCAAAGAATAGACTGTTGAGAAGGTCTGGAAAATTCTCAAGGGTTTTGTCTCTATTAATGCAGCACAAGACAATGGAAAACATATCTCATACTAATAGCATCTCAGAGCATTTGTAATATGACTGTAGTTTTACTAATTTCATTGAACCTTAGATGATGTGAATTTTCCCTGCCCCTAACTTCATGCTTTCTCCTTCTGCATATTGCACTTAAACAATCTAAGGGAAAATGACACCTAATTGCTGCAACATATTTATGTGAAAATTCAGGCCAATTTCTTACTTAAAAAAGAAAAATAAAAAAAAGTATTGTTCATACCAGAAGTTGATAAACTGATAGCTCTTTTGGGAAATCTGAATAAATTCTAAAATTAAATCACAATGTGAGTTTATGTTATTGTTTCATTCTTCTATTTTTTTACAAGTTCCTGCAGCCAGTCTAGTTCACAGAAGTCTAATTAAAAATTGAAAGTCACAACCCACTTTCTTCCAGTTCCTTGGTGCTCTACTTTTAAAATAAGGGTTTAAAAAGTAAACTCATGAATTTCTTCTGGTTTGGATTCTCTGCTCTATCATAGCTGAAATTCTGGAGAATGAGTGATTGGTTGTAAAGCCTTCAAAACTATTTGAATCTTCTGTATTTAACTGCAAAAGCTAGTTGGAAGTTTGTACATAGAAAATTCTCCAAATGTCACATGCATACGACCTTTTGAAAATGGCATCTCACAAATTCATGTTGAAGGCACTTGTTATACAAAGTTTGGGATTCCCCCCCCCGCCTTCTGCATTTGTCTGGATCTTTAGGAAGAATCAGTGAGAAGCACAGAACCAAGGGGCCAAATGCATGAATTTGTATTATTCATTCCTGTTCACAACAATCTATAACTGCACTTACTTTTTTTTCATTTGAGGCTTGTTTTTATCAGTGTCTGTTGTTTACTCTTTTAGGGACATATCCTGAAAATGCTGATGTGTTTGAGGAAATTCACAGGGCAATAATCATGTCACAAACATTTGCACTTTCAGCCAGTGAGGGAATAGAAAGGACAATATGTCACTTATATGACCAGTTACATTTAAGCAATACACAACAGATTTTCAATATGACTGATCGATTTGAAAAGGTATGAAGTTTGCTAGCAGATATTCTATGTTGAGAGATAAAGTCTGCATTTGTAGAAATAAATTATTTGTTGCAAATTATTTACTTGGCTCTACTGTTTTATATATATAGATCAGTAAAGATATTTGAATGTCTCTATTAGTCTCAGGAATGTTTATGGCAGGTCTGTTGCCATGGAGCCTAGAATGGATAAGTATTCATCTAATTAAAAATAAAGGTGCAGAAGGTGTAATCTATTTTATTAGTGTTTGGAAATAGTGCAAAAATCTGCTGCTTTTAAAGGGTCTCATCCTGTGATATTCTGAATACCTTCCACTTATTTCTTTTGGGGTTGAAGGTCGAGAAAGAGAATCTCAATGGGGAACAGTATTGGATGGTTTCCTGATAGCAAAGCAGACATCTACACTGGAGTAATCAAGGGACAACCAAAGTTTAAATGCAGGTCACAGTGGAATTTCATTAGACAATTCCACACAAGGCTCTGCTAGGTTGTAGTGCCAGCCAAATTAATTTATCCTATTGTTTTCCATTTTCGGAAATACTCTAAAACTGTAAGACAAGGCAAAGGTTGCTGTTGAATACAAATGCCTGATTTCACTAAATATGATTTACTTATTTATTACTGCTTCTGAAATATTAATCCAGGATACAGATACTGAAACACATGTGATTTCCTCTAAAAATAGCATCTCACCCTAGGTAAATAAATATTTATTTGACTACCAATAGCATACTCAGAACTGTACAGAGCTAAAGGAGACTGGCCATATGTGTACTTGTACAGAATGTGGAAGTTTTCCATGTTGTTGCATTCTTAAATAAATTGTCTGTATAGGTCAGAGCGTACCACCACTTCTGTTAGACAGCTAGGCACTATGGCTATGTCTAGACTGGCATGATTTTCCGCAAATGCTTTTAACGGAA
>JANRFK010003679.1:16195988-16208481 GCA_030068395.1 Apalone spinifera
CGGGAGCCCCCGCTCCAATCAGATCTCTCCCCTTCCCCCTCACAGAGCCAGGCACGGAGGAACAATCTGACTTTTAAAGTGGCTGTTTCTGCCGCCCAGCCAGGCTGCCTCGGCTCACATTGTATAGAGGGAGGCATCACGTGGCCAGCTCCTGGTCTCTGTTGGTCACGTGGGCCAGAGCAGCGTGCGCTCTGCTCCCACGCCAGCCTGGTGCCCCCCCTTGCGTGGCACCCAGCATCTGCCCCCTCCTGCCCCCCTTCGCTACGACTGCTGTGCTCCTCACTACCCCGCCCCCACCAGATGCGGCAGGGGACAATTTCCCCGCTGGGCTTCCGCCCAGAGAAACAGGAAATACCGGACACTGCACATGTCTGGTATTTCCTGGTTTTTTTTTTACCAGATGGAGCTCACAAATACCGGACTGTCTGGGTGAAAAACGGACATCTGGCAACCCTACCTGCTGCTGTGCAGGTTGTGGGAGAGGGAAGAGGGAGGTGCTGATGTCAGGGTGTCCCTCCCCCCCCCACTCCTGTACCCCATCTCCATACAGAGAGAAGGAGATGGAGGGAGCTTGGCAATGCAAATCTCTGTCACTCTCACACACTGTGTGTGTCTCTGTCATTCTCACAAACACACACTGTCCTTCACTCTCATCTCCTGACCCAACACGTACATGGGGGTTGTTGTTACTTCTTGTACTGCTTGCAAAGTGCATTATTTTTGATTTTTGACTAGTTTGTGCATTTCATAACTTTCATTTCTCTCTTATGCTTAAATGTAATTCTTTGAGTAGTGAGTCTAAAATGCCTAACCTGTCATGTCTGGAGTCATTATCCTTGAGGTAACTGCTACTCTTGGAAGTGAGTGGCATGTCCCTGTAGCCTCTATGGGTATGTCTACACTGCAGAGTTTTTCCGGAAAAATGGCTGTTTTTCCAGTAAAACTACACTTAAGTCCACACTGCTATTGCGTTCTTTTGACAGAAAGTCGAAAGAATGCAGGGGTTTTCCCGACAGCAGTAGACATCTTTCTACGAGGGAGAAGCCTTTTTCTGAAAGAGTCTTTTGGAAAAAGGCATGTGTGGACGGGAAAGAGGGTTTTTTTCCGAAAGAAGAGGCCTCCAGGAAAAAGCACAGGTGCCCTAGTGGCCTCTCTGTCCATAGTAATCACAACTTAAATGCGACATAGCATCCAATTAATGTGGATGCGATCTTTCAAAAAAGCAGATCACTTTTTTGATGCGCTTTTGCTATGTGGACACTCTCTTTCAAAAAATGTTTTTTTCCAGAAGATCTCTTCTGGAAAAGCTTCTTCCAAAAGAAGCCTGCAGTCTAGACAGCCTGAGAGAGGCAGAGCAGGGGTCTTCACATGCTGTCCTTGCCTGCGGACACCACTCCTGCAGCTCTTGTTGATCAGTAATGAGGAACTGTGGCCAGGAAAAGCTGTGGGCTCAGTGACTGTAGATGAGGGGCAGCACATGGAGCCATGGAGCCACTGTTGTACATGCTAGCTGCTTTCAGGGGTGGTACAGGCCTACGGCAGGAGTAAGCCTATCTTAACTCCACAGCTCCATCCCTGGGGCAACTGTTTGTCCACTCCCAGGGTAGGTGGGATTGAGCCCAACCACCCTGTGCTCCAGAGGCAGATACATTGTCCCTGAGTTCACTGGAGATTCCACTTTGCCTTCTGAATATGTGAGCCAGCTCCATCCCTGGGGCAGCCTGTGTTGGCTGTCTGGCTGCTCCCAGGGTGGGCTGGACTTGAGCCCACCACACTGCCCTCTCTAGGTGAATGCCCTAGTCCACTCCAGGACTCACCCCACCTCCCTAGCTTCAGCGGGTCCCTAATTCTGCTTTTTTAATGTGGAAGTCAGCTCCATCCCTGGGGCAGCCTGTGTTGGCTATCCGGCTGCTCCTAGGGTGGGTGGAGGTGGGACACAAGTCTCCAACACTGCACTCCCCAGGCAAATGCCCTATCCCCTAGGCCACTCCAGAACCCACCCCACTTCACTACCTGCAGAGTGTCCCCTCCCACACTCCGAACCCCTTGGCCCAAGACCAAAGCCTGCACCCCAACTCCCTACCACAGCCTGGTGAAAGTGAATGAGATTCGGGGGAAGAGGGATGGAGTAAGCAGGGGAGACCTCAGAGAAGGGGGGAAAGAAGCTGGGCAAGGGTATTTGGGTTTGAGGTAGATCTTACATTGCACTTAAATAGAAAAAGTGATCTTGTGGTTAAAAAAGTTGGAGACCACTGCACTAAGCTATTATAAGTCTAATTGTCTTGACTCATGTGAGCAGGCAATGCAATGAAATATATATATATCCTGTTTTCTCTGCTTACATATTTGAGTTCACGCTGGCTATTGCAAAAACCAAATGCATCTGTTAGAGTTGGCCTGGGCAAAATATGGCCCATGGGCCACATCCGACCCACGGAGGCAGCGGGGAGCTTCAGGCAGGCTCCCCAGTTTGCCCCGTAGCCCCGTGTGCCATGCAGAAATGCGGCTGCAGGGCTCTGTTTCTGTTTTAAAACTGGAGGGGAGGGGGAAAGTTTTAGGAGCCGCCTCGCCCCCTGCACATTCCCATTGGCCTGTTTCTGCCAGAAACAGGACAATGTGAGCTGCTTGTTGGAATAACAGACAGCTAAGAAGAATCACATCCCCTCTCATGGGCTCAGTTATTCATGAAGCACATGACCAGGCAGGCAGGCTGGCTGGGAAACTTTTTATGCTCTGCAGGCAGGAAGGCTCATTTGGCAGCTGGCAAGTAAGTCTCTTGGCCACAGCCTGCTTCTGGCACCCCACCCCTTTCCTGCCCCAACTCTCTGCTCCCCCACTCAACATACGCAAACCCTTGCCCCTCTCTTACACCCATAACCGTCCCCAGATCTGGCACCCCAATCTCCTGCCTCAGATCACAGTCCTCTCCTACGCTAGGCTACATCTCGAACCCCTGCACTCCAGTCCCCTGCCCTAGGTCACAACTGCTTGCTTCATCCCAACTCCCTCCCAGACTCCAGTCTCCCTCCTGCACCCCACTCCCTTTCCCCAAGCTCCCTTCTGCATCTAACCTCCATCTCAGACCCCACATCTCCTCCATTAATATCATGAAAGAGTGCAGCCCTTGACCACTTTCTAAAATCTTGGAGTGGCCTCCCATCAAAAATTATTGCCCACCTCTGTGTTAGCGGGTTTACCGTCACCCTCTCCCATGGTTCTCATCACGCAGACAGAAAGCAGAAGATCAGATGTCCAAAGTGCAAGCAATGTGATGTTTATTGGTGTTTAGTTCCAAGCAAGCATATTCCAAAGCTGTTCACACCAGCATATCTCTATATGTTGATAGAGTTTTCCTCTTCCTCTCCCCCTAATAGTTGTATAGCCCATAGAACCACGTCTTCTGACCCCTATCTCTGCATGCTCCCTCTTACCAGTGTTTTATTTCCTGATGCTGCAGAGCTTTTACCCTGTGTCCCTCTTCCTGGCTCTGACACCACAAAGCCTTGCCGATGTCCGCATTCCCTCATTCCCTTCCCCCTTCTTATCAGGCCTGAATATACCTGTTGTGCACAGTCCTAGTCCCATCCTTTACAACTTATGATCATGTTCCATTTTGGAGAGTCATGAGTCTAGGGTCTGTGTTCTACCCCTTGTGTATCGCATGGGAGGGGTAAAGAGTGAGGTTGTGCTTTGATCAAGGTTTAATTTTGGCTTACAGTGTATCTAATGCCTCTTATGTCCATTCTCCTTTGTCTCTCCTAACTGCGGTTGCGGCTACGTCTACACTGGCATGATTTTGCGCAAGAACTCTTTTGCAGAAGAGCTCTTCTGCAAAAACTCTTCCAGAAGAGAGCGTCTACACTGGCATGTGCCTTTGCGCAAGAGATGTGCTTTTGCGCAAGAACATCCATGCCAGTGTAGATGCTCTTGCGCAAGAAAGCTCTGATGGCCATTTTAGCCATAGGGCTTTCTTGTGCAAGAAATTCATGTTGCCTGTCTACACTGGCCTCTTGCGCAAGAACAATTGTGCAAGAGGGCTTATTCCTGAGCGGGAGCATCATAGTTCTTGTGCAAGAAGCACTGATTTCATACATTAGAACGTCAGTGTTCTTGCGCAAGAACTCTTAGCCAGTGTGGACAGGCAGCAAGTTTTGGCTCAAAAGCAGCCGCTTTTGCGCAAGATCGCACCAATGTAGACACAGCAGAAGAACTTTTGCAGAAGTTTTTGCAGAAGAATTCTTCCACAAAAGAGTTTTTGCGTGAGAACGCGCCAGTGTAGATGTAGCCTGGTTGTTTGACCTTGACTTGAGAGCACTTTTAAGTGTAAGCTCATATATTACACTCCCATCATATCCTGTAACACTATAACTACTCTTATCTGTTGCCATTATGCTTAACAAACTCATCTGGTCAGGTTGAAGCAACACACGTAGTATCTTTATGCTTTGTTCATGCACATATTATTAGGAATATGAGAATATCAAAAGTCAAACCCAACATTTAAAAAACTAACAGCATCCAGTAGGCAGAATTTAGGGAATTGTCTTTGAGACTGTATTTATTTTCCCCCACCGGAAACACATGTCCTTTCTCAATTTAATGGGGCAAGTTTTAATTTTATGAACACATACATCTCCATGCCTGGTAGTGACCAAACACTGCTTTTTCATAAGGCACTAGAAAGCCATTGTGTATGCATTTGAAGAAACAGTGTCTGTGATTGCTTTTTAGTTTTTTTTAGACCTCTACATTAAACATTTCCAAGGATGAAAGAGTTCTCCCTCTTTTGCACAGAGACGATGGAGGCATTGGAGACTCTTTGAAACTGTTCTTATCTGAGATTGAAGTAATACTCTCCCCGTGGAAACAACAGACAGGGCTCAGAAATTGTACTATGAGGGCAAGTGTAATAGAAATTCCTCCTAAGATGAGTAAGGGTTGGATTGTGTGCTCATAATGGAAACTGTGCTACCTCTGGGAGGCCATGCTTTTCATCTCTTCTGGGGTGTTTGGGGTGTGGGGTGGTTAGCGTGTCTCTCTGGCATTATTCCCTTGGGGATTTCCAGGTAGAAAGCCTGTCAGGAATTAGTGGTGCTTCATGCAGCATTGACTTCTGTGGAGATCCCTTCATGGCTGCTACTGAACATCTGTAGGTGACTCAGAAAGGGCAGCAGGAGTCTGTGAAAACTGGAAGGCTCTTTCATCATATTCCCGCCTCTGTGGCCCCTTCAGAGCTCTCCCATCTCAGAGAACATTTCTTGAGGATCTCCATGAGATGACCTGCAAAGAGTTTTCAGATTGGGAGATGTAGCCAAAATTATAGTATTTCCAGACCTGTGGTTACGTCTAGACTACAGGCTTCTTTTGGAAGAAGCTTTTTTCGGAAGAGATATTCCGAAAAAACTTCCAAAAGAGAGCGTCCACATTGCAAAAGTGCATCAAAAAAGCAATCTGCTTTTTCGAAAGAGAGCATCCAGACTGAATGGATGCTCTCTCGCATGTAAGCTATGATTGCTATGGATGGAATGGCGACCAGGGCACCTGTGCTTTTTCCTCTTTCCTCTTCTTCCAAAAGAACTCCCTCTTCCCTGTCCACACACGCCTTTTTGCGAAAAAGCTCTTTTGCAAAAAGACTTCTTCCTCATAGAATGAGGATTACCAATGCCGGAAAAAACCCTCTGTTCTTTCGATTTTCTTGCGGAAGAACGCAATTGCAGTATGGATTCCTCAAGTTTTGTCGGAAAAATGGCTGTTTTTTCTGACAAAACTCTAAAAAAAACTAAAAAGCAAGCACAGACACAGTTTCTTCAAATGCATACACAATGGCTTTCTAGTGCCTTATGAAAAAGCAGTGTTTGGTCACTACCAGGCATGGAGATGTATGTGTTCATAAAATTAAAACTTGCCCCATTAAACTGAGAAAGGACATGTGTTTCCGGTAGACATACCCACAGTGAATTTTTCTTATCTTCCCCAATGGTAGGAATGACAATGTTTAGACTATGTCTGTTGGGAAAAAGGAGGCGTTTGCTTAGCCCAGGATTCCCGCTCAGAATAAATCTCCTCTGTGTTTTACATAACAACTGTGTCAGTTCACTGTGAGTGAATCTAAAAGGGCTTTTATCAGAAAGGATTTAGATGAACAGTGAAAGGCAAGGCAATACCATTACCTACTTACTTCACATGTAGTCTTCGTCATTTTAGCAGTGTCAAAGTTTGTTACAGTCTAAATGTTTGAGACACAGAAATATGCAAATGCACTGATTGCTCAGGATAGTTACAAGTTTTGAAGCTGTCAAGAGAGTTTAAATATATCAATCTTTATTCATTGTAAGCAGTCTGTCAAGTTGCTTCCCAGTAAATCTGCATTTTCAAAAATGAGAAATATATTTTAACCATATTAGAATGTGTTTCATAATCTAGCAGTGCACAAATAGCATCGTGATTGCTTTGCAGTTGTAAACATAATGCTTTCTGCCCGACCCTCCTGACAGGAGTATTGTGAGGATTAATTAGTAAGAACTTATATAGCACCTACGCCTCATAAAGTGCCATATTGTTGCTAGGGATTTCGATGTCTAAGCATTTTATAAAAAAGGTTCGTGTTGTCTCCAAAAGAACCTCTAGTGTCTCTATTCTCTCCTTCTGCTCTGGAATATCAAGTTAAAATCTGCCTAAAAATAAAAGGTTGCTGTTCCAGGAGTGGATATGCTCAGGTCCTTTACTTGGATCAAGGGCACATTAACAGGAGATTAGAATGCTCCCTCTTATTACCCTTCTGTGGTTTTGTGCTTAACTCTTTCCTCTCTGATCCATGCCTTCCTCAATGGCTTTATGTACTCCCCCCCGCCTTGAATCTGAAAAGGAATTGATAGCATTCAACATCACCTAGCAAATGAAATAGCATCTTGGAAAGGTTATCTGTTGAAGTCTATTGCCATTGAGCTTCATGCTGGTAACGATGGGAGGAAAGAATTACTTTGATTGGTTTTTTGATTGCAGTTACATTCATAACCAATAGCACTAGATTTGTTTATCTAAACATTGAAAATAAATAACAAGTCAGAGACACGGAGCCAGAGGCAGCAACACTAGGATCACTGTGTTCAGCAGCATAATTAGAGTTTAAATACAGGTGGTGCTTCGCATCTCACCTTTCCCATTAATAATGCCTCTGCTATGCCCCTTTGCACTGCCTTTTCTTATGTTTCCCTGTGGTCAACCACTGGTTTTAGATTATCTTTATTAGTCAGAAAGCCTGCTGAGTGCCAGAGAAAGGCCGGCTCTCAAACGGATGGTATTTATATAATACAAACAGTGGGTTAGCTATCCTGTAAATCTCCTTGTGGGTGGCTGGCTGCTGTCATTTGATTATGAACAATCTCTGTCCAATCCACTTGCCTTTGAAATTCTCCTGAATCATCCCCCTGTTTTATTGCAGTCTCTCCCTCTTGTTCTCTGTCTGACTTTGAGAGATTTGATCTGTTTACATCAGAGTAGAGTATGGCCCTCACTAGCTGCCTGAATCGCCCCATCTCCCCAGAAGAATAAATTAAGACTGCACAGTTTCAGTTTACTGTTTAAACTGATCTTCATTTGGTACATATCTTTGATAGCTGCCAGAATGCATTGCTGGCTTTCTCAGTCCCTGAGTTTATCTCCCTTCAGATCTCATTATGATCTGTACCTCTGCTGCCCCAGGAAGCAAATTTATTTATTTTGATCATGTTATAGTTTCTGCTATTTCCAAAATCAACCCAAACCCTTACTCCCATCGCTCAGTGTGTGACTCACGGCTCTTTCCCAGCACCCACTCACTTTGTATTCTGTAAATCAGTACTTCCCAGTCTTTCTGGGTTGGCGCTCTCCTCTTGGGATGGATTGATGCCTGGTTCTTCTAAGCCTCCTTGTCAGTCCCCACACCTTTGTACTGTGCTATGAAGTGTTTTCTGCATCTCATCTCTTCCCTCCACACCTCGCCCTCTCCCATTCTGTCTCTTGCTGGTCTTGCTCACTCTCAGCTTGTTGTTTTTACTTTTCTGACTTTGCTGTGTTTTTCATTCTCTTGCCTACCTCTCCTTTAAGTCTTACCTCTCCCCACAGTAATCCTCTGTCTCCCTTTTCTATCTGCACTGAGTTGCATGATCTCCAGGTGATGTGTTTTGTTTTTGTTTTAAAAACCTACTGCAATGCTACAGGCTGCCTATTTCCACAGTGCCCACAGGAAGCAGCCAAGAAGGCAAATGTAATTTACTGCCACCAAGGGGAGGGTGAGCAAAATTGCATCCAGCATTTGACAGCTGCCCACCACAAGCCCTAAGGGTGGGCATAACTTCCTATGGAGAAGTCTAGTTGTGGGAACTCAGTTATAAACATCACTTGTTCGCCTCTCTGCTCTTAATGCCCTCTCTTGCTTTCTTTTATTGTCCTTGTTTCTTTCATTTTCAGATTAGATGCACAGAGATGTGGCTAATATACTGGGTCAGACTACAATCCATTTGGAACTGATGCAGGCCATGCAGATTTGGAAAGCATTACATATGAATAGTTTTGACATCACTTTGTGCTTTAGGACCTCATATATCCTCTCCCCCTCACTCCCCGTAGCTTACATTACTTATTTACAGTAAAAGGGCTGGTACCTCTCATAAGATTTTTTTTTTCAGTGTTTCATCATGGCTAGATCTCTGGAACAGATACAGTTCAAAGGAGTATAGCATACTTGTTGTTTTGTTATTTTTGTAGTAACAAACACTGTAGTCACAAATAGGCTTCCATTATAGTCCCCAAACTGGCTGTGCAAGCCTCCTAACCCGTCTTTGATTTCTAATGTTCAGCTTAAGCAGTAAATGTTATCGATAGACACAATGGGGTGATTGATGCTTTAGAAATATTTGTAGTAATAATGATATATTGTGTGTGGTATTCAGCATAAAATGGTAACCCCTTTAGAATCTGTAATCCCACATGAACAAGGTGGTTTACAAAATAAACTCTGTTTTAAGTGAAATAAATTCACTTTATGCCAATTTTCTAGAAGAGTAAGCAAGTGTTTCATGTTATTAACCTGTGTTTGTGGGTTTTGTAAGTAAACATTAAATGCAAAGTTATTCTCTTGGAAAATTGAAAAGGAATTGAATTTATTTTGTTGATCCAGGAATGTTTTCTGTTGCATGTAGGGCACATTTCAGGAAATATTAAATCAGCAAACTGAGTGGCTTCAAAATTTGTCAGTCAATAATGTTCCACTCTGTTTAGAAAACAATCAATAAGAAGGTGAAGTGGGATCGGATGACTAAATTAATGCTGATGTTTCTGAGACAAATCTCTTCCCTTTGCAGGTGTTGAACTCCAGTGCACTGTAAGCTGTGTCTGAGATAGCTTAAAATTGGCAGGAACATGCTTCAAGGGTGAGACCCATCTCTGACCTGGGGATATACAGGCACCAGTAAATGAAAAGGATCATCTTTTCAGAGGCTTTCTGCACAATGGTTGTTCTGGTGCCACCTGGCTTCCTGGCAGTTCACTCCTTTGGAATAGCGCTGCTAGGAACTTATCCCTGGGGGAGGAATACAAGTCAAATTCTGCATTAGTTTTGCTATACAAGTAGCAGTAATGTCTGCCCCCTAACCTGGGTGTAGCTTGGTTTCTTAGTGGTAGACCTTTTTGAGAAGCAGTAGCAGTAGTATGGGGAGCACGGTACATTGTCCTATGACATGTCAGTTTTCTTACTTTTACAGAGAGGTTAAAAGTCTTCTATATATTCAGAGAGGCTATATCTACACAGCATTGTTATGTCGGAATAGCTGACGTTATTCTGAAATAACATAGTCTGTGGCTACACAACAAGCAATTATTTCGACATAATGTTAAAATAATATCAAGCTGGAGGACTTTTTACTCCAACTCCTGTAACCCTCATTTTATGAGGAGTAAGAGAAGTCAGAGGAAGAGTGCTCTAACTCAGACTTTCTGCTGTGTAGACAGCGCCAAAAGCTGAAATAAACTATTTTGACTTAAGCTACACAATTGATGTAGCTCAAGTTGTGTAGCTTATCTCGGCTTTAGCCCTGTTGTGTAGACATGCCCAGAGAAAGGTAAAATCTTCTCATGTTCAAAAGTTGTTTATAGTGATGTAAATTATTGGAAAATTCTGATTTCATCAATGCTCTTTTATTTGAGACAATCAAACTGAAAAATCGTGTTGAGAAATTTTGGTAAGAAATACATTGTTTAATTCTGACTTTTCCAAATATTTTTTTCTGTGAAAATGTTTGGTATTTGGACTTCCCATCTCAATTTGGAACAAAAACAAACGTTGAAACATCGGAATTTCCTGTGGGATGGATATTCTGGTTTTTTTCTGCCAGTTTATCATTCATTCCATCCAAACACTGAGAATCTCTGTTTTAAAATAATCTTTGTATTGATTTTAATGAGCAAATGCAATATTAGAACCTCCCGAATTAGACTGAGAGGAGAAATCTGCTATAAAGGATGCATACACTACAAATTAGCCTTTAAATCATCCTCTGGCTTTGATACCAGGTGCTGCTAGCTTCCCTAAGCACAACATTTTGGTCTTCTGCTCTCTTACCCACTACAGAGTGAAATTCAAGGTCTCTACTCTTAATAATAAAAATCCTTCATGAACTTGGTTTCAGCTACCTGAGTGATAATTTCCATGACAGCTATGTTCTTTTGGCATTAATGGCCAATAACAGAGACTTAATAGATGTCTATGGAACTCACTAAGACAAGAGACAGTAATGAGAATGGACCTTATCTGTTTCAGAAATAAAGGCCTCGTTAAAGCCCACCAAAATCATTTGGCGTCTATCCACTGGCTTTAATGGGCTTTGGGTAATGTCCTAGAGCAAGGGAGTGCAGTAAGATGGGTGCAGTTCACCAGGGTTAGCCCTCGCAGATTGCCAGTGCTTTATTTACCTGCACCTCCCCAGGTATGGCCGCTTGTAGGTCCCATTGGCTGCAGCTCACTGTTCGTGGCTAATGGGAGCTGTGAGAAGTGGAGTCCCAGTCTATGCTGCTTCCTCAGCTCCTGTTGGCTAGGACAGCTATTCGGAGGCATAGGTAAGTAAAGTGCTGGCAGCCCACCAGAGGCTTACCTTGGTGAACTGTGTCTGGCCCATGGGCAGGTTATGTCTCACTGCTGTCCTAGATGCCCAAGTCATTTCTTCAGTTATCTTTGCTCCAATACATTTTTTTTAGAGTTAAAATCAGAAAGCATACAAAAAATCCTCAGCTGAAAGAGAATAGAAAAGCTATAATCAAAGCAGGCCTTTGGGGAGGGAGAGAGAGAGAATGTTGATTCTGAATAATTTGTGAAGCACTCAGCTATCCTAGTGGTAGGCGTGGTGGATAAGCTGTAAGGGTCTTAAGGCCACAACTAATAATGGATAAGTATGCACAAGTTAACAGAACATCCCAGCATGCTTCTTTCCTCATAGGCAACATGGCATTCTAATGACATCTTCAGAGAAAAAGAATATGCATTTGCTATGATAATCATGTTTGTCCATCTGCTAACATGAGTATTAAAAATTAACCTTTATGACTGCCGGAAATGCTGGGTCCTTTCATTGGAGCATGCCTGTTGTGCTGCTAAACGTGCTTCTTACTAATTACAGTTTCACTGGTGCTTTGGAAGAACAGCAATTGCTGTCCAGTAACCACAGTGCAGGGGCAAATAGACTTTCAGCTTACATGATCTGCAGGGCTAACAGGAGTACCAAACACTTCTACATTTCTTAGCTGTTAAGAGTTGGCTGGGTTATATTAATAGAAAAGTTTTCTGCAGTTTTTTGTAACTGGCTTTGGTCACTCCATGGCTATCTGACTGTAAAACAACAAGGAGTCCTATGGCACCTTAGAGACTAAGGGCACATCTTCACTGGCTGTGCCAGAGATCAACGTTCTGGCATGGTATTTAGCAGGTCTAGTATAGACCCATAAATTGAACACTAAGGATAGCTCCTGTCAGTGTCTGTACTCCTCACAGTTGTGAGGAGTAAAGGAAGCCAACTGAAGTGTTTGCTGCCATCATCCTCCCTCCGTGGGGACAGTGCCAAGCTTGGCTTAAGATACGCCAACTCCAACTATGTATTCTACATAGCTGGAGTTGCATATCTTAAGCCATCCTTCCAGGTCTAGTGTATACCTGGCCTAGCAGATTTATTAGGGCATAAGCTTTAATTGGGAAAACCCACTAAATCAGATGAATTGGAGTGGAAATTACAGAGGCAGGAGTAGAAATATAAAAGTACAGAAGAAATTTTCTTTTGTTGTTCTTTGAGATATATATATATATATATATATATATATATACACACACACCCCTGCTTCAGTAATTTTCACTGCAATTCATCTGATGAAGTGAGTTTTACCCACGAAAGCTCATGACCTAATAAATCTGTTTGTCTCTAAGGGTATGTCTACACTAGCCCCCTAGTTCAAACTAGGGTGGCTAATGTAG
>JANRFK010003679.1:16208581-16230996 GCA_030068395.1 Apalone spinifera
CCCTAGTTCGAACTAGGGGGCTAGTGTAGACATACCCTCAGGTATCACTAAACTCATTGTTTTTTGCAGATACAGACTTACATGGCTACCCCTCTGAGACTTGTGTGACTGTAGTTAGACTTGTTGAATCACTTTACCTAGCACGGCTGTGTAACTGCAATTATAGGTAATGGGAGTTATGATCAAGGAGACAACTCTTCATTCCTCCTTTTCTTCAGTCCAGGTTTTCAGAAGGGTTTTCTTTCTGTAGGCAGTGTGCTGGTACTGGACGATTCTCCTCCTTTTCATCCTTCTAAAGACTCATTCCGCCCAAACAATTACTTGTTCACTGAGTAGCCTTTATTGTGAGCTTGGCAAACAAACAAGCAAGCAAAAGGAACTCAGGTGCTGACCAGTGCCCCGCTGAATACAAAACAGAAATTGTAACTGCTCAAGTTGTAATAATCTTTCCCCTCGTTCTTTGGACATTTTTATTTTCTCATGAACCGTAAAATGATCACTCTCTTTCCCCTCCCCACTTTCCCATCACTCTGCTCCCAGAGAATGCTGTGTGGAGAAGGGTGTGTTTTAAACACTCGCTGAGTTGTAAAGGCTAAAAGCGTTCTACCGTCCCTGCTAATCCAACACACCTTTCCCATATGCTTAGTTCATCTACCTATCCTAACTCAGGAAGATGGACCAGGTAGATAAGTCCTAACTATTTTGTTATTGAACTGTGATTAGGGGATTTTATACTCCCAAAGCTATTTTCTGTCTCTTTGTATTGCCAGACAATCTCCTCCAGACATGTTATTTTATTAAATTCTGTATTTAGTATTGCTTTTGGGAGGCAGTTTTCTCCCCTTTGGAATGTATCTCACAGACCCACTTGGAACGTACTTAACAAAAAGTTTCCATAGAATGAGGTCCTCTTACTCCTTTTGGCTATGTCTACACTACAAAGAAAAGTTGGAAAAAGATACATAAATTTCTGCTTTTCTTCCAAAAAAGGCTTTTCTGACATTTGGCCTGTCTACACAGGGCCAAATATTGGAAAAAAACCTCTCTTTGGAACATCCCTTCTTCCTCGTAAAATGAGGTTTACAGGGATGCCGAAAAAATGTGTAGTCTAGACGTAGCCTTTGAAGGACTTAATCCTTCCTCTATGGATTACTTTGATCACTGAATCTAGCACTGTAGAAGATAAATCTGTTGTTGCACACACTACCTGGGTTTTTACCTTATGCCTTTAAATTCTGTTTTCATAGACATACCTAGTCCAGCAATCTGAAGAAAGTACTGTAAAGAGATACTGTTCATGTTGGTGCAGGGAAAACATTATCTCCTATTTATCTCCTCTCTGTCCAATGTATCCTTTTCTCACTGATCCTCTTAGCAGGGCTGCTGGTCATCAGGCACAGCCTGTACTCTAGAGATGGATATCTTCTCTCCTCCTTTTCTGAGTCTTCTCTCATTACTATTATGTGCCTGGAGTATTGTCAGACCCTTTTGTCCCAAAGGCTTTGTCTAAAGTAGGGTATTTTAACTAAACATCCCCCTCCCCCAGACATACACTGTAGGTTTTGCTAGATGAGTGGCAGTTTGTTGCTAAAATTCCTTTTGCAGCTGGAGCCAAAGGAGTATATCCCAGTGACTATGCAGAAAGAAGATATTTATTGTTTATGGTACATGCCAAATCAATGGTGTGTTTTTCAAAGTTCTTTGCTACTGTAATCATCCAGATAGATACATAGTAGGGATATAAAATCCTGTTTAATTAATGTTAAGTTTAAAGAGTTGACTAATTAAACGGGGATGGACGGGATTTGTTCCAGGCTGCTGCACTGAAGTGGTACCCCTACCCCCCATGGACAGGCTGGGGCTTCTGACCCCATTCTGGGCTGCCGGTTCCCAGCCCACATGAGCTGGGAGTCAGCAGCCTTGTGTGGGGCTGGAAGCAGCAGCAGGGGAAGGGATCTGTAGACTCCGAGCCCTTGCTTCTGTGTGGGCTGGGAGCCAGCAGCCCTCCCATACCTGCTATCACTTCTTCCCTCCCACCCCTCCACCCCATGAGGCTGCCTACTCCTGGCCTTAGCAGGTTGGGAACCAGATGCCCTGCAGGGCTGGAGCCGCTCTCCATCTGTGGCGGGCTGTGGGTGTGGGGCTGCTCCCTGGTAATGGTTAACCAGGTAACCAGTTAACTGGTACCCATTCACATCTCTAATACACCATTTAGGCTCCTTTTTTCTGCATTTCTTTTATTTCATCTTTCATTTCCCATTTCTAAATAAGCACTCCCAGCACTGTCTGCCCTTTGTCCCAGACTAATGACCACATGTTGGCATGTCAATTGGCTGGGCTGTAGGCTTTCTAGTTCTCTGTTTGCCTCATATGTGAGTTTGAAGAAACAAGTTTAATTTAATTATTGTAACTTTCTCTTAACATTCATTCCACTCTACTATGTAAGTATCGACAGACAAATCTGTTCTCTCTTGTTCCAGCTCAAAAACCATTTTTACATAGTAGTTTTGCAGTGTTTTGCTATGCTTACAGGCTTCTTTTCTGGCTCACCCAGTTGAATTAATATCTTTGGGACCTGAGGACAAATTGCCAAAATTGATATGCTTGTAGGTGCTCAGAGTTTTTATTTGATTTGTTTGATTCAGAAAGATTTAGGGCAGAATTGGCCCATGAATTCTCTTCAGGTTACACATTTCTCCAAATTGGTGCTGTGCTATTGCAGTTGAATAATAGCAGGAATTCCATTTGTCAACTGTGTTGATTTTCACAAAGCCCCATGTTTTAGTTTAATCTTATAAATCTGGAGATAAGGGCAGAATGTTCTAAGCAGGTCACTTTCTAATTAGGAAGCAGGTTGTTTGAGACTCAGAACTGATTACAGGCTTCCAACTGTACTGAACAGCTCCAAAGGTTTTAATCTACTTGTGATAGGTTGGGTCCCAGAAATCTCCTTGAGACTGTCACCTGATGGGCTGATCAGACCACTGAGCCCACCCACCTGCCCTCTAGGGCACCGTATCTGGAGCTCTGGTCTCTGCCAGCCAAGGCAGAATTGCTGTAACACACAATGAGCATAGGAGGGCTCAGTTACATAGGAGGGGTCAGTTACAGGGACTTGGCTGCACCCAGCCACAATGGTACCAATCCCCCAAATAAATCTGTCTTGCTCTTTACACAGAGAAAGCTCTCTTAATCAGTGAAAGAGATATGAATGACTGTTGTTCCCTCCTTCAGGTGACATTTATTTACTGTGGATAAAGTTCTTCTGGTCAGAGCTGATCTTTTTTTGACCTGGGTCTACCTGCTTCTCCAGAGTTCTTTGTTTCCAGATTTCTTCATGCGTCCTGTTGCAATGGGGAGCAGTCTGTGAACCTATCTGAAGACAATCATTATTTGTGACTTATTCCTTTAAATAGAATGTGGAAAAATGTCAAATTTAAGATGGATTCCAGCACCAATCACATGTCTTTGTAGGAACACCCACAGTTTAGGCTTATAGGAAAAATAAGACAGTTCACAGATCCTTGCCTTGAGTACTGGGCCATTAAGTTCCTTACGTGCAACTAATGTCTTTCACTGGAAGACTTAGGATAATAAACAGGTTTACATTGTATATTTCTAGCTTCACATATAAGACAGAAACTTTAAGAGAATTACAAGCTCTTGAATTATAGTTATGAAGCATATTTGAGTTATGCAGAGTTATATTCAAAACCACATTTCCATAAAAATATGGGGGTTCAGTGTCACACCACTGATTTCCCATTCAGGTTTCTATTCGCCAGAGAAGCACTTTAATTCACCTTTCTTAGGGTGCATCTACACTGCACTTTAGGTCGAAATAAGATACGCAATTTGAATTATGCAAATTGTGTATCTTATTTTGATCTTATTTCAAAATAGCTTATTTCAAAATTTGGTGCTGTTTACACAGCACTTATTTTGAAATAAATTGCTATTCCGAAACATTCCTTACTCCTCATGGAATGAGGTTTACAGGGACCTCTGGTGTCTTGAAGTAGTGCTGCAATGAACAGGAGTGTACTGGCAATCAAAATAAGCCCGGGAAATCGGTTGAGAATGGCCCTCCCCATGACATCAGCTCTGCGTGCCCCTCAAGCCCTGCCCCCTGTGTCATGTCCGGCACGCAGCGCAGGCGGTGGGTCGGGCTCTGCGTGCCGCATACAGCATGGATGTGGAGCCACTCAGAGTGAGAAGAAATGGCATGCAGACACGACGGCCCACTGGACGACGCCCCACCAGGAAATTCCTGGTATCCCCCCGGGCCAATCTGCCCCTGCCAGTGTAGATGTAGCCTTAGTTATTAATAAGGAGCATAAAGAAAATATAGAAAAACCTAGTGAAACTGGGAACTGTAGAATTAGAATAGTCTGAAACAGTTTAAAGTTTGGCTTATCTGAATAGAGTACCAAGTTGCTTTTAGAAATGTTTGCTGTAGTGTTCTCTCCTATTAGAGGATTTTGTGTATTGACTGATCTCTTTGGAGGCAGTCTGAAGGGAAGTGGTAGCAATCTGCCAATGTTTTCTGTATTGACTGAGGTCTTCAGAGGATGTACAATTGGTCAAGAACAGAGAAAAAATGCATTGCGTGCTATTAAAATGAACCACATCTACATTTGTGCCAAATGCAGCATCACAAGAAGAGAGGACTTAATGGAAGCTCAGTTGTCTGTAGCAGAGTGATACAGTGTTTCATAAGAAAGCAAGCTTACTAATCTAATGTTGGTAACTAGTGGTAGTTTGAAATAGATGTCAGACTCACTATGTACCTAACTAGAAAATTACCTACTGTGATCACCCCTAAAAAGTCAGTGTTTGATTCTCAGCAGCAATGCAGTGATTGACATACTACAGAATTTCTCAAAATTTTAAATTGCAAAAGAACAGCAATGTCTCATACTCTGTGTGAATAAATGTAAATGTAATTAAATTACCTTTGCATGTTGAATTTGCAAAAACTACTATTAAAAAACCAGATACATCGTTTACCATGTCTCTGTAGTGAAGAGCAGTGAACTAATTTATCTTTCTGTGTCATCATACTTTCAGTTATGCAAAATTTCCCATTTGACCTCAACAGGTTTGTGTTTGTGAGAAGAGCAGGATTTGGGAGGTAGTGTATCAGAGTTAGGTTACTATCTTCATTTGTTGTAGTTATTGATCTTTTATCAGTTGGTAAAAGATGCTGTTATCCGTGAAAAGATTGGTGAAAGTATGAAAACTTTTCTAATTGACAGTGATTGCATTATATGGTGTGTGACATATATATTTATTTTTACTTGAAAATATTTACTGTATAAAAGGGTTCTGTTGACAGGCCAGATTCTGATATCCTCTCTGATGCTGAGCAGTACTTAAAACTGGGAGATATTCTATAGAAATTAAACGCATAGATCCATAGACTTTAATGTCAGAAGGGACTACCATGATCAACTAGTGTGACCTCCTGCACACTACAGCCATGGAAACTCACTCACTGACTTCTTTAATAGATCCCCTAACCTCTGGCTGAATTACTGAAGTTCTAAAATCATGATGTAAAGACCTCAAGCTACAGAGAACCCACCATTTTACATTACTTTAAACCTGCAGTTGATCCATGCCCCATGCTGCAGAGAAAGAAGAAAACCTTCCAGGGTCTCCACTAATCTGACCCAGGGGAAAATCTCTTCCCAACCCCAAATATAATGATCATTTAGACGTTGGGGTTATGAACGAGATCTACTAGCCATACACTCTGGAAAGAATTATCTGTTAGTAATCCAGAGCTCTCCCCATCTAGGGTAAATCTAGACCACATTCTTTTTTTTAAAGGAGATATGCTAATTTGGTGCTAATTTGCATATCTACTTCCGATTGCTTTTTTGAAAGCAATTTTTTTGAAAAAGAAAGTAGTTCAGATGCAGTTATTTTGAAAAAAACACTTTTTTGAAAGAACCCTGCACACCTCATTTTTTGAGGAAGAAGGGTTCTTTCAAAAAAGGGTTTTTTTTCCGAAAGAACTGTGTCTAAACTGCTTTCTTTGTCAAAAAAAGCACTTTCGAAAAAGCGATCAGAAGAACGTATGCAAATTAGCACCAAATTTGCATATCTCCTTTCAAAAAAAGAACATAGTTTACATGTACCCCTGGTGTCCCAACGCAGCCATTAGAGAATTTGCTGCTAGCAGTTGCAGATGCTGTTGTAGGCAGTCTCAGCATACAATCACCTCCATAGAGTTATCAAGCTCAGTCTTGAAGCTAGTGAGGTTTTTTGCCCCCCTGCTCCCCTTGGAAGGGTGTTTCAGAACTTTGATGGAGAGAAACCTTTATTTTATTTGTAACCTAAACTTACTGATGGTCAGTTTATTCCCATTTGTTCTTGTGTCCATGCTAGCACATAATTTGTCATTTCTTTGCTCCCTGGCATTTATCTCCTATGGCTGCGTCTAGACTGGCAAGTTTTTCCGCAAAAGCTGCCGCATGCCAGCTGTCTACACTGGCTGCTTGAATTTGCGCAACACTGACGATCTAATGTAAGATTGTCAGTTTTCTTGCGCAAATACTATGATGCTGCCGTTCGGGAAAAAGCCCTCTTGCGCAAATGTATTTGCGCAAGAGGGCCAGTGTAGACAGCTAAAAACTGTTTTGTGCAAAAAAGCCCCGATGGCGAAAATGGCGATCAGGGCTTTCTTGCGCAAAACCACGTCTAGATTGGCACGGATGCTTTTCAGCAAAAAGTGCTTTTGTGCAAAAGCATCCGTTGCCAATCTAGACGCTCTTTTCCGCAAATGCTTTTAACGGAAAAGCATTTGCAGAAAATCATGCCAGTCTAGACGTAGCCTATATGTATTTGTAATGATAGCTCCTCTCAGCCTTCATTTGGCTAGGCTACACAGGCCAAGTTCTTGAGTCTCCACTCAAGGTGGATTTTCCATTTCTGGGATCATCCTGGTAGATCTTCCATGAATCTGTTCCAGTTTGAGTTCATCTTTTTTAAACATGGGAGACCAGAATTACACACACAGTACTCTGGAGGAGGTCTCGTCGGTGCCTTATATAATGGTACTAAAACGTTTTTGTGTCTACTAGAAATACATTGCCTGATGCATCTTAGATCTGCATTAGCACTTTTCACAGATGTATCACCTTGGTGGCTCATAGATGTCCTGTTATCAATCAATGCACCCAAGCCTTTCTCCTTCTCTGTCACTTCCATCTGGTATGTCCCCAGCTTGTAGCAAAAATTCTTGTTTTTGTCCCTGAATAGATGGCCTTACACTGTGCATTATTAAATTTCATCTCATTTCTCTCACACTAGTTTACAAGGTCATCCAGATCATCTTGTATGATATTCCAGTCTTCTTCTATATTGTCACTACCTCCCAACTTTGTGTCATTCACACATTTTATTAAAAGAGTCTCATTTTTTGTGGCAAGATTAGTAACAAAAATGTTAAATAAGATTGGTCCCAAGACTGATGTGGAAGAACTCTATTACTAACTTCCCTCCATTCTCACAGTTTACTTTTCAATATCACCCACTGGTGTCTCCTCTATAAACCAGTTCCTTATCCACCTTTCAGTTCTCATATTAATCTTTTCCAATTTAACTGATAATTTCCCATGAGGAACTGTATCACATGCCATTCTGAGATCCAGGTAGATTAGATCTACTGCATTTGCTTTGTTTAAAAAATCAATTATCTTCTCAAAGAATCTACATATTTTGTATGTTGTATTTTAATCCCAATTACTGTGCACCTCTATGTCCTTAAGTACTTTATTTCAAAATTTGTTCCAAGACCTTCAGGTCTCAAACTGATAGGCCTGTAGTTTCCCAGATCACCCTTTTCCCTTTTCTTAAAAATAGCTACTATATTAGCAATTCTCCAGTCAGAAGGAAGGATCCCTAAGCTTATAGAGCAACAAGGAATCCTGTGCACCTTATAGACTAACAGATGTATTGGAGTATAAGGTATCGTGGGCAAAGACCCACTTCGTCAGATGGTATTTGCCCATGATAGCTTATGCTCCAATACATCTGTTAATCTATAAGGTGCCACAGGACTCCTTGTCGCTTTTGCAGATCCAGACTAACACAGCTACCCTTCTGATACTGAAGCTTATAGAATCATTACAAATCCTTACTATTGGGTTTACAAATTCTTGTATGCCACTTCCTTTAATACTCTTGGATGGAAATTAATTAGTCCAATTAAACTGTTTGCATTTGATTTCTCCCTTGGATGTGGTAATTTCTACTTCCATATCCTTATTTTCATTAGCTACCCTGCCATTACCTCTAAGCTCTTCAGTTATTTAGGGGACCATATTTCCCTATACTGAATATGGGACACCTGATAAAATTACTTGTATTCAAGTGAGTTCTATGGCAATTGATCATACAAATGTTCAAATTAACATCTAGATGACAGAGCCCTTGTTAAAAAGAAATACTGTGTAGTTAGATACTTTTTATTTCCCTTCTTATCTTTAAGGATTTAGGGTTCACACAGGGAAGGATGAGACACACACCTTCACTCTCCCCCCCATACACATGGGGAGAGCTCATTCACTCACACCCCTAATACTCCTCTATCACACAAGGGGGGGACAACTGACTGACCCAATCCAATCCTCCCCGCGTGGCGCTCTCCTCTCTCCATACATGATTGGGCCCCCATGATGGACCTGACACTCCTGGTACTTAGCACCACATCTTCCTGAAGCAACATGTGTGGGGGGGCACAGAGGGTCACATGTTCCCCAATTCTGCTGGGATACACACCAGAATGTGGCCTGCAGCTGTTTGGTGCTGTATGGGAGAGAGGGACAGGCGCTGCTTCCAACTGTAGTGAAAAGAAGGGGGGCAGGGAGGTTATGTAGCCTGGCCTGTGTCTTTGCAGAGCTCTTCGCTTTCCTGCCTGCCCACCCCACTGTGGCTGCAAGCAGCTTGGCCCTTCCTGCTCACACAATGTTGAAAGGCAGCTAACACCTCCAGGCTGCTGCTGGCCACCAACTTAACCCAGCTGCCCCTTGTTCTCAGGCCACAGCATGTGCAGAATGATGGTAAGTCCTCAGGAAGCCTTATGGACCAGAGTGCAGGGAACCTGACTGCAGGGGCTTCCACAAACCGGGCTGGAGAGGTGGCTCAACAGAGGAGAGGAGGGTGCCTAGGCAGTGAAGCAGCCCAGCCATCGCTGGGGACAGGAGCTGAGTGGGAGCGGGGAGTGCGTGGGCTTAGGAGCTGCTGTGGAGCTTTCAGGTTCAGGGCATGAACTGGCAGTAAAATGTTTCTCCTGTCCCCACTTCCTGCTATTTCAGAGCTTAAGTGAAGGTGCAGAGGCTTCCCTGTGCCAGTGCTGTGCAGGGCTTTGCTCCTCCTGGCCAGCATCCTGGGCCAGCCAGAGGCAATTGGGGGAAGGAAGGAGGGTGAGCCAAGTGCTCCGATCAGGGGCTGGTTCTTCACACAGTGCTAGGAGTGGCACAGCCCATCAGTAGGGGAGAAGTGGGGGGAGGGGGGAAGGGGCGGATCTGGAAGAGGAGCAGGGCTATGAGGCACAACGGGCAAAAGCAGAGCAGACAGTGAGGAGAGAAGTATGTAAAGTGCCGATGGGGGTGTAGAAAAGGTGACAAGTAACCAGCTGCCACCTGGTGCCTGTCTGCACTCACCAGCCACTGCAACCTCACAGCCAGTGCCGACTGGAAATGGGGTGGGGATTGGGCTCTCCTGGCTGGGAGCAAGCACATAAGGTGGGCGGTGCCAACAGAGTAGCAAGGGGCATGGCAATCCTCACACACTGCATCTTTGCTCCATCACCAGCTTTATATACCCACCCCTGTTATCAGCCACTGGATGCCCTCACTCGCCACTGGTGGGAAGACACTGGTGGCCAGGGGTCCAGCCCATGGAATCTGTGGAGTGGGTGCTTGGGGCAATGTCTGCAGGGGCAGCATGCAGAGCCCCCCATATGTCCGTTTGCTGGAAGGATATCCTGGCCAATTTACTAGAGCTGGGCATGGAACCCGCCTGCCCTGCTGCAGCTGGTTAGTGTGCCAACTGGAGCTGCCAGTCTTCCTTTTCAACTGGGTATTCTGGACAAAAAAACAGATGTCTGGCAACTCTATGCCTGCTTTTCTTCCCTCGTTTTCGTTTTATTTACACGTATATAGACATTAATGGAGCTACTCCTGGAGTAAGGCATTAATCAGTGTGAGTAAGGATCTCTGATTCAGGCCTGATGTTCTTAGAACATCAAAATTATTCCCAGGGAAAATTATCTTCGAATAAAAACAAAATAACAATAGATGAGATTATTTTATGCCTCTCTCTATAGCATACGGTGTTTTGAGCCTCCCCCTGCTGGCTTTGCAGCAGTAATTGCCAGGGCAAAGAAAATACAATAGACACAGTATGCCTGTGCAAGTATGCACTGGCAGATGGGAGGCAATGTAAATTGAAGTTATTCAACGAAAAATAGCCTCGGTAATTTCAGGTCCATTCATAAAGAGAAGATAAAATCAATATTCTTGAGACTGGAAAAAGGACAAAACAGGAACAAAGAATTCACTTCAGACTTTGAAGAGGATATTACTAGCAGTAGATAGGAGACAAAAATACTTGGAAAAAATCCTTTTTTATTCCAGAATCTCTCTCTTATGTAAAGTGTATGTTTGAAGTAAATTATAATTTTGCTTTTGATAATACAGTGTTCCTGAACAGAAACAGAGAGATAAATAGAAACATTGACAATTTTTTTCTAATATATAGTATGCATGACACAAACATAGGTTTTAACTCTACGATTTGATCAGTAGAAGGACATATGCCCATATAGAAATCTGTTGATGGGGGTTCATGCTAGTTGAGGTGGATCCAAATGTAGGAATGAAAACTGTATTAAAGGATGATACTGAGGAATCATAAATGATAAAACATTCATCCTCTTCCTCTGATTGCTCAAGGTACCTTGCAATCACTTTCATTAGAAAATATTCAAGTCTAGTTTTTTGAACCATGAATAAACTTGTACAGTTTTCCTCCTGATAGACTTGCATATGGGATTAGCATTAATGCGAAGAGAATAAACCCTTAGGGATCAATTCTGCTCTCAGCTGCCCATGCATTATTTCCTTTGAATCCAAAATATGATGCATGTCGGAGACTGGGGACAGCATATGGTTGTATAATGTAAATAAGTATTGGCACGGAGAAGAATTGGAGGATGTCGTGTCCTAGGTCCAGAATAGTTGCAAGGCAACTTTTACTTAAACTAGGATAAGATCCTATTTTGTTCTTTGTAGATTCATAATTCCCATAATTACTTTCAACAAAGATTGTATTGGAACCAAATTAGGCCTAAAATAGATTATTCTTTTTTAAAAATTAACTGAAGGGGAACATATGATTGAGGCTGCATTCATTTCTTTTAGAGTCTTTGAATTTACCAATTGACTTTGGCTTTGGTAGTATAAAAAATGGATGGCAATGTGCATTCTAATGACTAATCCAGTGAGTTTTCCAGTGGTTTTATACTGTTAGCGAAATTGCAGTCCTAACATTGTTTGCATAAACACTGCACATCTGTTATGGCTTATTACTGAGTATACCCAGAGGAGCATATTTCTAGAAATCTGAAATGAAGGAACCCTTCATTGTCATGGTAAGCATATAGAACATCTGCTAGTTCTATACTCAGGGGGGAATTCTGTGCCAAAAAATTCAAAATTCTGTGCAGGATATTTTAAAATTCTGCACACATTTGAAAATGTTATTTGTCAAAATAACACTAGATAATCATATCAGTTTCAATTATTTTGGTAATTTATTTCAACTATGTCAGCAAGTATGTGTGTAACAATAGAGACACACTCAAATCCCCCCAAAAGAGAGTTAAAGAAACTCCTAAGACAACCCAGTTCCTGTTTCCTTGCCCCCTCTCCTCCAAGAGTTCAGCCATGGGGCCAGATGCTCACATCCTCCTCCCAAGAACCCGGCCATGTGTCCGCCCCAGACCAGACATTCATACCCTCCAACTCTCAGAGGTCAGCTGTGGGCCCCTCACAGACCAAATACTCATATCCCTACTTTCCCAGAGCCTAGGGATCCAGAGGGAGAAACTGCCTGGTGGTGGGTCTAAGGCTTGCACAGAGTTTCCAGTTCACCATCACCTCCTTCCTTCAGGACACATGGGAATTACAGCTGCTGGGAATCCTCCAGGCCCTCTCTCCTCCCCAGCCTCCTCTTCCTTTTGTGAGCTGGGCTCTGCCAGGTCCTGAGGCCTCTAGAGGTATTAAACATCTCTGCAGCTCATTTCTGGGGTGGGGAGGAGGAATTTTTGAGCACACAACCTTAATTTCTGCAAAATTCTGTTTGCACATTGGCACAGAATTCTTCCAGGAGTTGTTCTGGCAACACCATTGAACAGTTAAGAAGCTCTGAGCATGCCCCCAAGGGTTATGATATCCTCCTCTCCCCACTTTTCCAATAGATTTCTTTTAAAACTCCCAATTAACAATGGGGCATATGAAAGGAGAATCAGGCCTATGGTGTGTTTTTGAGGAGCGTTTTCCATGCAGATTAATAATTTCCAGTTTGCATTCTGTGCTATGAGTTCTTAGTCTTAAATCAAAAAGAGATAAATTTGTTCTTTCTCCAGAGTTGTAATTTAAGATGATGTGGATTCTTCTCTGTTCCCCCAGGATCTGACTTTTAGGAACGTAAGCATTAAGTATCTATGGATTAGGGCTAGGATGGTTATTCTTTACTTATGAAGAAAGAAGCTGGTGATCAACTGCAGAAGATAATTTTGAGGAACTGATCAAAGGTTATGAGCATTCTGTTTTCTAAATGTCCATTGGTTTTACTGGGTAGAATTGGAATAAGTGAACTATGTAAATCTTGTTCCTAAGAGAATATTGTAGAATCCCAAAATAGAGATGCCAGCATATATCTGTTTTAACCTGTATTCGTTTGCAAGCAGATCCTTGATGATTTCAGTAGTCAGATGTGAAATTGAAGTTTCTATATGTTCTTTCCTTTGCAATGCAAACTTGACATTATTGTAGGTAAACTAGGCTTACCTGCGGCCATCTTTAGAAATGTCCATAATCTCTTCATAAAATGAAATACCTTTCTTCTTTTGTGCAGTTCATGAAAATAGATCTCACATAAATATCCAGAAATATTTTATGTGCAGTTGACTCCCATTTAACCCCTTGCATTTTTCCTTCTTGTTCATGCCTTTTAACAACATTTCTTGAAGAATGTGCTGTAAGGTAGCATGTGCTCCTGGACATGCAAAGACTACCCTTGTGCTTCTTTGCTGGAAGTAGGCTGTACTTCCAGGTTGGCTATTAGGATTAATTAGTTATAGTTTAAACTTCAAACTACAGTTCTGAATTTAACTGTTAAGGTAGTAGGCAATCCTGAACTCATTTTCTCTATTGTTAGACTATGTTGTTGCTGTCTGGTTGTTTAGAATCCTATTTTTTTATTAATATACTTATTTCTGTTTATTTAAACTGCCTATGGTACAGTATAGCTTAAAATGTGCCACCTCTTTCTCACACAAACTGTTCCACAGTAGGCCATTTGTTTACCGGAGAAGTTTGTTGATCAAACCAAACAGCTGTACTGCAGCAATCATCAGATTATCAATATGTCTTGATTACAACATTTAACAAGACTCTCACTTCTGGATCAAATGGTGTAGGATCTAACTGCACACCTGGGCTTAGTCTCTTAGGCCTGGTCTACACTAGGAGTTTAGGTCAAACATATCTGTTGATTTTCTAAACATGAGTCCATACCACCAAGCCCATTCCATAACTTCCATCAAGGGATCAGTTTCGGTACCCCTGCTTTTCATGAGGCATAACAATAAATTTGATCTTGCACGGTCAACTTAAAGGTAGTGCAGACACAGCATTGTGAAAGTTGACGTTCTTGGCCTCCAGGAGGTGCTTGGTTATGACCACTCTGGCCAAGACTTTCAACTTTGCTGCTCTCCAGATGAACTGGAAAAGCCCTGGGAAAAATTGAATTTCATTTCCTGTGTGACAGTGTGGTGAGCAGTCCTCAAAACAAGCAGCGCACCAGGGACACAAACAAGCACCAGCTTCGAGTGTGCAGGAGATCCTGGACCTCATTGCTTTGTGGGAAGAGGAATCAGTTCAGGCAGAACTATGAAGCAGAAAAAGAAACATTGATATCTATGCCAAGATCTCACATGGCACGGTGGAGAAAGGATAAGACAGGGACACTCAGCAGTGCTGCGTGAAAATAAGGAGCTCAGCCAGGCGTACCAGAAGGCAAAGGAGGCAAATGGATGGTCTGAATCAGTACTGCAAACATGACATTTCTATGAGCAGGTGTATGGGATTCTAGAGGGAGACCTGACCCATTTCCCAAGCCAGTCTGTGGATTCCTCCCAAGAGACTCCTCTGGCAGCCTTGGAGGACAGAGTGGATGAGGAAAAGGTGCAGGAGAATGGTTAACAGGTGAGTGGAGCATCCTATCTTACTGACAGCCATGACCTATTATTAACTTTGAAGCCAATCCCCTCCTCTCAGGATGTCACACTGCTGGGCCCTGGTGGCAAGGAGGGCACTTCTGGTAAAGTCACATCTTTAGTCATGCTACAAGTGGGGGTAAGGCAATTGGGTGTCATCTGTGGTGGCCAGTCTGTCTACACATCGGGAGCCCCCGGAACAGTTTGTTAACATGTCTGGAGAGGGAATCCTCCCTGCACAGCTCCATAAAGCACTCACAGAGGAACTCTTTCATCCTTCTCACAAGGTTCCTGGGGAGACCTCCCTTATTCCCTCCTCCACGGTAGGACACCTTCCCACGCCAAGCCAGCGGTCTGGCATCACTGCAAGTAAGTGGTCTGACATCACTGCAGCACAAGGTCCAGGTTTCTGCCACATTTAGTCAGTATCTGCTCCTTATCACTCTGTGTGTTTCAGAGAAGACTGATATTGCACATGGCTCTGTAAGTGATACCACAGCAATAAACCTTTGTTTGCTCATCCCCAACAAAGCATTGTTTGAGCCCCTGTCCTGCCACTGTGCCCAGATCCCCTCCCATCCAGAGTCTTCTTGATGTCCCCATAGCCAAATTTCCTCCTGCCCACAGGCTCCTGTAGGAAGGAAAAGTTGCACTCTGTTGGCAAATGGGGGGTGCCAAGCACCTGGGCACTATTTCAGCCCTGTTCCCTGTCCTGCCATAATGTCATTGTGGCTTTCATTTACAAATGCAGATGCTTGCCTGGCTGTGGGAGCAACTATTTGCAAGCACTGTGTCACGCATGCTTTCAAAGTGGAAAGAGCGAGCCCCAACATGTCCCTTACCATGTCTGCCACCAACCCAAGTCCAGCTGCTCCCTTAAGACTTCTGTGCTGTACCTGCTGCATAGTGGGTGCTTCAAAACATAACTGTAGCCTTGTACATAACACATCCCTATTGTCTTTCACAGGCCTTCCTTTTGCTCAGAGATTAGGTTTTACACTCCACAATGAAAGGCTTTATGCTCAGAGTTAGGTTTTACACTCCACGTCTGCCCTTCACTTTTCATTACAGCAGGTGCAACAGAGAGCCTGCTGCACACTGCCCAGGTCCAGCTCCTCCAGCTGATCAGCTAGCACAGATCCGAAGGCAAAACAAACTAAGGATGCCATGATCAATGAGCAGATACAATCTACTCACTGGGGCAGGGTGAGATTAAGTGCCTAGAGGAAAACACCGCTGCAGGAAATGCAAGTGGAGTGTGAGGACAGGAGCGCATGCAGGGAATGCAAAGTGAAGACATAGGAGAAATTCCTGACAGTCATGGTGGTGATGTACACGATAGACTCACAGGACAGCCAGGTGCACAGGCCCATGCAGACCCACATTCTCTCCTCACCAGGTGCCATAACCTTCTCTCCCAGGGGCTCTAGCATGTGTGGGGAGAGGAAACCCCACCGCCCCCAGGGATGTGTCCTGGAACACTTGGCTGATTACTGCACAGGGGGACTGTAATGCACTGCTTTATCTTCTCTCCCCCCTGTGCCCAAATCTCCTGTCCTGAATTCCTTTTCTGTCTTTGCTTCCTTGTGTTCCTTAATCAAAAACATAGGGTTTCTCAACAACAGTATCTTTACTGCTTGTGTTGCTGGAGGAGGGGCGTACAGGGTTTACAGGCAAGCCGGGGCCCTTCATTAAGACCAGCACAAATGACTGTCATATTGCTGTCTGGCCATTCACAAAGCTAATTTTCAAAGCCTCTCTGATTTGCAGTGCCCCTCAATGTACTCTTGTTATTGCCCTGGTGTCTGGCGTCTCATAATTAGTGGCGAGGCACTGGGCCTCAGCCACCTACCCTGGCATAAAACTTTCCACTCTACTTTCATATATATTATGGAGCGCACCGCAGACAGCCACAACAATGGGAATGTTGCTTTTGCTGAGATCTAACCTGGTCAATAAACTGTGAAACCTTCCCTTTAAATGTCTAAAAGCATATTCTGCCACCATTTGGAACTGCTCCTTACTGCGGGCCAAACTGCCTCTGATAGCTTCATGAGCCATGGGAGCAAGGGATAGGCTAAAGATCACTATTGGCATTTCAATGCCTCCAATGTTAATTTTCTGGCTGGGGAAGAAAATTGATATTGGTGAAATGGCCCTTGTAATCCACCAGCGCCTGCAGCACCATCAGAAATATCCTTTGTGGTTTATGTACTCTGTGGCAAGGCAGTCAGGTACCAAGGAACAGGGATGTGCATTCCATCTATCACCCCACTAAAGATAGGAACCCCATCATGGCAAAGCTCTCCACTATGTCTTGCACATTTCCCAGAGTTACTACCCTCCGTAGCAGAAGTGTATTGACCACCTTGGCTACTTGGATCACAGAAGCTCCCACTGTAGATTTCCCTACTTTGGATTGATTCCCTTCTGACCAGTAATCTGTCTGGCATTGCAAGCTTCCACAGGACTATTGCCATGCGCTTCTCCACTGTCAGAGTGAGTCTCATTGTGGCATTCTTGCACTTCCGGGTGGGGGGAAAGCAACAACGTCAATGAAAGTGGTCTTACACATGCAAAAGTTTTGCAGCCACTGCTTATTGTCCGAGAGCTGCATCAGAATGTGATCCCACCAATCTGTGCTTGTCTCAGGGCACTAGAACTGGCATTCCACTGTGTCAGGAGGATCAAATGTCACCATCATTGCCAATTGCTTCTCTCAGGTGCTTCACAAATACGTATATTCATGGCCTCCTCAGATTCTTCCTCATTCCAATGGGCCCTGAATATGATCTGGGCATACTGCATCATAAGACGCAAGATGGTGAATACGATTGGTATAATACTTTGATACTGAATGGTTTCCATGCTTGTTTCCATGTTTACCCTGCTATGGTGTCTAAATAGATAACAAGGGGAAAAGAGCAAGAAAAGAGTGTTTGCTGTTGATTTCAAGCAGAGGGGGAAGATGGAGATGAGTGATTATGGGATCCTGATGGCAGAACCACCCACTGCAGTTGTTGGTCCCATGAGGCGGTGGGAGCATGACCCAGAATACAAAGGGTGGCAGGAACTATGGGATAGCTACCCACAGTGCATAGACCTCAGAGTCAACAATCAATACCTTATTGGGTATGTACAACATCGAACTATTGCATACAGGGGGAAATGCACCTTCCATTTTACAAAACTGAGTGCTAGAAAATCTACCTTACTAGATTCGACCTTATTTCTCAGTGTAGATAAGGCCTCTCAGTGCAAATACTGGTTTTGTCAGAGTTGGGAAAGGAGAGAATGAAGAGGAGGGAAAAGTTACTTCACGATCCTTCAAATGTGTGTATAACCAAAGGCCCTTCTGCAAATCACCGATGAATGTTCAAGTGGAAATGAAAAAGAGCAAGTGATGGTCTTGGGGCATAAACCAGTGTTCTCACTCAATACACAGATTCTAGTTTCCAAGGATATGTTTGATTTAGAGCTGCCAAAAATTATATTTGGTCAACTATTTAAATGATTTGCTTAAACTTTTTTCATGCTTCTTTTGATAGTGTCCTGCAACTATTCTTGTGAACTGTGGCAGCAAAGGGAATTGAAAAGGTTTGGAGAATATGCACAGCCAACAAATTCTGAACGAATGAGCATTTAAATTAGAAGCATCATTTTAAGAGTTATGCTCATTGTGGACTCAATGCTGCAAAGTACTGATCATGCTGCACTCTGATCTAGCAAAGCATTGAAGTATCACATTCAAATGTGAGACTGCATGAGAGTAATCACATTCGTATGAGTTGGACTGCTCATATACTCAAGGTTAAGCCTATGCTTGAGTGCTGTGCAGAACTGGGCTTAGACTGCTCCTTGAACCTTGCATATTTGGCACGCCAACAGGAGAACAAAAACATGCCATGTAGCCTATCTGTCCAGTCACTACTGAGCAGCAGAGTTTGAACTGGGACTCTCACATATTTGTAATAACCTGCTTAAAGGTGAGATACAGGCCAAGAATTATTCACAGAAATGCTTCAGCCAAGTAATGCCAAATATGTAGTGAGCTGGAGATTTGCGAGGTGTCCATAGAGAATTCACAAACAGAAAGAGGTGATACTTGTTGAATAAATTATTAGCTGAAAATTATTTGCTTAGCTCCAGAGTGCTGTGGTTGAGTTCATAATAACTGTCTGCATGGTAACTGCACTGCCATTTAGTAAATTCATTTACTAAACTGCTAAGTGTCTGAGTAAGGTGCACTGAATAGGAAAAGCACTATCTAAACCAAAGTCATTACTGTGTGCACAGAAAGGGTTGAAGAAAAGGACACTGAGCTAGGGAGAAAGGAAGAAGAACATGGTTCTGTAAATAGGGTTGCCAGATGATATAACCAAAAATACCAAACACCCGCCCTCCTCCCCATCCCCAAAAAAACACCAGGGGAAAAAATTCTGTTGGGGGGGACCAAAGTTGTTGAGCAAAAAAAAACAGCATTAAAGCAACATGGTGGGCAGAGTCAGAATAGAGATAGGAACAGGGGAGAGGTTGAGAACTAAGACCCAGGGAAAGCATTGCTTCCCTTTGGTCTTTAGGCTTTTTGTTGGTGGCCATTTTGTTTTCTTGATCAAGCCAGAACTCAGCTTTCCTGCGGAACCAGGTAGGCAGGGGGCCCGGAGAGGCTGGGGCCGGTTGCTGAGCGTGTGTAGGGTTGCCAGGTGTCTGGTATTTTCGCCTCCTGGCAGGGAAAAAAAACAGAAAATATCGGACATTTTAGGTGTCCTGTATTTTCTGAATTTTTTTTACCAGACAGGGGGCAAAAATACCGGACTGTCCAGGTCAATACCGGACACCTGGCAACCCTATCTGTAAATAATAGAAATGTGCAAGTTTTATAATCCCTGCAAACATTTTATACCATAAATGAGCAAAGCACATGGTGTTCATAGTCATTAATTATATTTATATTTTTTCTGCTCTACTATTAGGACATTAGTTTGCTTTTCATGCTATGCTGTGTTCAGTCTTATTCTACCACTGAATGAAATGTAGACTAAGTTGAAATGTCCCTAATTTTTTGACGGAGGGTGATTAATAATTTATTGCAACTTTTTGGCTCTAACTGAAAAGTTCTCATGATTGTCTAGGATGAAGTTTTGAGCATACTTATGAGTATTCTTACTGAAATAACTTCATGTGCCAAGTGTTTTCAGGGTTGGGTCCATACTAGGCAATGATTTAAGATATACTCTCAGCTACTTTAGACCCAAAATCTAAGTCTGCGGCCTCAGCAGATGTGTTACAAGCTCTTAATATGAAACTTTTAAAAATTTTCCTTTCCCATACAGTACTGGAAACTTTTATAAGCCGTGTTCATTAGATCAAGAAAGCCAAAATGTCTATGAGCATAAAATTAGCCTAAAGTTTGTTATCTTGCAAAGATAATGACATTCAAAAGTAAAACAGATTGTCAGAAATGAGGACTTCCACTTTTGCCATGCCAATCATAGGTCAGCTTATCAGCACAGCTGAACAACAGTAACTCTGACGGATAGCCAGAGGGATCAATTTGTCCAGGGCTACTCAACATGCGGCCAGCAGTGTGGTTTGGGTTTACACAGGGCTCAATACGTGGCCCATGGGTGGGATCCTTTGAACATGGCCTTCAGTGGGGACATGCTTCACAACGGCGAGTCATTATAATGGTCTTCTATTAATATGTGTTTTAGTAGTTAAATTCCTGGACTGTCATTGCTCATTAAAAGTGCTGTCATATGGGTAGAAATCGGGTAAATATTGCATTTTATTAATATCAACAGAACTGATTTAAATGGGGCCTGTGTGTTGTGTATCTTGCCTTAATCTTTGTATTCATGCCCATCAGTATGAAGGAAGCTCTTTGCATATATTTGCATATATATTTACATGCAGGGCTCGATAAACAATGTAATCTACTCACAACGGGCAAGTAGATTACACCCCAGAAGAGCCGGCGCAGAGCGATCTGTGCATGAGGAAAACGATCTGCGCATGCGCAGAATGCAGAACCGCGCGGCTGGCGAGCGGGGCTCGCCACCGCTCGGCGAGCCCTGTTTACATGTATATGCAACCACACTTAAGTTGCGGTCTTTGGCATGTGCTGTGAGTATCATTGTGCCCCCCAAAGTTTCCATAGTTGAGTAGCCCTGAACTAGGCAGAACTTCTCAAGGGCCCAAGAACAACTTATCTCTTGCTGCTTAGTGCACATGCTTACAGCTGTGATCTTTCCTCTACTTGCCTGCTCCTAGCCTTGTTCCAGTTCTGCGCCAAGCCCTTGCTCCTGTCCAGTCCTCTCCAGCCTTGCTCCTCTGTGTGATTCCCAACAGCAGGTCCCTAACTCCAGCTTTGACCTGTGGTGCTCATGTGGCTGTTGACGCCAGCTCTAACGCATTGGCCAGGCTGTCTCTGCTTTGACTATTAGGCTAAACTGCCTAGCCCTGATTTGTGACACCTATTAGAAAACAGGAACTTAAAATTCTTTCAGTTTAACACTCTGAAATTAAAAACACAGGCAAATATCACTTTCCTACGTGAGAATGAATTGTGTCATAATAGATTTTCAAATTACTTCAACAGTAGTTTAATGGCTTTACTTGATATTTGATTTTTATTTTCACAGGTTTTCTTTAACAGGATTAACCAAGAGTCAGTGGGATAGTCAGTGAGAAATATCTATTCACTGGAGCAAAAGTTTGTTCTATTCTGAGTTCTACTGATCAAATATGGCCTGTTTAGTTTTCTCTACTGGCTGGTACTTAGGAGATGTGACATTACCCTCTGCATCTGCAGCAGCAATGTTGTGATTTTTATGAGTGGGGTATTCCAGGACTTTTTTTAGTCTAAAAGATTAAATTATATGTGGAGACTGTCTTGACACAAATCTAACTACTTAAAATGAATTCTCATGGAATTTTCATAGCAAAAATAATTCCGAGATTCTGTCTTGCAAAGTAGCAGCATAAAAGATTGACAATTGCACCTCTGTGACCTCTATGATTGATATGATTCAACTGTGATTAAAAATCATGACTTTTTTCTGCTATTCTCTTATCACCAGCACTTCTAAAAGTGCTTCCCCATCCATTCCAGCGGTCTCAAATACTGTGTACAAAGGTTTCTGTAGGTATCAATGCCTTGTTTATGGAGACATTAATGTTACAAGATTTGAGTTTTCTGCTGTCTCAGACTTGAAGGGTGATTATGTTTCATAAATATGAAAGGTTCTTAATTTGTGATTGCTGAAGGTACCAATGACTTATGAAAGCCTTACTCATATGTGAAGGAGAGCTAATCACTCCCTCCTTGTGCACTATTCCTCTGAGACGAGATTTGCTTTTTCATTTAAAAAGCTAGTCTGATGGTGCTATATGCTCTTTGAGTTAGAATCAACCCTTTAAAATGTGTATGCATCATTAAGGAAGAATGAGCATGGGAAGTAAATGGCCTCTCGGTACCTTGTAGGATTGGGGGTTGGGAAATGGATGCAAGAGATTAGTGCTGTAAGACATTCAGGTACTTGGTGTGGTGGTGGATTATATTGCATTGTGCTGCTGTGCTTTGTTTGCACATCAGTCTTGTATTTTAAAATAATGTCAAGGGCACCTAGCACATATGAATAGTTGCCCCCTTTTAGCTTTATGTGCAAGTTTAAATAAATAGACTTAACATGGGGGGCAGCCTTTTTCATTTAGCTTTAAGAGAATCAAAACAGTCTGTGGAGTTGGTAGCTATGCAACTGAAAGAAAGATAATGCCATTCTGTTTTCTGTGGCTGGCACCATAAACATAGAAAAGTCTATTTACAGAAGCAGTCTGCTATTCAGTTCGGCTGCGTCTAGATTGGCATGATTTTCCGGAAATGCTTTTAACGGAAAAG
>JANRFK010003679.1:16248414-16264076 GCA_030068395.1 Apalone spinifera
TAGACATACCTTCAGTGTTTTTCTAAATGCATCACAGGTCTATTAATCAGGCCTATTATTTAAATAAAAAGAAAATGCCTATTGCATAGTGTGGCGTAAAATTAATTTGCAGAGTGTCTGAGAAACCTGCCATCAAACTCAAGTCAGCTTTGTCCACAGAAGACAGATGTGAACTTCTGTAGCTGATGCACAGCCCAGCTCTCCTGGCTTCCACATCTTTCCCTCGCCCCCATGGAATGTGGTACTCCCTTTCTCATATTTCCAAGTACATATATAACAGCCCCTCAGAATGCCCTGGTTCTTTAACGGCACGGTATATCTTCTCTCTCTCCTTCGGGCCACACTGAGTGTTTGCTTTCACTGCTCTCGTTGCATGTATTTGTGTATCTCCATACATGTACATGGTGCTTTGCCAATACCCAGAAAACAAGATCCTTGCTCCAAGCAGTTCACTGTGTAACTGAGGCCTGGTGTACACCTAAAATTAGGTAGACTTAGCAATCTTACTTAGGGATGTGAATTCACACCCCTGAGCGGTGTAGTTAGGTTGACATAACCCCGGTGTAGACACAAGTATGTTGATGGAAAAAATTTTCTGACATCTCGAGGAGGAGGATTTACTAGAGCAATAAGACAAATTGTTGCTGTAAGAAGTGTTTGTGCTACAGCTGTGCCTCTGTAGTAGGGATGCAATAGTGTAGTCGACTAAACGATTAGCAGATAAACAGGAGTCTATTGTTAACGTTATCGGCTACATGCAACTCCCCTTTCCCTGCAGCTCCACAAGTACATTTTTGTAATGGGCTGGCCAGCAGACTGGCTCAATCCCAGGCTTCCTGCTGCGGCTCTGCATTATTAGAGGACTCGGGAGCCAGAGCGTAGGGAGGCTGGCTCAGTTCCGGCTCGCACTGGGTCCCAGCATCAACTGTTCTCTGCAGCTCTGCATTTCAGGGGACTGTGTGCCGGTGAGCTGGCAAAAGTCAGGACTGAGCCAGACTGCCTGTGCACTGGCTCCCCAGTCCCCTAATCATGCAGAGCTGCAGCAGGGTTGGTGCTGGCAGGGCCGGACTAAGGGGTGGGCTAGCCGGGCAGCTGCCCAGGGCGCCAACCTACTGGGGGCGCCCGGCCCCGCAGCACCAGCCAGCAGCGCCCTTCCCGCTGCGGCCACAGGGCCCTGCACGACCAGGCGCAGCCATGCTCCCTGGGGGTGGGCCCGCGCATGCGTTGTGCGCCTGGAGGCAGGGCCGCGCATCCTGGAGGTGGGCCCGCGCATGCGCCATGTGCCCGGAGATGAGGCCATGCACCCTGGGGGCGGCACCACATGCCTGGGGCCCAGGGTGCCAGAATGGCTCGGGCTGGCCCTGGGTGCTGGACCCGGTGTGAGTCCAGGGATTTAGTACTTTCACTGCTAACCCTTATTGATTAATTGTGTAGTTGACAAGAATTGTGTTGATGACATGATTAACGAATTAAATGGTTCCTAACATCTCTACTCTGTGGTGCATGGAGTGGAGGCGTAGCCTTAGGCATGTGTGAGACACTGGGTTCTAGTTCAGTCAGGGAAGGTGGGCTACGTCTACACTGCAGGCTTCTTGCACAAGAACTTTTGCGCAAGAGTTCTTGCACAAAAGTACTTGCGCAAGAGTGCGTCCACACTGCCATGTGCTTTTGCTCAAGAAATGTGCTTTTACACAAGAGCGTCCATGGCAGTGTGGATGCTCTCTTGTGCAAGGAAGCTCTGATGGCCGTTTTAGCCATAGGGGTTTCTTGTGCAAGAAACCCCAGTTGCCCATCCACACTGCCTTCTTGCACAAGAGGGCTTATTCCTCATGGGGCGAGGAATAACTCTTGTGCAAGAAGCCCTCTTTTCCGATGCTTTACTGTAAATTTACTTGCGCAAGAACGCGCGTGCAGTGTAGATGCGCCGCAAGTTTTTGTGCAAGAACAGCTGTTCTTGTGCAAAAAGCCTGCAGTATAGACGTAACCATTATGAATTTCATATTGGAAGGAAGTGGGTGTTTAGGTCAGGTGTGGGGCTGGTCTGAAAGGAAGCACAAAAGTGAGAACAGGAAGAGGAAATAAAAGTGGACATAAGAGAGAGCAGCCCCCAAAATAGTAGAACCACCACAGTGCCATTATGCAGAAGGATTTTGTAACTCCTGCACACTTCATACAGGCCCGTATGGAGGGGCCAGCCTGGGGAGCCCTTATGCGACTAAGGCCTTATCTAGGTACAAAGTTGTATCGGTTTAATTAATTGTATAGCTTTAAAAATGATTTTGCTAAACTGAGGTAAAGCCCCATGTATCAATCCCTCCATATAAGCTAGGTTTAAATTCCATTGTCACCACATGGTTTGCACTGGTTTTAAAGCTGATTTAAAGTTGAAGAGGTCTAACTTTGAATATACACAAGGCCTAAGCATCATCCTGACTTCTTCATGTGAGAGTGGACTTCTTCTATGGTGAGAGTGGACTCTGCTAACCCCTGGGTAGCTCCCCACATAGAGCTCCTCTCTTGCTCAGCTGTGCAGTGCTGAGATCTCTAGTGCAAATATTAGGCACCTGTTATTGGATGAACAGTGAACTCCCATTTCCAGTGTTCCCATTGCAAAGCTTTGATGGGCACTCAGTTCAGTGATAAAACACCTGAGACACACTCCAGCACCTTGAAGACTTGGAAGAGCTGCCACTGATGTACAAAGGAATACAAACAAAGAGAATTTTTCATTTTCCTTCCTGGAAAGAAGCTGGACTAACTGTGAATGACTGGGTGCTCCAGTCCTCTGCCTTGTATGTTGAGATGGCAGTAGGTGAGTAGAATCGTCTCATAACGGCTGATGCTTTTTTGTTTGTTTGTTTGTTTTGTTTTTTGTTAAGCAGAGTCCCGTGGATATTCTGAGAGTGAGTGTACGATGAGCTGTTCCATACAACTTAACAAGTGTCTTCCTAACCCCGTACAGGGCATCCCCACTATAAGTCATAGAATCATAGAGCTGGAAGAGACCTCAGGAGGTCATCAATTTTAGCCCCCTGCCCAAGGCAGGACCAATCCGAACTAAATCAGTCCAGCCAGGGCTTTGTCAACATGAGACTTAAAAACCTCTAGGGATGGAGATTTCACCACCTCCCTAGGTTACCCATTCCAGTGCTTCACCACCCTCCTAGGGAAATAGTTTTTCTTAATATCCAACCTGGACCTCTCCCACTGTAACTTTAGACCATTGCTCCTTGTTCTGCCATCCATCACTCCTGTGAACAGCCTTTCTCCATCCCCTTTGAAACCTCCTTTCAGGAAGTTGAAGGCTGCTATCAAATCCCTCCTCACTCTTCTCTTCTGCAGACTAAACAAACTCAAATCCCTCCGTCTCTCCTCATAGGTCATGCGCTCCAGCCCCCTAATCATTTTGGTCATCTGGACCCTCTCCAATGTGTCCACATCCTTTCTATAGTGGGGGGACCAGAACTGGACACAATACTCCAGATGTGGCCTCACTAAAGCCGAATAAAGGGGAATAATCACTTCTCTGGATTTCCTAGCAATGCTCTTCCTAATGCACCCTAATATGCCATTAGCCCTGTTGGCTACAAGGGCACACTGTTGATTCATATCCAACTTCTCATCCACTGTAATCCCCACGTCCTTTTCTGCAGAACTGCTACTTAGCCATTCGGTCCCCAGCCTGTCACAATGCTTTGGATTCTTCTGTCCCAAGTGCAGGACTCTACACTTGTCCTTGTTGAACTTCATCAGATTTCTTTTGGCCCAATCCTCTAATCTATCCAGTCACTCTGAACCCTATCCCTGCCCTTCAGTGTATCTATCCTCTCCCACTAGCTTAGTGTCATCTGCAAACTCATCCAGGTCATTAATAAAGATGTTGAACAAAACCCGTCCTAGAACAGATCCTTGGGGCACACCACTAGAAACCGACTGCCAACCTGACATCGAGCCATTGATCACTAACCATTGGGCCCAACAGTCTAGCCAGCTTTCTATCCATCTTACAGTCCATATATCCAATCCATATTCCCGTAATTTAGCTGGCAAGAATATTGTGGGAGACCGTATCAAAAGCTTTGCTAAAGTCAAGGTATATCACATCCACTGACTTTCCCATGTCCACAGAGTCAGGTAGCACATCATAGAAGCTAATCAGATTGGTCAGGCACGACTTGCCCTTCGTGAATCTATGTTGACTATTCCTGATCTCTTTTCCCTCTTCTAAGTGCTTCAAAATGGATTCCTTGAGGATCCCCTCTATGATTTTTCAGTTCCACACTGAAGTCATTGATGTTTGTAGGAACTGATGTGTTATAGGTCTTCCCATTCCGTGCTATAAGGTGTGCGAAACACTTCCCCCAATTTGCTTAAATGGAAGTCAAAAAAATTTCCCCACTTTAAGTTGTTTCTCTATAAGTCCAAGTTTTTTGGAACATATCTTGGATTTATAGTGAGGACGGCCTGTATTTGATTTTAAACACACGTCTTCTACTTGACTAATGGCTGCTCCCATGCAGCTACAGGTAGCTCACACATTTTGGTCTTTAAAGCAAACATTTTGTATAGGCCTTTCACCTCAGTATACCACAGCGGGTTGAAAAAATATCTGCCATATTTTTATCTGATACTTTGTTTCATGACACAGAATACACAACATACTCCTACCATTTTTAGCATCTTGGGCCAAAAGGATTTCCCAATCTTGAAAAGTAAATGTTTGATGCTGTTTCATTGAACACTTTCCACTTCCACTAAAATGACTTGGCATAAGACCCAGCTTCTAGTTTCTTGCATTTCTGTGGGAGTTGTGGGTACAAAGCACTTAGGAGGAACAGGCAGTAAAATTTTCTTGCAAAACATTTTTTCCATGCAAAAATTTGATGACCATTAAATCAATCTTGCACAGTCAAATATGCCACTATTTCAAAGGCACTGCTACATTTTAAAAAATCTTTTTGGGTGTGAAGACCGTAGACTAGAAAATATGTCTGGATGAAGACTTGGAAAGGTGCAACATTTTAAAACAAAATATCTGAAAACCTATTCCTCCTCACTTCGCTGCCAAGGTTCCAGCACTTAATTCCATGCTTCTCCATGGCATTGGAAATATCTAAAGTGTGGCCAAAGCGCTTCTTTTCATCCACTTGTGATGGTGGAGACTGGTATTTTCTTGTATGCAATTTTGCTGGTTTACAATGAATGCATAAAGTATGCATGTACAGTAGGGATTTGATATCAAGGAGGTAAAGAAACAAAGCAGTATTTGGGGACCATTAGAGGCATATTGTGTTGCTAAGGGCTGAATCCCGCTGAAACTGACACACATGAATAAGTATATACAATAGGTTTCAAAGATTGAATGGTCATTTTTGTTCTGAAACAGTCCACAGATGCATCAGTGCAACTTCCCACAAATGTGTGTGTGTGGGGGGGAAGGGGGGTGAGGAGACAGGTGAAGAACCATCTTCACAGGATTAGGACTCTTCCTGAAGAACTTTATTCTTCAGCAGGTAATTTTTCAATATTCCATGCTCAGGCCCCATGCTCTATATTTTTGGCTCACTCGCATTCTGATTAATGAGCTTCTGGCCCTGCAAGCTAATAGCTGAAACCTGATTTTCCTCTTCACATTAGTGTGAATCCACTGATTTTAGTGATTTTGATGCCAGCAATAAATGAGAAGGGAATTGGGGCTATTAAAAATGTAAAGTGTTCAGTGCAAGCTTTCCTGCATTCTCAATGACAAAACACCGTGGGTGTGAGATGGGAGAAATTCTGGGGTTTTTTTTGGGAAGTGGGGAAATTACAGTGAAAACCCCAAGAGGTTCTAACTATCCAGTGCTGATAACTAATCCCATTTAAAAGCAATGACAGTTGCTTGCAGTCTTCTAAAGGAAGCAGCTCTGGCCCAATTCCACCTTCTAACAACCCCTCTTCTGTTGCCTCCTGAGAGCTGCTTTTGCCTACTCAGTGCAAGGTCAGAGCTTGATCTCACAGTGAGTTATCTTGTGACAGATAATCTTGTTCACAGGACTGTCTCTCTGCAGCACAGCCTTGTCAATAGCCCCCGCTTTGAAGAATGCTTCCTGTGATTCATTTTGCAGTTGCCACCCAGTTACATATAAATGGACTTTCTCAGGCAGAAAATGTCTGTGCTGAATTCCATAGCAGTCAGAATACAGAATTTCAGAGCAAAGATGGACTCTCCAAAAAGAGATGCTTTTTTTGTTTGTTTTTTGCTAATAGTCACATGGGAAAAATGCCACACTGGGGATTTGTGACTCTCCTCCCCTTCTCCACCGCAGTCATCCCCTAATAAATGACTGACTACTTACCTGATGTCAGAAGGCATTTTCCAACTGTGCATGTGAAGAGAAACCTTTCAGAATTGTCAAATGTGGACTTGATTTAATACATTGCAATAAGGGGAAGAATATATTTATCCATCCTCCATCACTATCTGCACCTGGAGGTGTATCTATCAGCTCCTTGTGTAACAAGTTCAGGATAAACTGGATGCCTAGCTCTGTCTTCTGGGTATACTAGATCATAAATAGGTGGGGAGGGAGGCTAAGCGTGCCCAAGGCACATGCAGAATTTTTTTTTATAGTTAAATTATGGTTTAAAGTAATCTGCTAACAAATTGGGTTGAAAGCCTTTTGTGTTTGACCAAAATACCACAATGGGGAGCAAATGATAGATACAATTAACTCCACAGATGTAATTAGATAAAACACACTGTTAGACCATATGTTTTGAGAAATGCAGCTGAGAGTTTTATGTGTGAGAAATGTAAATTGGGTTGTTAATTATTCATAGACACAAGTGATCCAAGATGGATGTTTGAAATATCTGGGTTGGGTTTGGTGTATTTCCATTGCTTTTGTGAGGATTTGACACAGCTTTTAATGTTTCTTGGAGGACACTGATGACTGCATAGCCCTTAGATATTTCATGCTGGCTGTCAATTCATTGCCCTTGTGAGTTTGGGTAAAATATCTATCTATCTATCTATCTATCTATCTATCTATCTATCTATCTATCTATCTATCTATCTATCTATCTATCTATCTATCGATGTAAATTTCTCACAATTAAAATGATTGTGAGGGGGAAGTTTTAGCAATGAATAGTATGAATGTGGGGACTACTGTAAATCCTCCTCCTGCCTTCTCCCCACTTTAAAGTGCAGGACTGGAAGGAACCTGCCAATGAATCGCTACCTAACTTCAGTACATCCTTTAACTCCTCTGTATTTGTTGTTAATGGATGAGTAAAAGGACCCTATCTGATGGGTGCTCATGGGAATTGTTTTCAGAACATCTTGCTATTCATATGCAATGTGCTGGGGAAGCCAAAGGGAGAGTGAGTGTTTAATTATTATTAGGTTGTGTACTACTACTAGGGAGTATGAAGAATATACAACTTAGCAAGCTATCCAAACCTAGGGCCTGGTGGGCAGGAGTGAACAGCTACATCCCCTAGAGTAAGTGGATAGAGAGTTGGACGGAATAGGTTGATCTTCTGCTGTTTCCTCCCACCTCTTCCTCAATTCACTGCTTTGTGGGGCTGAGCTTGCTCTTGGGGTATCATAACAATTCCTTTCTTGCTTGGCCTGGCTGCAGGATGTAGTGACTATGACTCAGAAGAATGTTTTTGAATTATAGTGAATGCCAGGACCTATCTGGGGATAGTGCAGTTTATGTACCAGTACCCATTGCTCAGGGCTCTGCTTAGAGTGAAATTCTAGCCCAGTGGTCTCCAACCTTTTTAATCATGAGATCACTTTTTAAATTTAAGAGCAATCCAGGATCTACCTCAAACACAAATACCCCTGTTCTTCCTCTTTTGTGCTCCTTGCCCTGCCTCTCTCTGAAGCCCCACCCCTACTCACTCCATCCTCCCTCCCTCCCCCATCCTCACTCACTTTCACCAGGCTGGGGCAGAGGGTTGGGGTGCAGGTTTTGGTCTTGGGTTAAGGGATTTAGAGTGTAAGGGGCTCTGAGCTGAGTTTGGGGCAGGCAGTTAGAGTGCCAGAGGGGGTTCTAGGTGCAGGCTCTGGGAGAGTGTTTGGATGCAGGGGTGCTCAGGGCAAGGGCAGGGGCTAGGGCAGAGGCTAGGCCAGGAGGTGGTTCATGACTGGGGTAGGGTTGCAGGATGTGGGCTCCAGCTTAACACTGCTTACCTCAGGCTCACCCCTGCCCTGGCCCTGCACCACTCCCCAAAGCAGCCAGCAAACTCCAATTCAAGTCCTATTGTTCCCCCTCTCTGCTCTGTGGAGATAGGATACAAAGTGGGAGAGGGGGCTCCTTGACATCAGCACCCCCTCCTCTCCCTGCGCTGCCCTGCACAGCAAGCAGGAAGGTCTCTTGGGGGAACAGCTCCAATGAAAGGGCTGGAGATGTGCAGCAGTGCGGGGAGGGGCAGTTGAAGTGCTGGCACTTGACAGCCACTTGGCCAAACCAGTCAGAATTACCTGTCAGAGGCTCCAAGATCTACCAGTAGATCCCGATCTACTGGGTGGTGGTGACCACTGGTTTAGCCCATAGGAACTTGTAAAATACATTTTTTTTTCAGAGACTAAGTGCTAATATCATTTAATCTTCAGTTCCCCTGCTCTTTTATTATCATTAGACTTTGCAGGAATGCAGAATCCCTCTTTATTAAGAATTAATCTGCAGCATTTGCTTATTCCCATCACAAATTGAGGGTTAATACCTGAAGTGGAGGCTGTGGAATTCTTGATACCCTTCCCCTTACAAACTAGGGAGTAAACTGAAGTGAGCAGATGAACAACCGAAGACAACAGAATCTGCTGTTCATGTAAATCTGTCTCCTGTAACATACAATGCTGAAGAGAAAAAGGGACTGCTAGAGCTAGGTGAACTCTACAGAAAAAACCTTAACACGGCTACCCCCTGAGATCTTCAAAATGAACACACCCAAACATTTGCACAAATAAAACTCATATGTTTGTTGAATTATTTACAACTTAATTTTTTTTTCCAAACATTTGTGCCAAAGATTTCACATTTATTGGCAAGAAGGCTCAGGGAAAGTGAGTTTCTTGAATTATCTTTGGATGAATAAAGGTTAATGGCAGAAGTGATTTCAAATTCATTTTGACATCTTTAATTACAAAAAGGGAAATAGAAGTTTAAATCGTCCAATAGAGAGAATGCCAATGGTCAAAGGGAAACTTTCTGAATAATCCGAGACTGAAATAAATTCACAAAGTGATTAAAGAAAACTTATAGGGTGCATCTAGACTGGCAAGATTTTGCGCAAAAGTGGCCGCTTTTGCACAAAAACTTACCAGCTGTTCATTGGCCGCTTGAATTTGCTCAAGAACACTGACGATCTAATGTAAGATTGTCAATGTTCTTGCGCAAACACTATGATGCTCCCGCTCAGGGATAAGCCCTCTTGTGCAAGAATACTTGTGCAAGAGGGCCAGGGTAGACAGGGTAGAACTGTTTTGTGCAAAAAAGCCCCGATGGTGAAAATGGCGATCGGGGCTTTCTTGTGCAAAATCGTGTCTAGACTGGCCATGGATGCTTTTGCGCAAAAGCACTTTTTGCGCAAAGGCACCCATGCCAATCTAGACGCTCTTTTGCGAAAATGCTTTTAACGGAAAAACTTTTCCATTAAAAGCATTTCCGCAAAATCATGCCAGTCTAGACCTAGCCATACTGTTTACAGATATCTGTTTTTGTTTTGCAGAGAAGTCTCAAACATATAAAGCAGGGGTGGGGAACCTTTTCTGGGGTGCGGGCTGCTGACCCAAGCCATGTCTACACTACATTGATCTATTGGAAAAAGGTACACAAATTGGGCTCCACAATTTGCGTACCTTTTTCTGATGGTGTTTTCAGAAGAGGCTTTTTTGAAATTTGGCCCCTCTACACTGGGCCAAATTTCAGAAAAGTCTCCTCTTTCGGACGAGCTCTTCTTCCTCGTGGAAGAATAGCAGAAGAGCAGATGCGTTCCCTGAATGCACCGAAGTTAGAGGTATCCCGGAAAAATCCCATAGTGTAGACATAGTCCCACAGAAAATTCAGTAAGGGGCTGAACAACAAGTGAGAAGCAAAAACCAAAACCAAAACCAAAAAACCCCCCAAAACAACCAATACCTCATTGACATGGCCCCCAACGCAGAAGTAGAAAGACACTCCCCACATTTCCCTCAAACACCAGAGCCTTGGGGACCCAGTCTGGTAGATTTTGTGTGCTCCAGCCCCACAGAGAGATGGCGGGGAAGAGGATGGAGTGCCAGTGTGGGCTCCCCAATGCTGGAGGGGGACCCCAAACCTCAGGGGCCTGATACAGGCCCCCAGGCCCTAGGTTCCCCGCCCCTGACATAAAGGCTACCTTTGCTGGTTAACTTATTCTAGCTTATTGTTTAGAAACAGGTCACTCAGGTATAGATACGAAATACAGAGTTTCCTATGTAGTCCACTCCAGCCCCACGTCACTGCCATAAAATTGGAGCACCAATGCTGGCTTCCTGTGGGGGATGGGGGGAGGAGGGAGACACCTCATGGGCTGAATCTGACTTACAGGGGAGGAAGCAGCTCCATGTGCTGCCATTTCCCCTCCCCCCGACCGGGAGAACAGCAGTGCAGGAAATCACTCACCATCCCAGGGGCCAGAATCATGGCCAATGTGAGCAGTAGGGGGCCTTGCCTGGGAGCAGCAGGGTCCATGGAGCCAGGAAGGGCCCTTCCATCTCCCTCATGCCCAGACTCCGCACCCCCATCCCACTCATGCACCTGCTTCCCTCTGAGACCCCCCTACCCTTACCCTACTCCTGCACCTTCCCTACCTCCAAGACCTGCTCTGCTTCTGCATCTTCTCCCCCTGACCCACCACCCCACTCCTGCACCCTCCCTCCCAAACCTCCCACCTTCAGCCTGCTCCTGCACCCATTTTAGCATCATGGGCTGTTAGCTGGTGGCCCATGGAAAAGTCTGTGTGGAGTGGAGTGGGCTGAGGGCCCAAAAGTTTGAGAACCACTGTTTTACACTGTGCAGTGGTATCGGCCTGGTGCAGGATAAAGGCATCGTAACCACTGCTTCTGTCAGTGAGTGAGAACGTCGGTGGATGGGATTCAGTGTGGGAATAGGATGTTAGCCAAATGCTTTTTTCCACCGATCTCACTAGCGCTTGCCATGAAATACTGTTCCTTGGTTATAATATACTAGAGGATTTACCTGGCGTTGCAAGGGAACTTAACTCAATTTTTGTTCTTCTTCATTTAAATCATTGTTCTGGGGTGGGACTGAGAATGCGGGGTTCAGTATGCAGGCTGCCCCAGGGAGAGAGGACAGCCTCAGCCCTCTTTCACCCCAGCAGCTTGAGGCTAGGTGAGAAGCTGTGGGCACAGCCAGGGGAGAGGTGCATGTCCCCTGGCTGAGGGACGGATGGACACACAGACAGACAAACCCTCTGAAATACATAGTAGAGAGCTGCCTTTTTCTCCACCTCTGCCCCCTGCTCATCCAGTGGGGTCCTGGTCCCATATCTGGCCCCTTGTTGTTCCTCTGGGGTCATTTTGCAGTATAGCCATCTCTCCTGCCAGACCCCTCCCTTTCCATTTGATAAGAAACAATCCCATTCCAAGCACAGCCCATTATCTTGCACAACCAAATCCTGACCTTGCTTTAACTTATACTAAGAAGAAGTTGCATTTGATGGGCCTCCTCTTACCATTTAGGAGGAGTTAGTTCTTGAACAAACGGACTAACAGACCAAAGGACAGACAAACTCACATTTCTAAAATATATAGTAAGAATAGGGATTTCCCCCTCACCCTTACAGCTATACTGTGCTCTTACATTTGTTTGCTGGCTGCTAAAAGATGCATCTCTAACTTCTCCACTGTGTTTGCTCTGCCAATCAGTTATAACCTGGCGCAAAGCCCAGTGGAAGAGCTTCCATTGGCTTAGGTGAAGTCTGGATCTGTACCTTAAAGAATGTCTCAACTCTTCTCTTTTTTGGACATACCAGAGTAGTGTAAAACACCCCTGAGTGTTATGTGTGAGCAAAAGCTGGCTTGAAATATCCCGAGGATGATAAATCCTAAGGCATATGGCCTTTTAGATGTGTAATTCCAAGAACTGAATACAATGAAATATCTAACATAGCAAAACCTTCCTGTTTCAGATGAAGTGGCAGTCTCAAAATTCAGGTGCAGAAATAAAAGTGCAAGATGAAATAGGATTTTTTTAAAAAAAATCTGTTATTACAGAAGGACTCACATATGCAAATCTATCTCCTACATCTCCTTGAATTTAAATAAGGCACGAATTCCTTCAACACACTATCTTACAATGATGTCCTCTCCCCTGAAACCTACTGACAATTCACTCTGCTGGGGTAGTATAATAGCTTATCCTATATCCTGTTTGCTGTGTGACTTAACAAGTGGTTACAATTTTATGTTCTTCGCTTCCCTATCTGCAAAAGGGCAAATAGCTCCTTTTTGGAGGTGTTTCTTATGGGAATAGTGACTTTTGAGAAAATACCTTTGGAAAGCCTTTTAAATGCTTTGGTAAAATGTAAAAATGTGCATCACTTTTAAAAAATCTGTTCATTCATCCTTCATTTATTGTGTACCATGGGAGGCACAGCCTTGGCCGGCACTGAGGCAGTGGGGCTGGCCTCTGTCTGGAGCTAGCGTGGTGGGGGATGCAGCCCCAGTCAGGTCTGGCAGGGTTGGGGGCTGGAGGTAACAGCAGGCGGCAGGGAGCACAGCCCGTCAAGAGCAGAGCCTACAGCCAGGTGGGATCCTTGACCTCCCTTTGTCTGGCAAACTCCGTTGTTCAGGACCACGCAGGTCCCGAGGGTGCCAGACAAGGGAGGTTCGACCTGTACTGTCAGTCAGTTTTCAGGACTTCCATAATCTGAGGAGCTGTTATGATTGGGTCATGTATTCTTGTTTGTTGACATCAAATACTGATGGATTGTATGTGAATAAACTGAAAGAAAAATATTAATCACCAGTTATACGAGAGCCAAACTTCAATGGACCATGAAAGGTTATTTAAGGGTAAAATGAATTATCTAAAGTAAATATAGCTATCCATATGAGTAATAGTGGTTTTGTAATGCTTTTTTAAACTAAATAACTAACACAATCTTGTTTGAAGGACATATTGAGAGCAATCAGGTAGGCTGAGCACAGATTCAAATAACAAATCTTGACTAGCAGAAGTACCATTCTATTCAACATGCAGCTTTGGAACCTGAAGTTCTGATCCGTTCATGCTGGGGTAAGTGAAGGCATCTTGCAAGGAAGCCATGGACATAAAAGATTTCAGTGGATGATCTGCTTGCCTGACTGGGCTCAGATGTGAAACTGACTTAACAGTAAGGAAGAAAAGCAGCAGGAGAAGATAAAAGATGTGGAAGGGACATTGTGGGGGAAAGACAGAAGACTGAGGGAAGTTTAGAGGTGATGAGATGGGAACCAGAGGCATATTTAAATGGAGGCGGTAGACCAGTTTAGGCTGGCAATCCAAAACATGAAATCACTTTTCTCATGCCCATTCTTACAAATTGCTTAGTTGTAAATAGATTAGTCTCTCCTGTTTGGCCTAAGATCTAATCTTTGGCACTCCGTGTGGATGAGGCAAGCATGTGAATGGGAATTACCCAGAGCCAATATAAACAATGAGAAGTCCTGTGGCACCTTATAGATTAACAGATTTATTGGAGCAAAGCTTTCATGGGCAAGGACCCATGTAGTCATGCATCTGACAAAGTGCGTCTTTGCCCACGAAAGCTTATGCTCCAATAAATCTGTTAGTCTATAAGGTGCCACAGGACTTCTCGTTGTTTATGCAGATTCAGACTAACATGGCTACCCCTCTGATACCAGAGCCAGTGCTATCCCATTGGGGGCCTTTGGATGGAATATTTTGGGTATCCCTCCACCTTGCCTACTCCCTAAAAACACTAATTGAATTACTTCCACAGCCTCCAAAATATACCAGCCCCATGCACATGTGTGATGAATGGGATGGGAAAAATTCTTTTCTGAAGTTTCGGAGGGGTAGCCATGTTAGTCTATACGTGAAAAAACAAAAGATAATGAATAGTCTTGTAGCCCTTAGAGACTAGCAAAACAATGTAGATGATATCATGAGCTTTCATGGGCACAACCCACTTATTCAGATGAATGGAGATAAGGAGTCCAGGTTCCAAATAAATAGCAGAGAAAGAGAGGGAATGGTGGGGGGCAAGAGAAGGAAAAAGATGGACCCCCCCGAAAAAACCCGTCAATTAGAGTGTCCATGCTAAATGAAGCTGATAGAGTGGGTACTAAGTGCTTTTAAGTACCTGGTGCTTGGGTTTTTATGTCATTGGGATGTGGAATGTCACGGGCCAGCCACACAAGAGGTCTTTGTTTAGACCTCTGTTGCTGGTATCAAACTTGTAAATTAAATTAAGTTTTGCGGCCTCCCTTTCAAGCTGATTTTTAAAATTGGCTTGCAACAATACAGTAATTTTGAGATCCATTAATGAGTGCGATGGGCAAGTTAAAATGTTATAGCCATTCGGCTAACTAAAGTCTTTTCTTAGTGGTTAACTATTGAAACCTGACCCTAATTGTCTTTCCTGTAATGGGTAAAACCATAGGGTATGTCTAGACTACAGGCTTTTGTAGACAGTATCTGTCGACAAAGCCTCTGTCGACAAAGAGTGTCTAGACTGCATTATGCGGATTGAAAAATCGATCTGCTTTGTCAGTAAAGAGCGTCCAGACTGGCGGACACTCTGTCAATAAAAGAAGGCACCCGCAAGTGCTTCTGGCAGGTCACAGGGGCAGCCTTAAAGTCCAGGTGCTGCTGCATGCTCTTTGCAGAGATGCATGCTTAAAGGGATCCTCTTAGACAGCTGTTGCTCTGCTTCTGCTTCTGGCTTGCCTATCTCCTAGAGGGAAAGCAAAGCTGCTGCAGTTTTTGCTTTGGTTGGCCTGCTTTCTTGGACACAACAGCAGTTTATTTTCAGGTTTGATTTTTTGCTTTGCGCTGTGTTTTTGGCCATGGAGCCTGAGCTGCCCCTGGGCAGGTGATGGCCCCACACTGTGATGATGGAAGTTCTGCTGCATGTTCATGAGAGCATCATGACATTTGCGGCAGAGCTGGATTCAGAGTCCAACTTTGAGCCCCTCACTCAGGATGCAGCCCTACTGCTCTTGCAGCCGAACTTATTCCTGGAGAGGCGAGTTTGGAGGCTGGACACCAGTTCCGACTGGTGGGACCAGCTTGTTATGCAGCAGTGAGACGACGACCAGTGGCTCCGAAACTTCCAGATGTGGAAGTCCACCTTTCAGGAACTCTGTGCCTTGCTTGCTCTGCTCTGCAACGCATGTGAGTTGTGGTTTTGTGATGTAGCCTGAAAAAATGAAGAATGGCTTTTGTGCAAGAGGAGTTTTTTGCGCAAAAAGGAGTCGTTTACACAGTTCCTTTTTGCACAAAAGCCGCTAACGCAAAAGCAGCTGCTAATTAATTATGCAAATGAAGTGTGGCGATATTCCATGCCACGCGTCATTTGCATAAGCTTTTCTGGAAGAAGGCTACAGTGTAGCCGTAGCCTGTGCTGAGCACATGTAACTATTCCCCCCCCCCAACCCCCTTACACTGTAACTCTAC
>JANRFK010003679.1:16264086-16284864 GCA_030068395.1 Apalone spinifera
CACTGTAACTCTACAAACTGAATCCCAAGGAAGCAATTCTTTGTTTTAATTTTTTTTTCAGTTGCTCTGTAACACCTAGTAACCAAGTAATATTTCACCAAGTATGTTTTCTTTGTTGTGTTAATAAAAATCACTTTTTTTAAGACCATGATCTGATTCCTGTGTCCTAGAAGGCAGGAGGTTTTGTGTGCATGTGCCTAGGACTTCAGGGACAGCTATTAAAAAAACTACAGGTTTTGCTCAGAGAGAGGGTTAAAGAGCTTGAGAGTACCCCACAGGAAGGAATTCACAAATGCACCTTCCTAGATTTTCAAAGGGGTTATTTTGTGTGTGTGTGTGTGTGTGTGTGTGTGCCGACAGCAATATCAAGCCAAGACAATGGAATCTAGGGTCTTGCAGAGTTTTAAACAAAGCCTTTAGTGGTAGGGTATTTAAAAGTCACTTGTGTGACTTGGAGTCTCGAAGAGCCAGAGTGGGAAACAGCTTTGACAACATGTTACCAAATGAAAGCTTAAGATCACTTTCATTTAAAACATAGTTTTGTAAATGAATACAATACTAAAATAGGCCAAAGTCTAAATGAATTAACAATCCAAGTAATTGTTTAGACCACTTATGCCTAGTGTCACCTCTGGAATAACCCATTTAAAGTGAATGTTACCCTGCAGCCGGTGCATCAGTCAGAACATAGAATCTTCTACTGACAATAGTGCAGACATCCTATAGAACTTTTTACTGTGTCTTTCTACATCTGTTATTCATTTAAAATATGTGTCAGGTCAGCACTGACTAAAGAAAGACTATTACCCTGTGGTTTTATGGCATGTATAGTATATGATGCTCCATAGGCAGCTCTCTTTGCAATTCATATAAATTGAAATGAAGGAATAAATGCTTTGAAAGGGTAAGATCCATATTCATGACACTGAGCCCCTTACGGACAATTCAAAACTCTGAAATAACGAAGCATTGTAGAGAGAGGCGAGCGCTCACTGTAAGTCATTTCAGGCTTTGTGGCACCATTTGCTCTTTGGTTTCCATCCCATTGTACAGGGAGCTTAGCATCACAATATTGAATTACACTATCGCTGAGAGATGCCCAATGAAATTGCAATACTAAAAATGTAGAGCAGCCTTCAATGTGCTTATATGTAGTTCTGAACTAAATCTTGTGCTTTATGTAATCAGATAGACAGTTTCTTGAGAACGGCGTTTTTGTTGTGAGTAAATATAAGCACTCATGAAAGTGAGAGAATGGTCACTCTCGTTAAAGCCAGAAATAAAGTAAGCACTGTGCAACCTTCATTTTTACTGTTCTCTCCATGCATCTTATTCATGAGTTTATTCACAATGCAGTATTCTAGGCCTGGGCCTTTCTGTCACCAAGATTGCATGTGAGATGTGATTTTGTGATGTAGCCAAGTGATATGTGACCCTGCAGTTTTGAGTGTCCAGTGAATCAATGGGAGTTCCATCAAGTTTTATCTTCAGATGGACTTGCAAGCCCAAGCACACAGGAGCTCAGCTGAGGTTCCTTTACTACCTTTAAAAAGGTTTGGATGGGCTTGAACAGGATGAGGATTAGAGCTGTAATGTTAAAAACCATCTCTGTCCTGTTGTGCATCCTGTCTACCCCTTGTTTTTGAAAAGGGATGCATATATGGCAAGTGTGCCAAAGAGAGGCCATTATGTTGCAGAGCACAGTGACATTTCTGTTCTAAAAACACTTCCCCAATACAGCTAAATTGCATGTTTCATGCTATGTCTAGATTGCTGCTTTTTTTGTGTGGAAAAAAACCTGTTGCTGATTGTTTTTTTGGAAGAGACTTTTCCAAAATTTGGCCCGTCTACACAGGGCCAAATTTTGGAAAAACCTCCTCTTTCGGAAGAGCCCTTATTCCTCATAAAATGAGGAATACTGGGCTTTCGAAAGAGTGCATCTGCTCTTCCGTAAAAAATGTCAGAAGAGCACACGTGTTTCCTGGGCGTGGAGGAGTTTTTCCGGGATACCTCCAATATCCTGGAAAAACTCCGTAGTCTAGCCATAGCCTCAGTCAAAGAGAACACCTAAGTGTGAAGGTGGGATGGGGAGAGTTCCATGCTTCAGTACTTTGATGGGTCTTTCATTATTACTCCCATCTGTTAGACCACCCTGCAACTGGAGCTTAGCTCAAGAGACACTTAAATTGATCCAAGAAAGAGGGAGCAAGTAGCAGGGCAGAGGCCCCTCAGGTCAACTGGTTGATTCTTCTCTTTTATTGGGCAAAGTGTTAGACTATCACCAACACCCAATTCAAAGTTCAGGTGCAGGAGAAGACTGTCTGAGAAAGTTTTAAGGGAGCTTGTTGAGACTGTTTCATTGTTATAAAAATGCAGTTTCTACCCAGTGACTCAAGCAAGCTTTTTGTTTGAATATTCCTTTTAGACAACAGAATGTGGCTTTACCCTGAAGAATATCAAACTGAAGCTGTGGTGTATTATCATTAACTGGGCAGTGCTTTTTCTTTTTTCATTATGCAGCATATCTGAAATTAGTGGCATGTAAATGGAGGTTCAAATAAAACTGAATTTAGAAGAAACTAAAACAATGTGTGCCTTTAAAGCCTGAGCTGAAGCTTTGCTTCATCAAAAAGATCTTTAGTGCATATCATAGGATACATGCATAAATATCTAGCATATGGTACATCACAGCATAAGAGAATGTTCAAAGTAGCTTTCATAATTCTTTTCCTAGAAAATGCTATAGACCAGCAGACTTACTTCAAAAGCTACATTTTCACTCAGTTTTGTTCAGCAGATTTACTGGGCGACATCTAATCTTCACATTCTCAATACAATTTGTAACTACTGTTCAGTTTCCTGAGAAGCAATTGGGCTGCATTTTCAGGTTGACACTCAGGTAGCTGGATGATGTGCATTGCTCAGAAAGTGACTCTATATAATAACTAATCCTCCTCCCCGAGTTCTGAAGATTGCGTGAGTGTAGCAAATTTGGCTTGTCTATCATACAGCAGCTACATTTCCTTTGCAGTAGAGAACTGCTGCCAGCCCATCAGACTATTTCCGGCCTCTTTTCTGTGGTGGTAATGTGCATGATTCTTAACGCCTTTTGCTGGGGAATAGGAGATTAAAATCTTTTTCACTTAAATAACAGTGGGAACTGCACAGAAACAGCCTTCATTTTGAGAGATTTGCCCCTTTATAAGTCCTAAAACCAACACATATTACTCAATTGGATCTTAAACAATACCTAATTAATAAAAGTTGGCAATTTTCTCAAGCCAATCTGATATAAACCTTGTCTATAGTTCAATGTGTAGGACACTTTTTTGCTTATATCTTACCACTTTTTGTGCTCTTAGTCCTGCAGTTTTCAGGTCTCTGACACATCTTGGACATCAAAGGCCAGCCCACCAGGACTCTGAGGGTATGGCTAGACACAAGTTTTTGTTGGAAAAAGGTACGCAAAATGCACTACACATTTTGTGTACCTTTTTCCGATTCTTTTGTTGGAAGAGGCTTTTCTGATATTTGGCCCATCTAGACCGGGCCAAATGTTGGAAAAAACCCCTCTTTCGGAAACCCCATTTTTCCTCATAGAATGAGGAATACAGGAGCTTCCGAAAGAGCTTGGCTGCTCTTCCACAAAAAAAAGCGGAAGAGCAAACGTGTTCCCTGGACATGGCAGAGTTTTTTAGGGATACCAGAGGTATCCTGAAACCTCTTCCCCCATCCCCCTGCAGTCTAGCTGTACCTCCAGGGTATGTCTACACAGCATAGTTATTTTGGAATAAGGGCCGTTATTCTGAAATAACAATGCGAGCATCTACACAGCAATTCTGTAATTTCGAAATTATTGCAAAATAACGGATGGCTTATTCCGGCTCTGTAAACCTCGTTCCACAAAGAATAATGCTTATTCTGAAATAGATATTTCAGAATAGGGTCTGTGTAGACAGGACAACAGCTGTTATTTCAAAATAAGGGGCTTCCGGCCCTACCCAGGGTGCCTGCTGGCTGCTCTGTCTACACTCAGCCAAACTCTATCTGCCCCCTGCCTCCTGGAGCCCATAAAGCAGCAGCCTCAGTTGAAAGGGCTTGTGGCTAACAGGAGGCCCTGACAGTCCTGAGCCACCCTGCAGCTGCTCCTGCTTTGCTTTTCCTCCAATAATGAACCAGGCTTCTGCTCCCACGCAGCACACCACCCAATCACCCTAACCCCTGGCGGGGCTTTGTGAGTGTAGGACTGAAAAAAACTTCCTGGGGAGGGGGCTTACACCACCTCCACCCCACTTTTCCTAGGGAAGCCCATTCCTTCAGTCCACCCCCCTCCTGGGACAATAAACCGACAATGCCATACCTGCATGACCAGGACCCCAATGGTCGATCTTCCTATGCTGAACTGGTTCCCCACGGATGGGTAGCTATCCGGCATAGAGAACATCCAGAGTGCGATGGTGACACGCTTCTGGAGGCGGATGGTGGGTTTCATATGAGTGTCCCATTGCCTGAGGGCAGGGATGAGCCACTCACAGAGCTCCATGAAGGTGTCCTTCCTCATTCTGAAGTTCTGCAGCCATTGCTGGTCTCCCCACCGCTCCATGACAATCCAGTACTACCAGTCAGCACTGGTGTCCAGACACTAGAGGCAGTGGGGCACGGTGTCCAGGGGAGGGCAGATGGGATCCAGCTGCAGGAGCTATACTTGCAGAGAGCCAAGGAGGGTCTCCCAAAACATCTGGGGGTTGGGTTCATGCAGAACCTAGGAGGCAGCTTACAGAAACTGCTGCATGAGGTACAGCACAAGCTGCAATAGCCATAGATTGCCCAGAGGCAGCTCCGGCTCCATATCTGGCAAGCTGAGGTATCCAAAAGGGTAACCGCAGCAGGCAGAAGAAAAGTCTTTGCTGTCCCTCAAGGAGGTAGGCAAAGAGAAAAAGCCTGAGGCACTGCAGTATGGGGTAGTCTCTAAGCAAGAGCCTCAGATAGCCTCAAGCAGTAGCTACACAAAGTAACTGCTGACCTGATGCCCTGCCTGAACTGGGGCTTTTTTGCGGAAAACACTACTGTGCTGTCTACACTGGCCCTTTTCCGGAACAGTTTTCCGGAAAAAGGACTTTTGCCCGAGCGGGAGCAGCATAGTTTTTCCGGAAAAGCAGCTGATTTCTTACAGTAGATAGTCATTGCTTTTCCGGAAAATCAAGCGCCCAGTGTAGACAGCTCGCAGCTTATTCCGGAAAAGCAGCTGATTTTCCGGAATAAGTGGCCCAGTGTAGACACAGCCAATGTGTTTAGAGATATGGATCCATTGACTGTTTTCTCACAGCCATGTCGCTAAAGGTCAGGCAGTATCAACACTGCGTATCCACACTTTTGCCAACAGAAAAGTTCAACCCACTATAAGCTGAATTTGCTTTGTGGGCAGAAGAGAACTCCTGCCAACAAAATAAAGTACTGACTTTAGTACTTGCTGGAGCAAAGCTTTTGTTGTTCAAGGGAGTGGGGTTGGTTGGTTAAGCAGCTGTGAACGACAAAAGCTTTGTCACTCAATTGGCAGTGTAGACAAAGCCTTAGCCTGTGTAGTGGGTACAGATGATATCACTGTTTGGGATTAATTCTCCCTTGCAGCATCATGCAAAATAAGTTTGTTCTGTACTTAACAGATATTTTCTGAGCACACAACCCTAGGCAAGACTAGATCAGTTCTGCAAAGAAAACTTGCTACAAATATAGCATTTTGCCACAATAATTTTCTGATTTTAAATAATGTCTTCTGCTCTCATTAAGACAGGAACAAAAATATATTACTTTTGTCTTGTGCTGAAGTCCAGGGACATGAATTTCTGCCCTCACACAGAAATCTATACCCATTATGACTGCATCTCAAGCCTCCTCAGTAATAATGACTCTTGCATGAGTGATTTTGTGGAGGTTATCGTGAATAGTGTCATCTAATGGCACCAAATTTTGCCATTTCGTCTGATGCTTTTGTGATATGACTAGCCAGAGCCAAAGAATAATTATTTCCAAACTTACTTTTACTGTGAGAATTTGAACCCACCTCTGCTGTGATTTGACTCAACTGCCTTGCTGAGTTCTCTTTGTAAATATACTTTCTTGAGCACTGGATTTTGTAGAGACTAAGAGTAACTTGAAATGGGTTTGATTTTTAGAATGGATCAGGAAGCAAAAGTAATGTAGAAATACTAGTGAATTCAGCAGTCTTAATTGGTAAACAATAGGGCTGAAACACATATTTTGATTATATTTAGTAACTGAGTAATTATCATTTTAACTGATAAGTATGAACAGGTGTTTACACTGAAAGCAGTTTCAAACTGGGATGTGTTATGCTCAAAAAGTAGCTTGGGTGGTTGTTCTCATTAGCTCAACAGATGGCTGGATGTTTGCTTGCCATTTTATGAGGAGAGGATTATAATTCAGTAATATTTTACATAGTGTGAAGTATTTATAAATCAATAAAAGATTAAATTTATGCTTCATAATAGTGAAGAGTAAAAGCACACAGACTGCTGGGGAATGGCATCTCACTGATAAATATCAAACTACTCTTGTAATTAACTCTTCTGAAGGGTTTACTTTCAAGTGCAATGAGGCTAGAACGTTGCCATGCTCAGGAGACTGCAGAAGCAGACTTTATCCTGACTGATGGATTTTAGTACCTAACTCCGTCTACTTGGCATTTATCAATTTCATTCTGTTTTGTTGCTATTTTTAGTGGACACAGATTTCCAAAAAAGAGTTTTTCTCAACCAGGCTGTATGTTAATGTGGCCCACGCTAAACTGTTGACTTGTGTGCTTTGGCCTGGTTGAAGATGAGCTTTTATGGGGTTGTCAAGATTCTAGGTTACTGTTTGTCTCAAAATCTCATCCTTTCTCACAGATGCTTCACCCACCCACTGTACGGTAGGCGTGTTGCTCTATTTGTGAGGTGAGGATTGCACAACGTCCTCATCCAAGTGCTAGAGACAGGGGCTTGGATACATGAAGTGAGCCAGGTATTGTGCTGCTGAGTGCCACACCACTTAACTTTTAAGTGCTAAGAAAATCGATGGAATTAACCAATTTGGAGTTAGGCAGCTTGGCTCCCTCACATAGTGCCTGAGAACAGTGAGGTGTCTTGGAGTGCAATTCACAAAAGGCAGCATGCTGCCCGAGCTAGCTAATGGGAGATGCTGGCAGAGGGGTGTCTGCTAAGCCCTGTCCCTCTCAGAGAGATGTCAGAGATTTCTTTGGCGACAAGGCCTATGCTTTTAGGGGGAGGGGTCAGGAAGACCCGATTTTGAGTTCAGTAGTCACGTGGGGGACCCCTGCCTGAGGAGACAAAGGGATTTGATATGGAATAACTCAAAGCACCAAGCTGTGGGATGTTCTGATGTGGGGTTCCCTTAGTCCTTCCTGTTAAAGCTGTTCCACTGTGGATAAACTATAGTCCTTGGCCAGAGAGAGATCCCACAAGTATGAGAGTGGCTCCATAACCTGGTGTTTGGAGCCCTTCCCTGGAAGTTGGGAGACCCAGATCGAGTCCCCCTGCCCTCGCAACTCTCTGTTTATCTAGGGTGGAACAGTCTCAACAGGAGAGGCTGAGGAGAGCCAGCCCCACATCAGAATAGCCCAGTGGTGAGAGCACTCACCTCAGAGATGATACAGCCCTGTTCCAATCCCTTCCCCCGACAGGCAGAGAGAAGTTGAACCAGGGGTTGCCAACAGCACAGGTGAAGATCCTAACCACCAAGTTCAAACTGTAAGGAAGTAAAAGCTGTGGTCACTGTGGAAGGGGCATGTGAACTCACCCGAGGGTCCTGATCAAACAGGTGCCCTCTAAGCCTGCCTGTGAGATGTGAATCAAGTAGCCTGTCTTTCCCTTGGTTTGGGAATTGCTCTGAGGCTCAGAGAGGAGATAGGCCTCCAGAGACAGGCAGGAGCTCACATGCCCAGAGGCAGAAATGTTAGCACATGAGGAACTTGTACTGAAACATGTAGGGATTGAGCAGCTTCAGGTGCTTACAAGGTTCAGCAAGAGTCCTGTGAATCACAGTGCAGCCTAACACTGGAACTTAAATTCACTGAAGTGCTTGGCCACCTAGGCCATGAACTTTATGCCAGAAAGAGTATTTAGATCATCTAGTTTGAGCTCCTGTGTATCACTGGTTGCCAACACCGGCACACTAAACCCAAGAATTGAAATTAGATCAAGGTATTACAACCCTCTGGAGGCTAAACTAATATGACCCCCAGGCAGGAAATAGGAGGGGTTGACCTGCTCCGGTGCCTGAGACCTTTGCAATGGCAGGGAACTGACTGAGGTGTGCAGGATTACTGAGCCAATGAATGACCCTTGAATTCTGGGCCTATGCATGCAAATAAACTGTGCTAAGTAATCTGCACTTGTTCTTTAATATTGTATGTAAAGAGCTATTGATTCACTACTTGTTAAGGACATTTTGGCAGCATTTCGTAAGGACTGAAAACAAGCCTGCTCAATCTTTTTATTTTTAAAAAATATTTTGTATTTCTCTTGTTCTGAATTATCAGGAATATATTAAATATTAAATCAGGCCTTTAGTTTTTAGGCAATGTTATATGGGTTTTATACTCCATTGTCTTCAGTGGAGCATGTCCCGATTCACACCAGTGTACGACTGATCGGAAGCATGCCCCAGATCTCTGCTTTTTGTGGCCTGATGACCTTTGGGACAGTGAGATTTCAGGGCAAAGTTTAATCCTTTTTCTGGTGGGTTTGCTCGCACAGATCCACTTGTGAGTGCTACTAGCTGTGCTGAAATACCACTGAGCCAACCTTCCTGTCTTCCTGGGCGCTCCCTTCACTCTGTCTTGCTGAGGCAGGACCTCTGGCCACCTCCAGCGCTGACACAGAGATGGTGTCCCAACCCTGTGCACAATCATACAGGCTCTGAGATCTTCCTGGCTCTTGGAAGGCTCAGTGAAAAAGATGTGCCTTAGCACCTAGATGCCCAGCCCCCATGGGCTGTGAACCCCAGATAAATCCATCTTGTTCTAGAAAAGGGTAAGCTTGTGTTCCCCCTCCCCCATGTAAAGAGCGATGCACCGCTGTTTGCCCCTCAGGTAACAATGATTTATACTGGCTTTATTCATAAACAAAGTTGATTTTATTGAGTATAAAGTAGGAGAAGCACTGCCACTGATGTAGCATCTTCACTGAGCCCGACCCCAAAGAGGCACAGCACTGTGTGTGTAGGCAGCCCCTAGGGAATGCATTAAACATAATCTGAAGCTGTGGCACCACCTGGTTCCTTTGTTTGGAATAGGTAATTATTTAAACAAACAGCTGAGAATGTGCCACAGAACTGGGTGAAGACACATTTATTTTAATATGAACTTACCTTTCTCTGTGCTGAGTTGGGTGCTGTCCCAACCAGTAGAGGCTCCATTGTTCATCATAGCTGTGCTTCTACAGAAATGCTCTCAGCCTGTGTTCTTAATCAGTCTTTGCAGCTAACACTCAGGGGGTCTCTTCCTTCAGCTAGATTTCAGTGAATACTCACAATGCATCTAAAATATGTCCCCTCCCCCTCAGCCTTTTGGTGCCAAGAAACAGGACACTTTCATGCTAGCCACTAATGCAAAAACATGATTGGGTCTGAGCAGGATTCCTCCTGGACTCACAGTGCCAAGGGGTTAAAAGCAGTAAATCAGATCAATACATTTTCTTACATTTTAGCTGTAATAAAAAGGAGTTTTACGTCCTGCTCTTGAAGGAAAAGGCAAAAGCAAATGCTAAAAATGAGTTGTTTCAGTCAAAATATGACAAACAGTACGTTTTTCTAAAACTCTGTTACAAATCATTCTGTCAACAAACTGAAAGAACTTGGCCTTCTAAAGGAGATGATTGCCATAGTAACAATATAACAGATACTTCATTTTCCCCCAACCCTTTATTCATGTCATAAACCGAGTAGGAGGCCATTCTTCTTGTATGGGAGGAGGAAGAGTATTTTCATTGAGGCTTGTTGTCTCCTGAAGTTCTTTGCCATTTTTGCACATGACAGGGAAAAAACTGTTAAGTCAGGTGTTTGTACAGTGCATGTCTATAGGGGTACAGGAATTTAGTGAACAAGGAGGTAGGACCCAACTCTGTAAAGCATTTAAAAATTCATAATTATTTATGAATTGCTGTGGGGAAAACATTGTGGCATTTCTGTGTATTAAGTGGTGGAAGATAAAAGCCAACTCTCTGCAAAACGGGTAATCTTTGTTTCCCATGGTGAATTCAAGGGCCCAAAGCTAATAAATACACACCTGACGCCTTGAGTCACAATTTGTGTATTGAAACTTCTCAATGCTAAGCTATGGCACTAGAGTAGGGAAGATTATTTTACTATTAAATTTCTCTTTGCTTGCCTTTTACAGGCATCCCTTTGCATTTCATATGCAACTCTGATGGGCCATCTGTAGCAGACTAATCATTTTCCCTTCCTTACCCATAGCTGTCATATGTACCAGTAATGTAATTTTTTATAAGAACTTCCATTCTCTTGGAAAATGCATAATGTATAGGGTAGTGAAGCCAGTTCAGACGAGATGGATCTGCAGTATGGCTTCTCAAATCTAACATTACATTTAGAAAAATTGAATTTGGCTCTGAAATAGGGATGTAAACAGTTAGCATCACTCTTACTGGTTAACTGGATTTTACACCCCTCTGCTGAAAGAGGGATTGAAGATAGGTCCAGCTCTCTCATTTTGTTTAAATGATTTCACAAAAACTTTCATCAGAATCTGGAAAAAACCTTGAGTTAGAAGTTGATAAAAGTTCAGTTAGCTGTTTCTTTTTTCATTTCATGTCTGTTCCTCTCTGATTCTGGTTCTGACTGAGAATTTGTGCCTGTTCTTGGCCTGGCCTGAGGAAGAATTAGTGAAGATCTCCATAAGGAGTCCCTTGAGCAACAAAGGTTTAAGGCAAAAAGAGCAATGGTAGAAGGCTTTGATCATGTAATAAGTTGCAGAGGTGCATCTAATCATTGTGGTGCTTAGGTGAATCCAACTATGGTTCTTTGGCTTTCACTCTTCACTGTGAACTAATATTTTAAAAGTACGCAATCTATATAAGTGTAGGCACAAAACTGATTATAAACAATGTAGTTTGTGCTTAAATTCAGAGGTGTATTAAGTAAACCGATAAAAGGTAAAAATTAATTTAACATTTTTTATCCTTTATGAATTCCACAGAAATTAGTAGAGTTACAATAGGAATGAATTTGAGCCATTTTTCTTTTCATAATATTAAAATGTTGCTGGTAAAAGAGAAATTATTCTTAATAATGTTCTTTGAAGTTTTTTTCGGGGTTCCTTTATTGCCAAATTTTATGATCAAATTTCCATTTTTAAGCTCTTATAAGTGGGCTGATTATCTTTAAAATAAAATAAAAGGATTATAGGAATTTTATACTTTGAGTGAAGAGGCAAATAAAATAAGTTTCTTGTTTTGTTTTTTGTTAACAGAGGGATAATGACTTCTGTTTAAGAGTAAAAGCATGGGAGGCAGAGGTAGATTTTGGGTGCTCAGCTTTCCTTTGTGCTTTGAAAAAAATCTCCTAGTTCTCCTGGGTGAACAAACTTATGTTATTTAAAATCAACGTAGACACCCCTGTCCCAAGTGCAATATTCAGCTTCAACCAAATAACTTCTTCCACCTGCACATGCTGTGCCTTCTCTCTCCTTTCTCATAGCCGGTGCCTGTCACTCTTATTAGTATTCTCCTCCCCAGTAGCAGATCTGTTGTCTACATGTCATGTTTGTCCCGTAACTTGTCCCAACTAATTTTTTCCTAAAAGGCATTCAGGAGAGAAGCCATGAACCCTAGAAAGTTGCAGGTTTGAGGTGCTATTTGAGGCCATTGAGAAAATTGATGCAAGATACGCAACTCCACCTATGTGAATTGCATAGCAAGAGTTGACATACCTTACATTGATTTTCTGGAAAAACTCTCCAGTCAACTTCCCAAGTTCTCATAACTGTGAGGAGTTCCATGGTTGATGGGGCAGAGAGTTCAATTTAGCATTCAATTCAGTGCCCTCATCATTTGACTTACCAGACCTGCTAAATAGAATGCCAGATGTGGCCATGGAGCAGCCTCACTCTGGTTATTTGTATCTTACAATTAACAAGTTTGCCTAATTGACACAGACATGATGATTATAGAGCATCACAGCTATCCAGGTCAGAATGTTAAGCAAAAGAGCATTTGGAGCCAAGGTCTTCAACCTTTCTGTAGTATATTAGTTCAGTTCTACACACATTTAATTAAGCTATGTCTCTATTGGGTAAAGTCTGCTGGGGCCATTAACTAGAACTGAGTGAATAACTCATACCAAACAATTTAGTGGATGAATTTCACCTCACTTTCTGTTCTTGGGATATCTATGAACTGATCACAATAGCCTCAAATGTATTCATTATTTGAAATTATTTCTTGAAACTTCTGGTGAATTTTGTTAATCTGTTTGAAGTCTGAAACATAAGCTTTGTTTGTTTGTGATTAGTTACACTGGATATTTTTTGGCTCTCTAATCATGATTTTAGTAGTGATGCTTTTTTTCTTAAAGTCTTAAGATCTTAAAAGTCATTTGCTATAAACATGCATTGTAGTTAAAAAATGGAAAGGGAACACACAGAGGTCTGAATATGTTTGAACTTTTAAAAACTTATGAGTGGGTAAATGGGTAAATTATTTTCTCTCCTTCCATTGTTAACAAGAGTGCACGCTGAAAAATTACAGGGTATAGAGACAGTGTGGCTACGTCTAGACTGGCGCGCTTTTGTGCCAGAGCTATGCAAATGAGGCTTAGCGTTAGAATATCGCCAAGCCTCATTTGCATAGCTAATGATCTGCCATTTTCACGGAAGAGGCTCGTGCGCAAGACGGGGCTGCCTACACTGCCCCTTCTTGCACAAGAAAAACCCTTTTGTGCAAAGCCGTTATGCCGATTATTTTCAGGCATAAAGGCTTTGCGCAAAAGGGTTTTTCTTGCACAAGAAGGGGCAGTGTAGACAGCCCCGTCTTGTGCAAGAGCCTCTTGTGTGAAAATGGTGGATCATTAGCTATGCAAATGAGGCTCGGCGATATTCTAACGCTAAGCCTCATTTGCATAGCTCTGGCGCAAAATCGCGCCAGTCTAGACGTAGCCTGTATGTGTGTGTGTGTGTGTGTGTATAAACATACTACATTACATATGATGGCCTCCAGTGATCTGGAGTAGTTTTGGTTTGCATCTAAGACTTAAAGATAAACATAGTTAATCAAATTCTGTCTTTCTTTATAGCCAGGTAACTGTAATATAGGATTGGATTAGATTGATTGATTACTTAGAAAATTACTTGATCAGGTAGACTTAATTGGTTCTTGTGGTGCAAGTAAATGCCCAATTTGGTTTATTATGTCTGAATAAAATGATTCTATTTTAGCATATTCTTTTTCCATCAGGAACAATAGTTTCTGATTTCTTCGCTTACTTCATCCACCACTTGATTACACCTTTCAAGGGTGTGGAGCTGGCCACAATATATAAGTATTCCAGATATTTTGTACAAACTTGTCAGGACAGGTTGCTGAGGATATTAGGCAGGCTCAGGGGTAAAACATGTTGCTAAAATGTCCTTTCCTTTAGAGAACAAGGATGGACTAAAAAAGCCAATAAGTTGTATGAATTAGTCTCTGAGAAATCTGGAGGAAATGAAAATGTAGCTTTTAACTGTATGTGTTCTTGGTGGGTTTGACATTGTTTCACAAATATTTACTTTTTTTTTTAGAGAAAGAACTATTTATCGCAATATTTGAATTTCCACTTTTAATGGCATCACTTAGTGTTTCCTCCTGATGTTCTTCAAGTATATCTTCAAATCACTTTTTAAAAAATCTAAAAGCATAAATATGAAAGGATACTATGATTTTACAATTTCCAAGCATAATTCCCTGGACATATTCCTTTCTGTGCAGGTCTCTGGACAGGAGTTTGGAACCAAAGAGACTGCCTCAAAAATAATCCATTCTAGATTTCACGCTGAGCCCAGAGCATGTTCCAACCGGACTTGTGAAATTGTATTGGTTATTTAAGGATACTTTGGACAACATAGACACCATCAATAAATGTGACAACTATTTAGCTATCAAACAGCAATGTTTTGATTTATGGTGCTCCCAGTCATCTTTTACATAACTCTGATGTTGTCCTTTTTGTTACAATTCAGTTATATATTGAGTAGATTATTTTAGTAGGACTTACACCAGTAGCTGCTAATTGGGTAGGAGTTTTAAACTTAAAATATACACTATGTTTGGATATTGGAAATAATTGTAGCTTCTTGATTTGATACCAGTCGGAAATGCCCAGTAAAATACACAGGTACATCTTTTATCCATTAATGCATTTTGAACACGATTTGGATACTTCCTCATCATTTAGGCTAATGTCTTCCTGTTCTATGATAATGTTACAGAAAATATTTCCTTCTAACTCTCACCAAGGAGCTTTATAAAGGCAAGGAAAGCTGCTATTCTGTCTCCCCCTAGCCACAATTTTGCTTGGTCAGTCTGTTTCTTCCAAGCTTCTAACTATAGAATTAAAGAAATGAATATATGCAACCTCAAACATTCTATCTTTATGCTTTGGTTTCCTCTATCTTCTGTCATAGTGCCCCTCCCTAAGGCATGTTGTAATTGCCCAGAAAATTTGTCTTTTATATCTCCCTCCTTAGACATTCTTTGTCTTTTCTCTTCTTTCCAGCTTCCATCTAGGCCTGTTGATTTGCTGAAAGCTGACAAGGATAAAGAAATAGAAACAAATATATTTTCTGAGAGGTCCCATAGAGTCCTTTAGTCTCCACATATGCCACTGTATTTGCCATGTAACACAGGATTGGAAAACAAATTCACAAAGAACCTTGTGGAATTTGTTATCCTCAATGCAATAAAAGAGAGGTAATAAAGCTGCTGTTTGAAGAAATTTTTAGTATCTGAGACCTGAAAGAGGTTAGTCTTCTTTTAACAATCTGGAGGAATTTATTGGCTGGAGAAAAATCTCAAGAGGACCAAGGAAAGGTCATTGTCTTGTTTTAAAAGGTTATTGGGAGTAATGTAGCAAAGGTGTTCTCCAAAATAGCTTTAGCAAAATCCAGAGACAGATGAGAGCTGCATAGGGTGTAAAATGATCATTGGCTTAGCTTTTTTTCTGTCCAGTCCTTCCCTTCAAAAGTATTTAAGAATATCATTGTGCTTTTTAAAACTTCTCTTCTATGCAGTCCACACTTTTGAGCATCTCTTTCATACTGCATGGGTGTGGATTGACAGCATGGAATTTTGGGGAGTCGGCCCTTCTTCAGAATCAAGACTATGAAAATGCTATTAAAAAGTTAACACTTACCAACAGTTATTACTGGTAACAGCCCTTATATTTAAGTTGCCTTGTACTTTTCATTATAAAAGATTATAAAAGATTATAAAAAGATTATAAAAGATTATTGTGACTTTTTCTTGACAAAATTTAATACCTTCATTGTCTTAGCTGGCATTTAAAATTTAGCAGGGCGAGTGAGAAGACTGCCTTTTCTTGTTCTATGACATTCCAGTCCAGTTTTTGCTGAATTATAAATTTAAAAGTTGTGGTTTGCCTTCTCTCTCTTGTGTTCCTTACACAAGTTTTTGCATCCTGTAAAAATAACCAACATAAACATTTAAGGTGTGTCTAGACTACAGGGTTTTGTCGACAAAAGTGAACATTTGTCGACAAAACTATACTTGCGTCTACACTACCGCCGAATTCTGTTAACATAACGTCAACAGAACTCGTCAGTTTTGTCGACGGTGGTAAACCTCATTCTATGAGGAATAACACCTTTTGTCGACAGAGTGCTGTCGACAGAAGGCGTTATTGCATCTACACTGTCCTTTGCGTCTACACTGTCATGTCGACAAAGCGGCTTGCTTTGTCGACAGAACTGGATGTAGTCTAGATGCTCTTTGTCAACAGAAGCTTTGCTGACAAAGCCTCTGTCGACAAAAGCCTGTAGTCTAGATGTACCCTTAGGGCTGTGTTCACCCAGCACATTAATTAATGGCCAATGCCCTCTCTAGGGGCAAGTGTTCTGTTCCTGTCAGCCATGGGGAGCCAACAGCCTTCACAGGGTTGGTGGGCGCCCTGGCTCCATGCTCCTCAAGGGGGCAAGGCCGCAGGCAGAAGGGGTGGGACTGGGGGAAGCCAGCACTTAGCACTGCCTGGAGCACAGTGCGGTCCCACCCCTCAGTCACCCAAAGCGTGATGCTCCAGTGATGATTTAAAGGGCCCAGGGCAACAGACACTGCCACAATGGCAATGGACAGGAGCCCCTTTGAATCGACGGGCCCTTGGGCAACTGCCCTCTTTGCCCTCTCCCCATGCCGTTGGTGAGCTAATGTAATTAGCCTTGTAGCTCATATGATCAAGTCAATGCTGAAGGCTTACGATTCAAACCCAGATGATGATGCTTGTCTGGGTTGCGTGTGTTACAGTTCTACATAGTTTGTTCTCCTTATTTCTCTCTCTCTCTCTCTCTCTAAGAAAAAATCTTATTAACTGACATTGCATGCAAAAAAACAAACAAAACCCCCAGTTGTTATTAATGTAGGTGATAAAGTTCAACATTTAAGCTATGAAATGCCAGCTTACAGGTTGCCTAGACAACTTAATTCTGCCCCGGTGTGTGTGTGCATTGTTAGTCTTTAATTACATTATCATATACTACTGTTTCTACAGGGTCCTGCCACAACCAGTGCATAGGATGGATGCACAAAGGGGCAGGTGCATGGGAAATGTCAGAAAATGCTTTGCTACCAAAAGTTAACTTTATTTTAACTTAGTTGGTTTTGTATATAATAATATTTACAAATCTGTTATTCTTTATTCTGATAGAGAAATATTATAACAGCTTTAGCGCAACACTGTTTCTGTTAGTAAAACTTCACTTTTTAAAACTGATGCATACATGCAATGAAGTTAGCATGAATTTGTGATTTAACTTTGACATTTAATTTGAATTTAATAACATGATTATCACTTGCAAAATGTTTGTATATAGAGTACGTCTCAACTGATAAATTTCATTAACTGTATAATGTTTAATATAAGTAACACATAGTAAGTAAATAGATCCAGTTAGTAAAATCCCATTCACTTTCTTCCCCCTCATTATTGCAGTCTCTTTACTACAACTACTTTGCAGTAATAATTATCCTATAATAAATACTATCCTTTTTTTCACCTTATACCATCTCTGTAGGCCACATTCCCACCTCTGTGAGCTCATGTTGTAAAACTTGTGTGACCCTTTGTAAAGTTCGTAGGTGCTATGTACAAAGTGTTGCCAACTGCCTTATTATTCCATGCATATATTCTGATTTCATAGTATTTTGTCTAGACAAGTCAGTGAACTGAGGGAGGCATCAGAGGTTGAAAGAGGGTAGCATGAAGGTTAATTTGGTCATATCTTAACATTTACTTATTTTCTCTTTACTTCTAACCTGGATGCAACATGTTGTCTAGTTTACATTGGCTGCTATATGATTACATATGGGGAACAGCACTTCTGATGACCTATTTGTTCACCTCTAACACTTGGACTTGATAACTTTCTGTTTTCATTTAGTTCATTGGTGAGGGTGGTTGGTTTTCTTCCTTCATTTTGATCCTCTCTTATCGCATCCATACAGCTGCTACACTTCAGTATCCCTTGCCTACTGGGCTTTGTTGCCTCCTTTCTCCCTTCACCTCCCCTCCATCTCTGTCTTCCATTTTCTGTCACCCTCTCCATCTTACCCCAATCCCTTTTCCTCCTTTCCCTTAATGTTAATGTTCAGGGAAAGGAGATTAAAGTTAATGACATTAGCTTTTCTGTCTTCCCTTTTCTTATTTTTTAACCCTGGCAGCCATATGAAAAGCACTGTCTCACAGACTAATCGCTGGAGGAGTGCTGGGTCTCAGTGTAATCGTAAACAGGGAGTCAGTGGTGCCGGAAGAGTGTTTGGAGCAGAGGTGCTGAGCTTCACTTTCCTTTGCCCCTCACCTCTCACTAGGGGTAGGGCTGGCAGCTGGGACCCTGCATGTGGGGCTGGCTGCTCAAACCCTGGGGCCAGCAGTGGAGCTGGAGACTACTCAAGTTCCTGGGGCTAGCAGTGGAGCTCCTGGGCTGATGGCTTAGGGGGACCCCGGGCTAGCAGCAGTTTCCCCAGGCATGGGGCCACTTTGTGGGTGGGACCGGGGCCAGCAGCAGAGCTTGTGGGTAACAGTCTGGTGACCAAGGCTCCAGATGGCAGGGATGTGGTAGATAGGACCCCAAGTGCAATACCTGGGGTGCCGCAGCACCCCCAGTATCCCTACTTCCCACATCTTTTCAGGGAATCATCAGTGAGCAAGCGTGTTTCTCGGGGGGGGGGAGTCCCCCCACAGTGATCGATTCTTGGACTTTTGCTAGTTAACATTTTTATCAATAATAGGGAGGAAAACATAAAATCATCACTGAAAGTTTGCAGATAACACCAGTATTAGGGGAACAGTAAATACTAAAAAAGACGTGTCGCTGATTCAGAGAAATCTAGGTCACCTGGTAATTTGGGTGCAAGCAAGCAATGTGTTTTTGTGTGGTTAAATGTAAATGCTTGCATTGAGGAACAAAGAATGGAAATGGGTAGGGTGACCAGACCATTTTTAAAGGGGCAGACCTGAATTTAAGCCTTCTTTTTCTTAAAAACAGGCAAATTGTCCCGTATTTCTGTTTCTCTCCCTCCCCCCAATCAGTACTGCGGAGTCCTGCTGCTGGACGGATCCCTGCTCACCAGCCATCCGCTCACCAGCTGTGAATGCAAGGAGCAGGGTTCAGTGGCCAGGGATGGGGGTGTGTGTGCAAGGCTGGTGGCAGGGCCAGCGGCTCCCCTTGCTGGTTTGTCAGCAGAGCCCCTGCTGTTTGCCGACTCCCGGCCAGAAACCCCACCCCTCCTTCCAGCAGCACTGGCCGTGCACTGTGGTGGATGGTGAGTGGAGCCAGGCGGCCAAGTATGTGTCACCTCTGCTGCTGTCCATCAGCCCTTTGCTTGCTCTCCCCTTGTCGTAGCTCCCTGCCTTGCCCCATCTCTGCTGTTCCTCCAAGTGCCTCCCAGCAGGGCACATCCCTCTTCCAGAGCCGTGCATAGAGCCATCCCCAGTCAGAGCACTCAGCAAACCAACAGCCTGGCCGGCAGGCTCCTTCCTTCTCCCACAGCCTCAGGCTGGGCCTCGCCCCAGGAAAGCCCAGGACCCTCCAGCCTGGGGTGCTGACCAGGAGGGGCCAAGGCCTGCATGTACCAAAGCTGGCACAGCGCGGACTTGGGGCAGCCTCTCTGCTAAGGTCTGGAATGGTGGGAGAGGGTGTGGGGGGTAGGGTTGCCAGATGGTTTCAACAAAAATACCGGACACACTTGACATTACATCACAATCTACATTACATCTTATTTAGAAAATAACAGACATTTATACTTTCTCATTTATATTTTCTCAATTTGTTTCCCGACCAGTAAGCTCAAATACTGGACTGTCCGGTTCAAAACTGGACACCTGGCAACCCTAGGCCCGATGCAGTCTGAGGGCCGGATCTGGCCCCTGGGCCGCATCTTGTCCAGCCCTGTCCTAGGCGGTCGTAGACCCCTGGTTGACAACCACTGTGCAGGGGCTAGCATGAGAACAGTGTACACTGTACCTACAGATAGTGGTTTCTGTAATTAGTAATGATTTAAAACACACACAGATGCTCAGCGACAGCCTAGCTTTGTTCCACAGCAACAAACAAATCTACACGGAGAACAAAAGTTAAATCTCATCTCACAACCTTCATTTAATTTTTCAAAAAAGATTTGTGGAGGCTAAATTCATCCCTGGTGTGAAGCTAGTGGTGTTATGCCAGGAATGGAGTTTTTGCCCCAGTCATGCACAGCTGCCCTCACAGCCTAGCCTGTTTTGTTGTTCTGGTGTCATGACCACTGGGAACCCAGAAAGGAACTGACCTTCCTTTCATTTGCTTTTGTTGGCAGGAGCAGCCTCAGGCTGGATGGGGTGCAGAGGTGAGCTATTGTTACTGGTGTTCCACTACAGGAGCCATGGAACTAGGTCCCAGCAAGCACATCAGGAAGAGAGGCTTTAAATGAATGATTCGTTCAGGCTGAGCATAGATGACTCACCCGGATGAAATGCAGACTTAGCACAGCCAAACCCTTCTTCCTGCACCACCACCCCTTCAAGCGAGGCTGACATATTTCCTTTGTGTCTTGCCATGCTTGAACACAAAATCCTGGTTTTGGGCGAGCTAAGACACAATAAACTAAAGACCAAGTTAAAAAACGAGACCACTTGTCTCTAAACAGACAGACGTCTGCCTGAGCTTGGTCCAAATCAAATGGTGCTTGCAGTAACAAGAGCCTTTGATTTGCTCTGCTGCTTGACAACTGGTTTGAGCTGGGCGCATACAGGTCAAAAGTGACCTGCTCCCTTCAGTATATCTTCTCAAAATCCATTATAGCTTTTGCACAAGTGGTCCCAGTAAATGACTTTGTTACTGTTTACCTCTAGGTCAGCGATAACTCAATGTCCCCCTCACAAGGACTTTTTATTACAGGGAAATGGTTTTACAGACTCAATTTGGGGACAGAGGGGCTAGGGTTGCCAGGGAGACCCCGCCAAAAAAACAGACACTCTTGGTCATGGGCAGGGGTGGGGGGG
>JANRFK010003679.1:16301674-16317853 GCA_030068395.1 Apalone spinifera
ATTTCGATGTGCCTAATCTACATCTCTCTGTCGACAGAGGGATGCAATCTAGACACACACATAGTGTCTGTCCCCCTCAATAGCTGGAGAGAAACTGCTCCAGAGACAAAGGAGGGAAAACCCCAAAATTCCTTTGTCCCAGTTTGAAATTCCTAGCTACAGTCCCACTGGCCAACTCTACCTGGCTTATGTATAGTTAACCCTTTAGTCCCCAGGCTGCTGGGTAACCCTCATGATCATGACATGATAAGCATGTGTGGATGAGGAAGAGGAAAGAGGAAAAAGCACAGGTGCCCTTGTGGCCACTCCGTCCATAGTAATAACAGCTTAAATGCAAGATAACGTTCATTCAGTGTGGACACTATCTTTCAAAAAAGCAGATTGCTTTTTCAATGCACTTCCGGAAAAGCTTTTTCCAAAAGAAGCCTACAGTCTAGACCTAGCTTTAGTTCCAGCTAAATACTGGATTGCCATTCATAAACCACAATGATATCTAGAAGTCAGTTTCTGAAAAACAAAGGGTTTCTGTTTTTAGATTCTTGAAACATGGTGCTATAATGAATACATTTCAAGATGACCAAGAATATCTGGATTTTTATGCAGAGACCCTAAAAAACAACAGTACATAAGTGGTACATATATTTGATGCAAATGTTTAGCATGACTCAAATCAACACTCTCTACTCAGTGCTGCTTCTTTTGATTATTCATTTTTTACCAGCTATGATAAAATAGGTAAATAGGGTGGACCAGGCCATAGAAAAGACAATAGAAAAGTCCTCTAAGAAGCTGGAGTGACTACAGAAAGAAGTGGCCAATCAGGGGCTAGGAAGGCCCTATAAAAGGAACTGCAGGCCCAGAATCTAGAGATCTCGAGATCTCGAGATAAAGCTATGGGTGACTGGCTGGCTGAGGGAGCAGCAGCACCATGGAGATATTCATGTGGAGAACTATTATGGACTGTGGGATGAACTGTGGCAGAGCCCTGAGGTAAGGGCAAGGACACTATCTCCAGAAGGGGAAGCCCTGGAGGCACCACTCTCCTCTGAGTGGGGAATGGTCTGAGAGGCCATACAGAGGGCACCAAGAAGGACTCTATTAATGGTGCACCTGGCAAGGGCTTTTGAGTGACTCACACCAGGGTGTGTGACTTGGTGAGAGGGCTGAGGAGCCACAAAGGTGAATAAACTGAGGTAGTGCAGGCGCGTGCATTAAATGTGAGGAGTATCTGAGTACAATTTTCTCTGTTCAGGGAGCATATGTGGCTGGAGTGCCATGTTCATTACTGTAGTCTGAAATTAACTCTACAGAAGTCTATCTGCACCGACTCTCTTACCTGTGTCTCAGTGATGTGTTAAAGTGAGTATTTGCCCTTCTCGTACAGCAATGGATCTCTCACTCGAACTACCTACTCCGTGAATTAGGATCTCTAATTCGAACTACCTACTCTGTGCCGCGTGTAGCCGCGGGCACGGAGTTTGGACTAAGGGGGATTTAAAAATGGCGGCGCCTGGGAACATGCAAATGGAGCCTGGGATATTTAAATCCCGGGCTTCATTTTCAACTCTGGTTGCCCTCAGTTGCCTACCTAGCTCGAACTAATGAGCTAGTTTAGACATACCCTAAAATCTTAGTCAAAAGCACCAGGGCTGGATTAACTCTTCTGGGAGTCCAGGCCTATTAGATTATGTGGAGCCCCAGGTTCTGGAGCCAGAATTAGGGGGTCAGTGTGCAGGAGGGGGCTGTAGGTTGATGAAGGATGATGGGCGCAGGAGGCAGTGAGGGCTCTGACTGGGGATGCAAGCTCTGGGGTGGGGTTGTGAATGAGGCATTTGGGATGCGGGAGGGGAGTCCAGACTCGGGCTAAGGGATTTAGAATGCAGAATGAGACTCCAGGCAGGAGTTTTGAGGTGGAGATGCTGGGCTGGGTCTCAGGGTTGGGGTGCAGGATATAGGAGGGATCCAGGGTGCAGGAGGGGGCTCAGGAGTGGGCCAGGGAATTAGGATGCAGAGAGATTACCTAGGTTAGCTCCCATTTGTGTGTGGGGGAAATAGGTGGCTCAGTGCGGCCTGCACTGCCCCCTGCAGTTCCTATTGTCCATGATTCCTAGCCAATGGGAGCTGTGGGGTGGAGCCTTCAGGCAAAGACAGTTGGGGACAGAGGTCCCCAGCACTTGCAGTGATGTAGCGTCAGCTGGGATGGGGGAGAAATGGCAGCTCATGAAGCCACCTCCCTCCATCTTGCCAGGATGACCTGGGCTGCAACACTGGGGCTTTGATGGCCCAGGGCCCTGGATTACATCCTCCAAAGCCCCTTTTTAAATCCAGCCCTGAAAAGCATGACATTCATGCTCTTGCGTGAATCTGGCAGAGACTTTTTTTGCCTGCATATCCTCTCCCTCTGGACAGTGTGAAAGCTTAGTCTCTTTTTCACACAACTAAGTACCAAATGGGTTCTTACTATTTAACAGTATGTGATCTTTAGAAATAAAAACAACTGAGATGAAATGTAGTAGAGGTTGTACTAAATTGACTTGTGATAAGCAACTCTTCTGAGGTTATAAAGAATCCTAGGAACTTAGCTAGATGAAGATCTGACTGAAAAAAGAAGCATTTCATCTTTCTGCACAAAATGAACACGTAGCTGAACAGTGTTTAGTTCCCACATTAAAAGCATCCTCTTTTAATCCTCTGGACAATTTAAAAGCTCTAAAACATCCCCAACAGATGTATCAGAAAAGCTCCAGACAATATTTATATACCAAAAATATACACACACAGAGCTTGGAATAATCTGCTTGTATCTTTGCAGAAAGATTTGGTCGCACAGTTGCTCTTGATTTTTGTCACATCTGGGTGAAACATACAGTGTAGGAAGTAGAAGGCATTTTTCCTTTCCTGTCAAGTGATCAACAAACCTCTGAAGAGTTAATTTCATCAGTATGTGAGCTTAATTGGAATCAAAGAGCCCCAAAGCTTCAGCTTCTCTGGTGAGATTCATTCTAGTCAACAGTGGAAATGATACTGAAACAGGGAATTAAGTGGAAGCTGTGGGTATTTAGTCTCTTTCAAGATCAGGACATATGAGACTTATTCCACATCTTCTATTAATATGCACTCCTGTTCTGGTTCTGCCGTAAATGTGTGTTGATTTTAACGTGTTCCAATTTAAGGTGTTCAGGTTTAGGTGCTGTACACAGGACATCTCTGGTTTACAATATACAGGCACTATAGATTAGGGTATATTTTTCTTGAATTACAAGTGGAAAAAGGCTTGTAATTTAGGCTGTGTCTATGCTTAAAAGACTGTCACTACTGTGTTGGTATAGCTATGCTGGCATAACCTGTAGTGAAGACCAGTGTTCCCTCTAAACTGTATGGCAGCACAGCTTCACAAGTGATTAATCAGCCCAGTCCAGTCAGTCAGCTCCATGCACAGAGCCCTGAGCCTTTGACTGGGTGGGGCTGATTACTCACCTGTGAAGCTGTGCAGCTATACAGCTTATAGGGAACACTGGTGTAGACCCAGTTTATGCAGAAGGAAGGAGTTTTTTTCTAGTGATGTTTTGTTTTTCATATACTTGACTGATGTAGCTATGTTGACCTAACTTTGAAGAGTAGCACAACTCTTAAAATAGAGAGGCATGTTTCCATTGTTGAGGTACTTAGGGAAGTTTGGGACTGCAGGCAATGATTTGGTCCATATCTTTCATATGGCTAGAACTGGTGGAGGATTCTGGCCAATTATTGGTGATTATCAACACTTTTCTTCAGGAAGTAAGATAAGTAAGGTATCTACCATCTGAGTGAGTGAGAGGTCAATGATCAAAACATAATCTCTTGATACAAATAGAGCTGGATGGTAAGCAGTTCACTCATGCCATGAGAATTTTCAAGATATTTTAAAATATTTCCCATCCAAAATTGAGATGGAATCAAAATCTTGAATTTTCACATATTGAAAATCTGAAAATAATTATAGGTTGGGTTATTGAAACTGTTCAGTTTTGATTTTGACCCTTTTTTAACCATACACTAAAATTAAAAATGAAAACTAATGTCCTCTTTCCAAAATTGAACCTTTTTCATTTCGACGATGTCAAAATGGGACTTTTTGCTGCTTTTCGGGCTTTTGTGATATTTTCTAAAAATAGGAGATTTTATTGAAAACTGTCCTTTTCCACAGAATGTTTCAGTGTTCATAAATCAGTATTTTCTGACCAGCACATTTGGATGAAGATTTGCTGACACTGCTCCTATATAGGAGCAATATGGTAAATTTGTGACACGTTACCCAGAGAACAATTTTTGGACTGTTAAACAGCCTGTGGTGCCTTTTAGTGTGTGTCTACACTGCACCATTATTTCAAGATAACTAGTGTTATACTGAAACAATAATGTGACCGTTTACACAGCCATTTCATTATTTTGAAATAATGGACAACTTATTCCGAAATCTGTAAACTTCATTCTACAAGGAATAATGCCTATTCTGAAATAACTATTTTGAAATAAGGCGAGTGTAGACACTGCGCTACTGCTATTTCGAAATAGCCCCTCACTTGGGCCATTCTAAGTTATTCCTCCCCAGTGCCTCCTGGGGCTCTAAATTGAGATAGCACGTCTACATTTGAGAAGCCTGCCTCAGACTAATTTTGAGGCTTCCCTGCCGTGTAGATGTGCTATTTTGGAATAACTGTTCCGGAATAGTTTCTTGTGAAATAAGCATGCAGTGTAGACGTACCCTAACACTGCTTTTCTATGAGAGCAGTCACTCCTGGTCTACTCTCACACAGCCTCCAGCACATAAACTACTCACAGCTATACAATAACAGTGCTATGGTCAGCCAATCTTGACTTACACTGCAGAGCAACATCAGCAAATTCCCAGTCCCAGACTTATGCTCAGAAATGCATGTCTTGTACTGTCTAGCTCTCTCTTCGACAATACCAACTCATATAATGTCTCTTGTTTGGTTAATAGTAAAGGATATGCACAAATCCTATTATTCCAAATGGAATTTCCCAAGCACTTTAATCCAAACACACACTGGTTAGATAGAACAATAAAATAAGTTTCCAGACCTCAAAAAATAAATTTTAAGTGACAACAAGTAATGAGGCATAAAAGTCAGAACTGAGTCAAAGAATTAAAAGGTAAAATGGAGTTAATACCTAATTTAACAAGCTAAGTGAATTCATAGCAAAAGGTTTCTCTCATCACAAGTTTCAACTGTCATATTGGCTGGATTTCTTTCAGCTAGGACCCTTTCCCCAGTTCAGTATTGCCTTCCTTTAGGGTTGCCAGATGGTTTAACCAAAAATACCAACCCCGCCTCCCCCACAAAAAAAAAACACTGGGGGGAAAAAAGGACCCCGACAGCAGTTATTAAGAAAAAAAATTAAAAATTAAAAATAAAAAATCAGCATAGCCTCTTTGAGAAGAGGCTTTTTTGCCATTTTGTTTTTCTGTTCCAGGCACAAGCCAAGCCCCAGCAGGATGGGAGGGAAGGGAGGGGAGGAGTTGGAGGGGCATCTGGAGGGGCCTGGCGAGGGGTCCGGGGCTGGGCCCGGTTGCTGAGTGTGTTGTAGGGTTGCCAGGTGTCTGGTATTTTTGCCTCATGGCAAGGGAAAAACTCCAGAAAATACCAGACATTTTAGGTGTCCGGTATTTTCTGAATTTTTTTACCACATGGGAGGTGAAAATACCAGACTGTCTGGGTCAATACCAGGCACCTGGCAACCCCACTTCCTTAAGAACATAAGAACGGCCAGACTGGGTCAGACCAATGGTCCATCTAACCCAGTATCCTGTCTGCTGCTAGCAGCCAATGCCAGATGCCACAGAGGGAGTGAACAGAAACAGGTAATCATCAAGTGATCCCTCTCCTGTCATCCCATTCCAGTTTCTGACAAACAGAGGCTAGGGACACCATTCCTACCCATTCTGGCTAATAAGTATTGCCCTTATCCTTCAGATGTTAAGACTGTGGGCAGAGAGAGAAGTATGAGTTATTTGGGGCATCTGTTCCTCTTTCTTACACTTTTTTTTTCTTTGGAAACTCATCTCCAGCTGAGGTTCCGGATACAAATTCCAAGGAGTCTGGAACCTCAAACTCTTACTTGCTAAGAAGTAAATTTCTCAATCTCACCCTTTTTCCTGCCAGAGAATGGTCACTTGACAAGGTGATAGTCCATTTCATCTTGCTAACGTGTGGATGAGGCATCAGTTTGTCTTTTGTTTCTGAGAAACTGGTTTGTGGCTGTTTTTGCAGACCTGGAATATGTTTCAGTAATATACTTATAATCTTATAACTTTACGTACAAACTTTGCCACACTCATTTTATCAGGACAATAGTGATCAGTAAATGAGTTTTCAAATCATACATCATAAGGTATACTTTGTACAAAAGGCATCATAGTCTTGTTAAAAAAGGGGTGACTGCAACCGATCCCACCCAGTCGCCTCCGTCAGGCCCCTCTTTTAGTGTGTCTCCTCCCTCCCCCCACTTCAGTCATCAGCCTCCGCAACCCACTTTATCCTGTTGCAGGAGTTACTGCTATGGGCGGTGGGATAGGGGGACTCAGGCCCACCCACTCTCCCGAGTCCTGGCCCAGGGCCCTAAGCCAGGGAGATCCCTCCCTGACCAGCAGATGGGGAGTAACCCTGAAACTCATCCGCCCTCAGGTTCCACGGCCCAGCCCTGGGCCACTTCCTACCCCTGGTCCACCATCTCTTTACTCCCTAGGTTGCCGTGTGCGCCAGCCCTGGTACCCCCTCCAGTCCCGGGCGCTTACCAGTCCGCCCGTTTCCCCACTCTCCTGGCCGCCGTGGAGGCTTGTCTCCTCCCCTTCTGTGGTCCTGGTGGCTTTTTTAAACGTCCTGCCGCTCCGGCAGGTGACGTCATCAGCCGGCGCCTCCTCCTCAGCGTATCCGGCGCTTACAGAGCCAGCGCCAGCATCAACCGTGGCCCAGATTGCCCCTCCGAGCAGGCTCAGCGCGTCTTCCCCTGGAGCTTCTCGGCCAGGGGGCCCTCTGGCCCAGGGCCTTTCTCGCCTCCCTCAAGTGCAGGGTTGCCTCACCCCGTCACCGTGACCATAAGGTCTGAAGTAAATATGAAGAAGTTTAATTAGGAGAAATGCAAAGTACTCCACTTAGGAAGGAACAATCCATTTCACATATACAGAATAGGAAGTGATTCTCTAGGAAGGAGTACTGCAGAAAGGGATCTAGAGGTCATAGTGGACCACAAGTTAAACATGAATCAACAGTGTGACACTTGCAAAAAAAGCAAACATAATTCTAGGATGCATTAACAAGTGTTGTGAGCAAGACACGAGAAGCCATTCTTCCAATCTACTCTGTGCTGATTAGGCCTCAATTGGAGTATCGTGTCCAGTTTTGGGCATCACATTTCAAGAAAGATGTGGAGAAATTGGAGAAGATCCAGAGAAAAGCAACAAGAATGATTAAAGGTCTAGAAAACATGACCCATGAGGGAAGACTGAAAGAACTGGGCTTGTTTAGTTTAGAAAAGAGAAGACTAAGAGGGGACATGATAGCGGTTTTCAAGTATCTAAAAGGGTGTTACAAGGAGGAGGGAGAAAAATTGTCCTCCTTGGCCTCTGAGGCTAGGACAAGAAGCAATGGGCTTAAATTGCAGCAAGAGAGGTTTATGTTGGACATTAAGAAAAACTTCCTAACTGTCAGGGTGGTTAAACACTGGAATAAATTGCCTAGGGAGGTTGTGGAATCTCCATGACTGGAGATATTTAAGAGTAGGTTGGACAGACATCTATCAGGGATGATCTAGGTGGTGCTTAATCCTGTCATGAGGACAGCAGACTGGACTTGTTGACCTCTCAATGTCCTACCAGTTCTAGGATTCTATGACTCCACGATTCTAAGGGTACAGACTTACAATTTTTTTGCCCACTTGCTTGCAAAAGTGATTGAGAACATTACTGTGAGATATTACCTGGAGTCCTTACATTTCCTTTATCTTTTTCAGTTTGGTTTTAAACTTGCGTGTAACCCCCTTTTTCCTCTCCGGGTTACTTGGGAGCAGGTCACACTCACAGGTGTGCCTGGGCGCCTGATGGTTTTAACCCAAAAAGAGATAGTTGGGGAAAGCCCTATCCACCCCCTTGCTGCAGTCCCTTGCTCGTAATGAATGTATAATGAGGGTGCCTCCACCTGGCTGGCCTTGTACACACTTACTGGTGTACCTTGAAAGCCTCCAGGAATATACTCATTCCAGCTATAATCTGGATCTAATTCCAGAACAACACTACAAATCATATACATCTAATTGATTACATTAAAATAAACAATCTTTACTTAAATAAACAGGGTTTAACAGATTAACAATGAATAGCATTAACAAAGTGCACAACAATAATTCGAACTTATATATCTAGCAGTTACACTGCCAATATTGATCCCACCCCAGAGTGTGCACACCCCTGGACTCAGAGTCCCAGACTCTTGCTTGCATGGGCGCACTTGAAGAACTGCAGCTGTAGTGGAGGTTCTCTGCAGGCAGTGTGTATGAGGGTCCAAGCTAGGCAGCAGCTCTGTCCCAGGCAGCACTTTCCCAAGACGGCCCAATTACTTACAGCCTCATGCTGTGCCTATCAGAAACAGCCTGCTAGATCCCAGTTCCATAGGCATCTAGTCCCAGTCTGTAGCTGCACGCTAACAACTCCTGGACTGGATCAAACTCCTCCACAACAGCCTGGTTCCCCTTCTCTTCCAAACTCCAAGGGCAGAGTCCCAGACTGCTAAGCCTCTCTTTTCATGCACATGGAGAACCTCTGATCTCCCACATAGAGTCCTTCCTTCCTGTTTTTCCCAAGGGCTCATAGGAATTGTAGTCTGGATTGCAGCACACAGGGTCTTTCCAGAAAAAACAGAGGCCCCTTTAGTAGGGGGACTACATTTGTATAAAAGACTATTTGTCGTTTCAGTGTCTCTGTTCTTTTCCCTCTGACCAATGCCAGAAAATGCTATCGGGCAGCTTTCATTGGCTGAAAATTCTCTTTGCTTTGGAGTGGCACAAACTCTATTCTGTCACCCTCTTGCTCGGTGCGTTTTGAGACTGATAGCAGAGACAGTTGAGACATGGCCATTAATGTGGAGATGAGATATTCCAGCTTCTTGTTATCAATCCCAGATATATGGAGTCACTTTCCCTTCCAGCTCTTATGTAATTGCCCAGCGTTTTCCCCTGAGGGAATAAATGCAAGATTGGGGGTCTCCAGTTCAGGCTCGCTTAAAATTTTTTTGATAAGTGAATATTATGACTATTATCAAGCATGTTAATTGTGTATTTTTCTGTCCTAAGCTTATGTTGCCACTGCCTGGAACCAGTATTTCATTCCCCATTACTCGCAGTATTTTTTTTTAAAGATATTGGCTCCTGTAGCACAATAGATCGTTTTGTGTTTTTGGGGCATATTATTCAGAAATCAGCTTGATGAATAATACTCTTAGATGGCACGTTGCCTGTTCAAAGGAAATGTTGTATAATTGACATTGGTAAGTGAACAGAAAGGTCCAGCCTCCTGAGAGAGATGCTTTAGTCTTGGCTATCCTTAACCAATTACATTGAAACACTCTTGGAGTGAGCTCTTTTTTTCCTTTTCATTAATTCAGCAGCACAGAAAAGTACTTCTACTGTTTAGAAAAAATGAAAAGGAAATGTCAAAGTTTGCCTTATTAGTGCAACAGTGTCCATGTATCCTGCTGCTGAAACTGGGCCACTTGAGTCCTTGGTGATAATAGCTACTGAGGGAGAACACACACAATACCTTTGTGCTGATGGAGTTATAAATATTTCTGATTTCTAAAAAGGCAGGAGTTGTGGGTAGTTTTCTCCCCAGATACTGCTACTCATAACATGTTTTTGCTGTAATGCATCCCTTACAGCACAGACTATGACTCCTAACCTATTGATAGCTTGATACTGCTTTCCTTCCTTTAAATCAATCAGTGAATCTGTTGCTGAGGGGCCCATGGCAAGCATTGTGTGGATGAGCATCCTGCAGAGAGCCTCTGTGTAAGCGTCTCCCTGAAGTGCCAGTAATGAATCTCAGTACTTTTCTGCAGTTGTAAGTTGTGCCACATTCATGGCTGTTTTTTTGAAGTGGGCACCGAACTCGTTCAGCTTTGATCTGTGCCAAAACTTAGATTTGTTTCTCAAGTGAAAGGTTGCTGGAGCATCTCTGTGCCACGCAGCTCCAGTTTCAGATGAGTTTTAAGACACACTCTATTAGTAACGTGAAATTCTCTGCTGACTTCTATTTCAGAAGAGCCTGCAATTTACTGAGTATTGTAAACAGGAACACTGGCATGTCCAGCACATATTCTGTTAGTGCATATCAAAACCAAATTAGAACTAGCCCTGAAAGTGTGCAAAACTATAATGAATGGCTTAACATACAGCAGACAGCTTTAGCTGTCTGAAGAGTACTGAAGTGCATAGTTCTCTCTGGGTCTGGGCTCTTGCTTCGGGCTGCTAGAATGTTGTCAGTCAAGAGCAGGCACTCTGAGTATTTACATAAAGAGTTTAAAGCAACTGCCTGTTTAAAATAATTCACTTTTAACCCGCTTGTTTTAGCTTGCGTTAAATGATGTGTGTTTGGTTTGGGAATTGGGTCCAGAATGCAGAGAAGCTCTTGCAGGGAAATGCTATGTCCAACGTAACAGGCGTACACAAACGGCTTTACAGACCCAGATCTTAAAAACAGCAACCAGCCAAAACATCACAAAATATCCTATTTTTCAGTAGAAGAAGAGGGTTTATTTCATCCATCTTAGGAGATGAAATGAAGGTGAACCCCTCATTGCCTGTTGGTGTCTTTTGTTCATAATGAAATATTATAAGTATAAACTTGTTAAATGAGCTAAGCTAAGAATAATGGATGCCCAAATACAGAAAATGTCTACAACTACAAAAGAGCAAAAATTCTCTTTCAATTTGTAGCTGAAGAAGTGTGATATTTCTGAAACCACATGCCATATATATTTATGATGTTTGCATGTGGCATGCTATGTACAGTTAGACAGATTCTCTGTTGTGGCTGCCTTTGTAATTCTGTCAACACAAATGTGATTAGCCAGTTAAGTCTGGTTTAGGGCAACTTTGCCTAAATGAAAGGGCACAAAGAAGCCAAATTGTACTTGTGCAGCATGATCACTAATTATTTATAAAAAAAAAATGTGTGTCATGTACCCAATGGAGACTTGACTCTCCTCTCATGTGCATTGGTTTTGCACTTTTGAACTGGACTAACTCCAGTGTCGTTCTTGCTAATTTTAGGATCTGCACATGAGCCTATTTTCTTTTTATCTTTGAGGTGGTAAAAGCCATAAGGGCCCTGCGCAGAGCTGTCCGTACGGTGCTGAGGGCTGCCTGGTGAAGGCTAGCCCCCGGCCCTGCTCCTTGCATCTGAGGCTCTGCCCTTTTTGGAAGCATGAAGCCCCCCTATACACCTGGCCCAGGAACCTGGCAATTCTGTCCCCCCGCCCCTACAATTTACATATTACTCTAGCCTTTCTCCAAACAGTAATGGAGGTAAGGCCCGCATCTTGCTCTCCTCCTCGGCTTGCTGGGGACAGTTCCAAACCATGCATGATCATGCCTTTGTGGCTATATTTTTAACATGCTTTTAAAAATCCAGTCCCAATAAATTCAATACTGGAAAGCCTAAGGGATCAGTTTAGCATAGACAATAAAATATTCATGTTCTATTCAAAACATTTATTTGTATAACATGAATAAATTAGACTGGAATGTGACCTTTTCTTCATTAATAAGGAGGACAGCTGCCTGACCTAACAGTACCTCTAATAGATCTTCAGAGACGTTACAAGAATCTAATATTTGGATTCCTGTTTCTGATTTCTTTGTTAGTGGTTTTCTTCTTCCAAGGTGTTGAGACTCTTGAATTCAATTTCAAAGAGGGTATTCCTGTTTCTACAGTATACTTGCTGTGAAGCCCTCATTTTCGGGAGGTCATTAGGTTCAATAACAGAAGGCAGATAGGCCATACAATGGGATTTTAGAAGGATTCGAAGGTGGTTGGATGGAGAAATCTCATTGAAATTAATTAATCCTAACTCTTAACAACATCCCACTGCAAACAACATCCCCTCCCCCACCCAAAAAAACCCCACACACCATGCCAGCAAGTCTGGGTCAGCTGACTTAGTCTCATTTAAGGGGTTAAAATAGCAGTGTAGGTATTTCTTAGCTCTGAAATCCAGTGAGTGGAGTGGGGTCTCAAATACTGCACTCCAGCACAAAGGGGACTGTCTTCTCTGTCATTTTTATCCCCATATCCTTAGATCTCTGCATGGATACAAAATCTGTAATCTCATCCATTCCACAAACATATCCATGGTCTGTGGATATCTGTGGATTTGCTGACCTCTACATATGAATCTGCGACAGTTGCTTTGGGCTTTGAGACTGGCCATTCTGATTTATTTGGTTTTATTTTTTTAAAGTGTCGACTACTTAAAGTTTTCTTTGCTACTTTTGGAAATCCAGCTAGTCTGTACTTGGGATACTTAGCAGCTGTCAGCAATTTAAAAAATGTAGCATCTTTCTTTACTAGCACTGTAGATAGAGTTCCTCAAGCATGTTTGCTAACTGTCTACTGAAATCAATAGCAGTTTTGCATGCACTGACACTTCAAAGTCAGGGCTTTGTATATGAAAGAGTGTTTCTTATTTTGGAGCGTTATTGAATGGTGAAGTTAACAGTTTGTTCCAATTTAAAAAATTCAAATGTTAATTTTACAATGTGAGTTATGGTTCCTTGTTCCCATACTGTTGAATGTATGTGCATTGCCATTACATTTCCAGTTGGGCAAAAGTATTTCTTCACCATTTAAGTTACATTAGGATGTTTAATAACTGTTACTGACTTTGTTTATTGGGGCTGTGGCTTGAAATATTTGAATGTTATCAAAATGCTTGGATTGAACAAAGAATCTTAAATCCAGAGCATCCATAGTTATACAATACCATTCAGATTAGTAATCTCTATCCTGCTTCAAAGAACAGTAAGAGAATTCTCTTCTCAAATCTGTGTAGAAGATACACTGTTCTCCATATATGAGTACAAGTTCCAGAGACATCAGCTGTAGACTGTGTCAGAATACTGGAGTTGAAATCTACCATGTTTCTCAGAGAGGAGAATTTATCCTACTGTGTTCATAAACTGACCGGCATTGTACAGTTGGTTCATAGTACATCTCTGATCCTGCTTGAAACCTGGGTGCCAATATAAATAATAATATTAAAAGTCCTGCTCCAAAGAGTGTTGAAGTTAACAGAAAGATACTTGTTGATCTCAATGAGCTTGTGGTCAAGCACCAAGATGCATTGGATTTGAAAAATAATGAAAAATATCTACCAAGATATTTTATCATTTCTGGAGAGCTGAGTGAGTAATGATCCGTCTTCCATTTCACAATTTAAAACCAAAACATTTGTCACTTTCTTTCAAAGCATTAGATGGGATGCTTTTCTGTAGTTAACTAGCAGTATGGCATAATTGGTTATGTTGTGTAACACAGGAAACATCCAATTGAAGGAGTACAGGTTGACTGCAATCAAGGGAAAATAATGTGTGAAACTGAGCTTACAGGAGTGAAGCTGTGAGGGGGAAAATAAACTATAGATGTGAGCAACTCAGAATGGTGTAGGGATTCCTAGCTGCTTGAAAAGAGTCCATTAGATAAACTTGTAAAAAAATTGCTTAACAGCAACCTGTGCCAGACAAAGTAGCTTGATCCTATTGCTTTGTGCGTCACTCAGATTGCTTAGGTGTTTCTTATGTTGATTAGTCTGAATCCTAGTAATTTCTGAACCAATATTAAAATAGATGTTTTTAAATTACTACTCTATCCTGTTGATATCAGTCCTATTTAATATCATATTATGCAATTTTTATTTCAGTGTTGTTCTCATTTAATATATTCAAAATTTCTTGTAAAATTCACTTAGCAGATTAAATGTCTACTCCTTGCCATTAATGGAACATACATTTACTGTTTGTTGGGACCATTTTAGATGGGTTATTTGTATCATTTCTTAATTATTTCCCTTCTAGCCAAGTAGATTAGGGAAACGCTAGTCCTTTATATAAAAAAATGATTCTCTGATGATAAATCTGCTTTGTGATCTTTAAGCTTTGTAAATGTTTAAGTCTTTATGGTTGGGGTTTTAAAAGGCACTTAGGGGATATTCCATTTTAATTTTGTATGTGTAATTTTCTTAAGTTGCTTTGAACATCCCAGTTTATTCAAAACTCCACAAAAATAGAAGTGTGTGTGTTCAAAGTTTCTCCGAAATTCCTTCCGATGTTGCTGTTCCTGTGCAGCCAAAAGATTTTTATCTTCATGCTCCATCCTAAAATGCTTTGCTCTATCAACTGGCTGTACAATTCACTTCCATCTAGCATTTCTTTTTTCAAATACTAAAAACATCTTTGATTAGAACATAGGTGAGAACTGGAATATCTGTCCCATGCAAAATTTTGCATTTCAAACTTGGATTCAGAAGTCAGATCTGTGAAATTTTCTGTGCCAGAGACACATTAAAAAAAAGTCCATTTCAGAAAAATCTGGCCGGCCTGCCTGGTTTCCACTAAAGGTTCTGATATAATTAACATCTACAACACTTTGATTCTGTTTAACTGGTATTTTCTAATGGACTCTTTTGACCAGTGTGCACACTTGCTCTGTCACCTGTTCATTGTTTTCATTTGGCTTCATTGCATTAGATCAGTCTGTGTCCCAGAAAGTCCTTTGCAATTGATTCCATGCTTGCATTTCTCATTATTATACTTTAGTAAGATGGAAACTTGAGGGATGTGATGTGTCAAAGCTCATTCAGTCAGAACCACAGCAGTGTCAGTAGCCAACCTCTCGGCAATCCCACCAGACAAGATTTGCAATGCTGCAACCCTGATTTCTCTCCATATATTCACGAAGTATTATTGTTTTGACAGAGTATCATGGAGAGTTTCAAAGTGTGGGATATTTGTGTTGCAAGCATTATGACCAGGTAGTCCCACCATATTTAGATTTGTGTCACCTATATATACAGCTCTATCTTGTGTGCCTTCAAGTATACACTAAGTACTTGTAAAATTAAGGGCAGTTCAAAGGTTTAATACGATTACTCATAGAGTAAAGTTCTACTCAAAAGAAGTTGCTTAAGGCACATTCAACATTTTAAATCTTTCAGATGATAACAAAAACATCTTCCTTTTTTGTGTTGGTAGTAGGGATGTAATAGTATAGTCGATTAACCGATTAATCGATAAGCAAACGTTTATAGGTTAATGCTATAGACTACATGCATTTCTCCTCCTTCCCCTCTGCCGCCAGTAAATTTTTTAGCAGGTTGACCAGCAGCTGGGCTCAGTCCTGGCTCACACCGGGTCTGGGGTCTACCCTTGCTGCTAGCTCTGCATTTAAAGTGTTATTAGGAGCCAGGTGGACAGACAGCCCAGCTCAGTTTGGGCTTGTACTGGGTCTGCTCAGACCCTCCATAGACAGAGGCAGCAGGCATCCTGCATTGCTGTGGACCAGCTCCCACCTGGCACCCTGCACTGCTTCCTCTAATACAGCAGCCCTGCCCTCGGGGACAATAGTATAGTTGACTAACCGATAAGAATTCATGAGGTTACCCTACTATTCAATTCACTGACATTTAACATCCCTAGTTAGTAGCATACAGGGTTTGGTTATAGCATAAAATGAGAATAGTTGCCTGTCACTTCTCCAGGTATCTTGGCAAAAAGTTTTGTGATTTGGTAGTGAATGATTGTGCGGCATGCTGCTGCTTTCTTTCTACAAATGCTCATGGCTTCATAGGAGTACTTTGCTTTTTCGATTTCCCTGAACATTAAGGATTGTGTGTACACCAGCACATGAAAATTTGTGCTTCTTTAAACAAACAAACAAACAAACAAACAAACAAACAAACAAACCAACCAACCAACCAACCAACCAATCAACCAACCAACCAACCTGTCTTTTCAAAATAGAGACTTTTCTGAAAACAGCAGTCCTTACTCCTTCCTGTGTTTTCCAGAGATGGCATTTCTTCTTCGAGTGGTTGCTCATGTCCATTCGAAGTAGGTGTGCGCACCGCG
>JANRFK010003679.1:16346406-16359637 GCA_030068395.1 Apalone spinifera
TTGTCTCCAATGCAGTCCAAGAACTTATTGAATAGTCTGTGCCCTGCTGTGTTAATTTCCCAAAATATATCCAGATAGCTGAAGTCCCCCATCACTGGCAAATCCTTCGCTTTGGATGATTTTGTTAGTTGTTTATAAAAAGCCTCATCCACCTCTTCTGCCTGGGTAGGTGGTCTGTATTAGATCCCTAGCATGGCATCACCCATGTTTTTTACCCCTTTTAGCCTAACCCAGAGACTCTCAACACATCTGTCTCCTATGTCCCTCTCCACCTCAGTCCAAGTGTATACATTTTTACTATAGAAGGCAACAACTCCTCCCTTTTCCCCCGTCTATCCTTCTTGAGTAAGCTGTACCTTTCTATACCAATATTCCAATCGTGTGTATTATCCCACCAAGTCTCTGTGATACCAACTATGTCATAGTTGTATTTATTTATTAGCACTTCCAGTACTTCCTGCCTATTACCCATACTTCTTGCATTTATATATGTGCATCCAAGATACTGATTTGATCTTGCCTCCCAGTTCTGCCTTGTCCCACTTTTTTCTCTGCTATTATAAACCACATTCCAGACCCATCTCCCAGGTCCCCATGTTCTTCACTTACCTGTGGGCTTTGGATACCTGTCCCCGTCAAACCTAGTTTAAAGCCCTCCTTACTAGGTTAGCCAGTCTGTATCCAAATACGGTCTTCCCTTCCTCGAAAGGTGAACCCCATCCCTGCTTAGCAGTTCTTCCTGGAATAGCATCCCATAGTTGAGGAAGCCAAAGCCCTCCTGGCAACACCATCTTCACAGCCAGGCATTCACCTCCAGGATGCACCTGTCTCTGCCTGGGCCCCTACCTTTGACAGGAAGGATCGAAGAGAATACCACCTGCTCTCCAGACTCTTTCACCCGTCTCCCAGAGCCATGTAGTCACTCTTGATCCACTCAGTGTAACATCTTACAGTATCATTAGTGCCCACATGGATGGGAAGCAGGGGTAGTAGTCAGAGGGCCAGATGATCCTCGACAGTGCTGCTGTAACGTCTCAGATACGGGCCCCTGGCAGGCAGCATACCTTCTGAGATGACATCAGGGTGACAGATGGGCGCCTTCGTCCCCCTCAGAAGAGAGTCTCCGACCACCACTACTCTACGTTCCCTCCTCGAAGTGGTGACAGCAGACCTCCCAGCCTTGGTGGTACGAGGCTTCTCCTCCTCTGCTGTAGGCGGTGATTCCTTATCTGCTGTATCAAGAAGAGCATAATGGTTTCCTAGTACCACGGTGGGAGGGTTCGGAGCGGGGTGGAGGACTGCCTGCTGCCAGAAGTAACCAGCTGCCAGTATCCACTCTGAGCCGACTCCTCTTCCACCAGTGGTATGTCCGCAGTCCTGTGTACTGGGACAGCTACCTCAGCTGTCTCCACATGACTACTGTCCAGGTATTGCTCATGGATTTGGATGCTCCTCAATCTAGCCATTTCCTCCTGTAGCTTTCCCATGTGCTGCCTGAGAGATTCCACCAGCAGGCACCTTTCACACTGGATGGTCCCCCCCCAGCCTGATTTCAGTAAGTGGGAATTGCAAGCCACAGTCCCTGCAAATCCACACCAGGATCTGGGTAGAGGCATCCATGCTCAGGCATTCTGTCTGGCTACGGGTGCAGGAGACAGAAGCAGTGCTGGCACAGGTGTTGTGGGTCTTCCTGACCATAGCAGGCCTCCCTCTGTCAAACTCCCTCTTAAACTTCCCTGTCTGCAGCCCCCTGTCTGCTTCGCTTTATATATGTCAAGGCAAGAAGGAATAAATTGCAGTGGAAGGAAATAGATGTAGGATTTCCTCTAAGAAGTTACAAGTGCACAGATTAATGAATATATGGCATGATCTCTACTTAGCCATAAAGAGACTGAAGCATTGTAAATTAACTATCCATAACATAGCTTGAAAATTTCCTATGTTCAAAAACAAAAAATCCTTCCTAAATATACAAAATATTTTAAATGTGAAAAAAAATCCATATTAGTGCAGTCAGACGGACAGTGCTTCATTAAGTCAACCCTTTACAGGCTTGCTTCTTGTTTTGTGACCTACAGGCAAAACTGCAATAATACAAGTACTATTTTCAACTGGTGCGACAGAAACTGTTTTTTCCAGTAATCAAAGCTACTTGATCAGATAAGGTTTTCCTTGTCAGCGGTTGCTAAACCTTTTGGTTGGGAGGCTAGGAATCATTAGAGTGAGCTTCTAGATGCACCTACCGTACAGCTTCGTTGTGTCTGCCTATATGGTATTTAACAATGATGCAACCACATGAAAAAAGCAAGTCTTGGACTAATGATGAGAATGCATTGGTTATGCAGCTGCATGGAGAGATACCGAAATAGGATAGCAAAAGTGAGTGGGTTGGTGGGTGGGGAGATGTTACTTGGTCTTTTCTTCCCAAGTGGCTATAGTTCTGTTTATGAAGAACAAGGTGCTCTTGAAGTACCAATCTTGCACTATTTTTTACATTTACATCTATTAGAAGTCCCAGTTGAGGACACAATTTAGTGTTTGCTTAACTCCCATTGCAGTTAATGAGAATTAAGCATGTGTTTAAAGTTGAAACATATACTTAAGTATGTTCTTCAGTGTTGTGCTGCATTGGCGCAGGAATCCATACCCCATGGTGCATGCTAAATCAGATACTTTCTCCTTGTCCTGAGTCTGTGCCTATCCCTCAGAGGACCTACTATGCTACCTTCACTCATGGGGAGCAATACTTCACTACAAGGCAGAATTTGGCCTTTAATGTAGCTACATTAGGAGTCAACGGGAAAAAGTTATTTTACACTTGGCTGCAGCGATTGGCCCAGCTACTGTGCAGATGGCTGAACACATGAATATTTTGACTGTGATGAGCTGCACACTTTGGCCACCTTTCCTCTATTTAAATTCATTTCCAGAGTCTAAAACACCCAGAAATCCATTTGGTCCTGCAGTACACCAATGAGCATTGTCACCATTGGTATTGTCTCCTCTGCAGCAGTTGACAGAGAACAAAGAAACTATGTAAATTTTGCTGCCATCTTGTCCCCAGTTTTGTCCCCATATCTGCAGGGTGAGTTTGGGAGTATGTGTTAGTGCTGTCTTATTGGTTTTTGATAAGCACCTTCAATTTCTTGTGCTTGCAACGTTAGTACTGTTCATGCATTGTAAATTCAGTATATTTTAAAGGAAAGAAAGAAATGTGAGGTTTTGATGAAATATCTGCCATCCTGTATTAACCCAAGTTTAATGAACGCATTAATTTCCTTGCTATCCTTTAACTCCATATTCTCATGGGTAGCCAGAGATTTATTTCAGTCTCCAATTTTGGTTTGTTGTTCATCTGCCAGCATTTAGTACTTAAGTACACTGGATTAATGTACTGTTTTCAAGAACAGCTAGATTTTAACTCTTCCAGTTTTTTTAAAAAAAGATAGGGAACAGGTGTGTGTGTGTGTAAGTAATATCCAGGCTATTGACTTTTTTCTTATACTGTACCTGAAAATAAGCAATTTTTCCTTGTTGAGGCAGAGTAATGTTCAACACTAATGACCGAAGAAATAACATTTGACAAATGAAGCATCTTAATAATGATGGTTATTAATAGATACAGAGCATTTCTATTTCAATAGCAAAATGTAATTAAATATTGAAGTTTTATTTAATACAGTTTTTTATTTTTATTACAGTTATAAAATGTTCAGGCTGTTTATCGTCTTCTCTATTACTAAAAATAAGATGATTCTTATTTAACTGAGCGTCCCCCAATTAAACATTACTTAAATGTTTAAAAATGTTTGTTTTTTTCAGGCCCAGCTAAAATGGATCCCTTGCCCCAAATAATTTACCTTTAGGTAGAGAACAAGGAGGAAAAAAATTAGGCAGAGATTATTCTTATTCACATTTGTAAGTTTTAATACCAACAGTTTGCATTGCCCTTTCATTGCAACTTCTGAGAGCTTCACAGTTTTGTAAACATTAATTTACTGAAGTCTCCGAGCAGCTATTAAGTAAATAGTTATTTTACCGATGGGGAAACTGAGGAACAAGCTAAAAAATGTCCTGAAGGCCATCACACAAGAAGCCTGTAACACTGCTGGGAGTAGAATCTAGATCAGGGCTACTCAACTTTGGAAGCTCCGGGGGCCACAATGATACAGCACATGATGAGGGCCTCAACTTAAGTGTGGTTGCATATACATGCAAATATAAGCAAATAGCTTCTTTCACACTGATGGGCATGAATACAAAGAGTAAAGCAAGACTACACAACACAAAGGCCCCATTTAAGTTAGTTCTGCTGATATTAATAAAATGCACTATTTACCCAATTTCCACCTATATGACAGAACTTCTAATGAGCAATGACAGTCCAGGAATTTACCTACTAAAATGCATCTCAACAGAAGACTATTATGTTGACTCGCCGTTGTGGAGTGTGTTCCCAGTGGAGGCCATGTTCAAATGATCCCACCCACAGGCTGCACGTAGAGCCCTGTGTAAACCCAAACCATACTATGGGTTGGTTAGCCCTGACCTCGATAGTCAAAGCTACATTTTAACCTTTTGGCCAGTCCCTAAAATGGTCTTATAAACATCTAACCTATAATATTCATAGAGGGACATGAATTGTTTTTGTGGTAAGTGACTGAATGTCAAGACACATCTTGGAACTATATCTTCAAACAATTTTGTTTTCCTTATACTCTTCCTTCTCTGCCTCAATCTCTTTTTTTTTAAATGACATTAGTTATGTAGCCTACTGCCATAGAGTTGAAAAGACCTCAAAGACAAGACAACACAAATATCTGCATGTAGTAGCTCAGCTCATTCCACTATTAATAATTAGTTTCTGCTTGTTGAGAAGCTACTAGTCTCTCTAACCTAAAATCATTATTGATCTGTAGTACTTAAAGTAACCTCTACCCCGTTACCCCTACTTTGTCACATACAGACTCAGGGGAGGTCTCTCTCCCCACAGCTGCCCCAGTAGTTAAAGGAAATGTGTAAGGGTCGCTTCCCTAGACTCACTCTGAAATCTGGTCAGCTGACTCCACTTTCTTCTCAGTGCAGCAGTGACAAGAATGGAATTGCTTCTTCTGCAAAATATTTACAGTTAGATTTTTTTCCCCCAAAATACTCAAGACCAGATTCTCATAAGATTTTAGTTTATTTTTAGGTACCTAACAAGAGCCATATTTTCAAAAAAGTTCCTAATACCTATCAGCTCCTATTGTGACATTTAAAGCCAGGTTCTCAGCAAAGCTCAGCATGCTGGGCCTGATAATAAAAACACTATTGTTTACTAAGTGCCCAAGAATTAGGATTTCAGTGGTTGCAAGTGAAAACTGATCCAATAAATTACTACATAAAATAAATAGAAAATCCCTAGCTAGTTCCAATTTATGAAGAAACGTGTTACACGCAGATTCTCATATCTGAAATAGGAACAGTTTCAGGAACTGTTTAGGGTTAGCTTCAAGTCAGAGCTGGTTTTTTATTCTGACTTGGGGTCCAGCCCTTCAGAATTCTTGGTGTCTTCTTAGGATGTGCCAGACAGTTTCAAATGCCAGACAGAGACAAAGGGATGTTGGATTTCTATTGCTTAAACAGACTCTCCTGAAGTCGGGAATCTTTTGTTTGACCTCCTTCTTTCCCATGGAAAAACACCAACTTCAGAATCGATTCCAATACCAGATAGCATGGTCACATGTCTTTCAAGACCAACTACCTTGACCTTCAAGACAGACAAACAAGGCTATCTACAGCAATTGAGTTGATCACCAAGACATTAGGCTTGTGGGGCAGCAGTAATGGCTGTCATTAGCACATTTGATAGGATAACAAGCCTTGTTCGTAAGGGAGAAGCAGCAGATGTGGTATTGTGACGGGGCGGCACGCTCGGCGGGCGCGCCCTGCACTCAGAGCCACAGTGGGGCCTGAACGGAGGAGTCCGCCGCAGGGCCGGCGGACACCGCTCGCGGCACCGCTAGGCCCCCCAGCAGGGAAGCGGGAGAGGCCGTCGACGGGGCCGGCCAGCGGGGCGCGCCGGGTGATGACGTCACCGGCGCATCCCCGCAAAGGGCGGGGTGACCGTGCCACGGAGGGACGCCGGCAGAAGGGGGCGGAGTCTCAGGGGAGGCGGGAAGTACAAAGGGAGAGGAGAGAGGACGCCAGGGGAAGGGAGGCACGGGACCGGGAGAGGGTCCGTCAAGGGAGCGAGACGGGGTGAGCAGACGCCAACCGGGGCTTCCTGGGGAGGGGAGCGCCCAGAAATGGCCTCGGAGAGGTATCCGGGCTGAAGTGGGGGAAGAAGTAGCCCAGGATGGGGCCGCGGAACCCGAGAGTGGAGGAGTTTGGAGGCAATGACCCCCTCCGCTGAGCGAGGTGTGATGACCTCGCCTTAAGGCCCTGGGCTGGGGTTCGGAGCGAGGGCGGGCCCGGACCCCCTTCCCTCCCCCGTCTTTGGGAAGCAACGTGTAACAGGTATACCTAGACTTTAGTAAGGCATTTTATATGGTCTCGCATAACCGTCTTACCAATAAAGTAGGCAAATACAGCTTAGATGGGGCTACTATAAGGTGGGTGCATAACTGGCTGGATAACCATTCTCAGAGAGTAGTTTTTAATGGTTCGGAGTCATACTGAAAGGGCACAACAAGCAGAGTTCTACAGAGGTCTGTTTTGGACCAGTTATGTTCAATGTCTTCATCAATGATTTAGATGATGGGCCAGAGAGAATGATTATATAGTTTGCAGATGATACCAAGCTGGAAAAGGCTACACATGCTTTGGAGGATAGAGTCATAATTCAGACCATTTCTCCAGTTTGTCCAGATCATTTTGAGGTAAATAGGATGAAGTTTAATAAGGACAAATGCAAAGTTCTCCACTTAGGAAGGAACAATCAGTTTCACACATACAGAATGGGAAACGACTGTCTAGGAAGGAGTACTGCAGAAAGGATTCTAGGGGTCAGTGGACCACAAGCTAAATAGGAGTCAGTATGTTTGTTTAAAGCATCTTTGAGTTATTCATATTCACCAGCCAATTTTCATAAAGCATGGGGGGCCAACACATAGTAGCACCACATGGAAATTAAACCAAATTTAGGGTAATTTGAAGTTCACAGCCTTCTGAATGGTTTCCTTAGGGCAAGGATACTTGTCAAATGCAAACCTTCATACATGGGTTGTAACATTTTTGTGTGTGTATAAGCATGTTTGTGTGAGAGACTGACTCTAGTGCAGTGGTCACCAACCAGTTGATTGGGATCTACCAGTAGATCTTGGAGCCTGTGACAGCTGATTCTGACTCATTTGGCCAGAAAGCTATCAAGTGCAGGCACTTCAGCTGCTCCTCCCCCCACTGCTGCACTCCTCCTACCCTTTGCCTTGGAGCTGACATCCCCCCTCCCCCTCCCGGGGAACCTCCTGCTTTCTGGGAGAGCAGGGAGAGGTGGGATGCTGATGTCAGGGTGCCCCCTCTCCACCCCATGTCCTATCTCCACAAAGCAGAGAGGGGGCACCACAGTGTTGCAGGGCCAAATGATGGATGAAGCCGGGTGGAGTGGTAAGAGGAGATTTATTTGGTTACAGCATCCAGACCACTCATTCCCCTTCATCTTACAACCAACGAAGTGAGCCCTGAGTTATGGTTACAGCATCTTTTAGCCCTACCCTTTTCTTGGTACCCACCGTATCCCTTTCTTTCCAAATCCTCCTTTTGTTTCCTAATATGGAGAGGCTACCTTTCACCAGACCCTACCTATTGATTCCTTATATGGTGCATTTTGAAGCCTTATTTTACTGGCAGCAGATTGGGTAACTGGATGGCCTAACTTACAGTAAGGCCCCAAGTTAGGGAACTTTGTGGCTTAATTTTCGAGAGGATGCTACTCCTGAGGCAATCCTTGTATTGCCCTCTTTCCTGTTACACAGGCCTCCCTCCTCCCCCCATGCAGCTGAGGGTTGTCTTGCTTCCAAGCTGGGTTTCTGTGGAGAATTATGAAGACAGGCTCTTATGCCTGGATCCTGCCTTCAGCTCCCTGTAGGCCAGATCCAGCGCTGAGACCCCTTTATTCCTGCACCCACAAACAGGACTTGGGATGGAGTGTGCTCGGTGCTTTTGGGAGTGGTCCACGGCCAGGCCAGGGGGCAGCCTGCCTTTGCCCCACTGCACCACCAACTAGGAGCCACCTGCAGTGCCCAGCTGGAGTCCACATCCCTAACTCCTATCCTAGTCATGAACCCCCTCCTGCATTCCAAGCCCCAGCCCCCTGCATCCAAATGCCCTCCCATAGCCTGCACCTAGACCCCCCGCCCGACACCCCAAACACCTGCGGCTCAGAGCTCCTCTCACACTCCAGAGCCCTTAATCCAAGATCAGAGCCTGCACCTAACCCTCTGCCCCAGCCTGATGAACGTAAGTGAGGATGGGCAAGAGGATGGAGTGAGCACAGGCGGGACTCAGAGAAGGGGCGGGAGGGAGACGGGGCCAGGATATTTATATTTGAGGTAGATCTTGGATTTCTCTTAAATTCAAAAAGTGATCTCGTGCTTAAAAAGGTTGGAGACCACTGCTCCAGTGGATGGCTACAGCAGGAATAAACGATTTGTTACTATGACGCTTAATAAAATGCAGCCTCTTTATGCTCAAGTAATAGAGGCCTGTGTACTTGGAGTGAAGGTGCTAGCTTGTTTCCCTGATGACAAAAACTCTTCAGCCAGATCTGTGTTGTTTGTATCTACCACTGCATTGCAGGTGGCTAGCCAGTGGCTGGATTTCAACTGGTATGCGTGCCATGCCATCAAGTGTATTGGCAAACTTGTGAAGTAGGGAGAGAGCTCAGTAATCTACCGGAGCATTTATGGATCTCTCTGCCCTCTGCTGGGCAGAATGTTTCACTTGAGCAATATAAACCATGAGTTTTTAAGCACCCAAGGCTAAAAGCCCTAGTTACACTGACTGGAGATGCTCCCTTTGCTAAAATCATGAGGGCTTGTAGGTTTGAAGCTGGAGGCCTGAGTTCTATCTCTAGTGACACAGATTTTGGGTTTTAACTGCCATCACCCATCTATTTGGGGATGAAGTGTATCATAGGGCTGGCCAACTGCAGCTACTGCTGTCTTTTGTTTCTTTAGGCTGAAATCCTCTCTTCATACAGTTGTTTAATGATCTTTTAGGTTGTCTCAACTTATTCCAAAACAGGCCTTATGGCTGCAGTACAGTCACTGGATTGCCAGGATCTACCCATCCCCCCCCCCCCCCCCCCCGAACAAAGGAGAACAGAGTGGCCCTTTAAAACTAGTTTTCATCATGTCACAGTGAAACAGTAATGATTAGTCACCCAAAGTGTGTGAGAATTAAAATGATAAGTATATCTACAGCAACGGTCTCCAACCTTTAAACACAAGACCACTTTTTCTATTTAAGTGCAATGTAAGATCTACCTTGATCCCAAAGACTCTTGTCCCACTTCCTTCCCATCCCTTCTCTGAGGCTCCACCTTTTCTCCAAGGCCGCACCCTGCTCACTCCATCCTCCTTCCTCCCCGAATCTCATTCACTTTTACGAGGCTGGGGTAGAGGTGCAGACTCTGGTCTTGGGCCAAGGAGTTCAGAATGTGGGAGGGGATGCCCCGAAGGCAGGAAGGTGGGTTCTGGAGTGGCTTAGGGGATTGGTCTGGGGAGCACAGGGTGGTGTGTTGGAGTCCTGTCTCCCCTAAGCAGCTCAAGTCCCGCTGCCCACTCTGGGAGTGACCAAACAGCCAACATAGGCTAAGGGACCCTCTGAAGGAAAGGAGGTGGTGTGACTTCTGGAGTGGACCAAGGGATATGGCATTCACCTGGGGAGCGCAGAGTTGGCGGCTTGAGTGTCGCCCACCCTGAGAGCAGCTGGATAGCCAACCCAGGCTGTCCCAGGTCTCAATCACACCCCGCTCTGCCCACTCAGCCAGCAGCAACAACCCCAGGATGGAGCTGGCTCCTGCATTAGGAAGGCAGGATAAGGGTCTATCAGGAGGTGGGATGGGTTCTTCAGTGGACTGGGGGATCGGGCATTCTTCTGGGGAGTGTGGAGCAGTGGGTTCAAGTCCCACCCACTCTGGGAACAGCTGAACAGTCAACACAGGCTGAAGCAGAATAAGAGACCTGCTGAAGATAGGAAGGTGGTGTGGGATCTCCAGTACACTCAGAGCATCAGTCTCTGGAGCACAGGCTGAATCCCTCCCACCCTTGAATGGCCAGACAGCTGCCCCATGGATGAAACAGTGCAGCTAAGGCAGGCTTACTCCTGCCCTGGCCCTACACCACCTCCAAAAGCAGCTGGCATGTACAGCAGTGGCTCCATGTGCTGCCCCTCATCTATAGACACTGACCCCATACCTTCTACTGGCCACAGTTCTCTTATTGATCAATAGGAACAGCAGGAATGGTGTCTGCAGGCAAGGACAGCATGTGCTACTCAAATAATTAAATTTAAGCATGAGAGAAATGAAAGTTATGAACTTCACAGACCAGTCAAAAACCAAAACTACTTTGCAAGCAGTACAAGTAGTAACAACCACTCCCATGTATGTGTTGGTTTGGGAGATGAGGGAAGGACAGTGTGTGTTTGTGAGTGAGAAAGACACACACACAGTGTGTCACTGAGTGACAGATTTGCATGGCCAAGCTCCCTGTCCCCTTCTCTCTGTGTGGAGATGGGGTACAGGAGTGGGGGGAGGGACATCCTGATATTAGCACCTCCCCTTTCTCTCTCCCACACCCTGCAGACCAAGCAGGAGTCTTCCAAGGGGCAGCTCCAAGGCAGAGGGCAGGAGCAGCATGACCAGGGCGGGGGCGGGGGGAAGAGAGGCATCTGAAGTGCCAGCACTTGATTGCTTTCCAGCCAAACCAGTCAGGATCACCTGTCAGAGGCTCCAAGATCTACTGGTAGATCCCAATCTACTGATTGGTGACCACTGATCTATAGAAACAGGTGAAGCACAGAAGTCATCCAGGGACAAATCTTTCCAAGCTTATACCTGCACTCCCCATGGACTCTGCATCCAGTGGTCATTACTGGAAATGCTATCACTTCCTTACTAATGCCCGAGAGAGATAAGGGCATCTCTTTTAAAGACCCTCAACTCCTTCTTTTCCCAGAATGTTTCGTCATGAGATGGAGGTCTTTACATCCTAATTGTAATGCCAATCTCAGATAATTTACTTCATCCTCAGCTCTAGAACACAGCTTGATTCCATGCATGACTGTAGACTTTAAAACACCAAACCTGGGAAGCATATAGGTATCACTGCCAAAAAAAACCCTTTCCTAATTCATTTGGCAGAGTGCCTGGGAAGGAAGAAAGAATACAGAATCAAAAGAAATTGCAGGATTCAGAAATGAATTCAATTAGCCCCAAGAAATTGCTTTCTGCTTATATTAGTGACTAGTAGTGATGAGGCCCCATTGAGAACTCATTAGTGCTGGTCACTCGATAATTTTTAAAGGAAGAGAAATGTAAATGGAATACAAGGGCATGAAGAACAATAAGGGGGCCCAGTGCTTAACTATTTAAAGTTCTCCTCTTTTATCTGAATACTTTGATGCAAGAGATGACTTTGCTGGATGTCAGGGTGCCTGGAGTGACTCACATCTGAGAGCACCAATCTCAGGACACAGTCGAAAAATCGGGCAGTTGCCCTTACATCATAATATTTCACCTAACCACCAATAAAAGTGTACTCTTGGGCCACTATACTAGTTTCACCATAGAATTCAGACAGTCCATGTGGCATTCAGGCTCCTTATTACCACCCATACAAACTGGATTTTATGAAGAAAGGGTATTCAAACCAAAATTCACCACATATTACGTTCTTCTAGTCCCAAAGGACTAGTAGCTTAACCCGGGTCTAAATATACTCTTAATTTTCCCAAAGAAGATGTTGGTAGACAATTTATTTAGTGTCTAAAACAAAAATATATTCATTAAGTTTAGAAATCAGAATTATTAAAAAGGTCAAAGCAGATAAAATACATTATAGTTGAATTTGTATAGAAGTCCAGTTGTTAGCAGAGATATATCTATTCATTCACCAGCAGTCTCTCCTCTCAATCTTTCAGGGTGTCCCAAAATGTGTTTTTCAGGGTCTCAGCCCCAGTTTAGACACCAGTTTGTTCTTTGTTGAGCTACTCTCACTATTGGCCAGTACGGGGGGGGGGGGGGGGGGGGGGGGCGGAAGCAGGAGGAGGGAGGGAAATCAAACTTCATCATCTCTGTAGCTCCTCCAAGTAGTATAGGGTAGGACAAATCCTTGTACCAAAGCCAGTCTTTTCATAGTACTGGAATGATGAATTGGTGATGGGGAGAACCTGGGCCCACCCTCTATTCTGGGTTCTAGCCTTAGAATCCTGTGATAGCAGCAGCTGTCTGTAATGTCTCTGTTAACAGCTGCTATGAATCCCTGGGCCACTTCCCAAAGGCCTTCCTTACTACAGGTTCTTCCTCCTGGTATCTGCTTTTACTTTCTCCTCTCAGCTTCTTCTCTTCTCAAACTCTTTGCACACTCTGAGCTACCAGAAAGGGAGCCCTTATTAACCAGTCCATTGGCCCAGGTGTTCTGATTAGTCTAACTCACTTGACTCTAGAAACCTAATAGGCTCTAGGTGATTTAATTGCCCTAGTTGGTTCTGGCAAGTTCCTGCTGGTTCTGGATTCTCCCTTGTTAGTTTACTCTGGGAACAGGGACTTATTTAATCTGGGGCTAATCAATTTCCTTTCCACCATTCACTTGTAGCCCTCAGACCTGACAGTCACATGCAGCTATATCAATCTCAATGTTACCCAGCCTTAGGTACGTAAAGGTTTTCCGGGGATGTATCATCTTATTTAGGTATTTGTGTAGTGTTATAACAGGCTACATAAAAAGTGTTAGCAAAGTCAGTACAAACTAAAATGTCATAGAGACAAAATGAGAAATTAAGCAAATTTTCAGTAATAATGTGCTGAAATACACTTGTATTTTATGTTTGATTTTGTAAGCAAGAAGTTTTTAAGTGAGGTAAAACTTGAGAGTTTGAAAGACAAATCAGATTCACGAAAGGGGTACAGTAGTCTGCAAAGGTTGAGAACCACTGATGTAAATGGTGCACTGAATAGAGCATCCAATATATTAGCTAAATATGTGCACTGTGTTGTTTGTATTTTGCACATAGCTCCTAGAAATGTCTT
>JANRFK010003679.1:16359737-16411561 GCA_030068395.1 Apalone spinifera
TTGCTGTCTCTCATCGAGGTAGGCAAGCAAGCAGGGAAAGCTGAGAACCGGCTGTCTGGGGAGTGGGGTCCCTTTAAGCACAGGCCTCAGATACTTTCTGTGGCTGCTGCCTGAGGCTAACTCCTAACCTGATGCACTGCCGGACCTGGTTCCAGCCTGCCTTAAATGCGATTCAGCGTCCACTCAGTGTGAACGCACTATTTTGAAATAGCAAAACACTATTTCGAAATGCATTTTGTGTGTAGATGTGTTATTTCAAAATAGCTGATTTCGAATTAACTATTTTGGAATAACGCTGTTGTGTACACATACCCTTGGGGAAAACTGCAGTCTGAACTGGCAATTTGTTAGCAATGGAGGGAAGGAAGTGAACCTGATGTTGCTTCCTTTCCTGACTGCCTTTATGCCGCCCTAATACCTCCTCAGGCATTTGTAGCAAGGCCGCAGCCTGGAAGACCACTAGGCTGGAGCTCCCTAGCACCTCCTGTCCTTCTCTCTGTCCAAGATACCCTTGCCTGAGGCAGAACAATACATTTTCCACCAAAGCTGGAGAGATAGTGACTTCCCTTTGTTCTGAAGCCCTTTTTATAGGGCCTATCTCAACCCTTATCCATCTCATGCCCTCTCCTGGTTGGCTCCCAACTTAGCCCTCTTCCCAGGGCTGATTTTAATCCTATATGTTTCAGTATGGGACAACTGTTCCATGTAGATAGAAGCTTGGAAAAGTAGTTATCAGGAACTGAAATTACAAATACTTTTAGAATTATTTGCTTCTGTATCATGTTAGGAGCATCTGTTCGTTGTGTATGATGAGCAGTTCTTGGAAATATATTGGAGGAGGGGGCATGTTCTAGAGTTCACTGTTTGGCTCAATACATTTTTTGACCTTTATTCAAGAAGGTCCTAGCATGCTTTTCCTTTGTCTTCCTGAGGGTTAAGGAGCCCAAAGAAGGAAGTTCTATAAGTTCAGTGTGAGGTGAACACTGACAGTCAAAGTGAATCAGAATTGCACTCATGCAAATCTGAACAGGATACTTGGCTGATGTATTCATCAGCTTCAAAAATGATTATAGCTAGAGGGATTTAAGGTTGCATAGTGAAAGCATCGACGCCATCACTAATGTCTTTTGGATGCAAGGATCTTTACAGTGGGTTAGACTGGGACCTTGGCTTTGTTTCAGCTGGTTTACAGCATCTATGAATTAATTTACATTAGTTTTGGTTATGGATTTCCCTCAGAGCTGGAATATAATAAAAGACTGCATCAGCAGGAACAAAGCATTTATTGGTGTACACAACAAATAGGATCAGTTAATTCATATGAATGGTTATAATCCCATCGCTATTGTGCAACTGCATGAAGTATAAGGGATCAGAATTTGGGGCAGAGGATATTCACCTCATAATGCTAAAGGGGTCTCCTAATAGTTTTACAAAATTGTTAATCTGGGCTTCATTTATAGCTACTAGAATCCATTTCTTCGGATCTGTTTTCTTTTCACATAAATATTTATTAAAACCGAACCAAGAAAACATTAGAAGAGCTTTATAAGGATGAGTTTAGAAATTTTATACAGCTGGGCCCTCTTTTATCCATCATGTAACACAACTGCAGCCAGTTAGAAGAGACAGCCTTTAGTTTTTTACTTCTGTCCTACATAACTAGGGCTGAAGATATATGCCTAACCCTCTCTTATTGCCTGTGACTACTAAAGGCTTTGTCTATTGCTCTCCAGTGCCTCATCGCTCACCTCCCTGGCTGCTTTATTTCCTCTTTCTCTTTCTGCAATCTCCACTTCAGCAGAGGAAGTTGCTTCATCTTTTCTTGGCAGAAGAGTCAATGAGAGAAAAGAGGTATGGTACAGAAAGGAGAAAGAGAGAATGACCCTAAGGAGAGATACAGAGGAAAAAAGAGGGAGACAAGATAAGTGGGATAGAGAGAGTGAGAAAAGGAGGAGTGGGATTCATTATAGTTCAGGAATAGGAAAGAGGAAAGGTCAGACATTCCTTTTCCCTTATGCCGAGTGAACTAGGATCTCTCAGGCTACATCTACATTCCTGTTTTTTGCGGCAGAAGATATCAATCGTGTTTTCATTTGCATATCTTCTGCAGATCCTTTTTGCGGAAGAGGTTTTGCTGCTAAAAAGCCCCATGTAGACGGGGCCATTTTTTGGAAAAACCTCCTTTTGTTCTAGATCCTGAAAATCTCATTTTTTGAGGAATAAGGGATCTTGTGCAAAAAAGAGTTTTTTCCAAGAAATGGCCCCATCTACATGGGGCTTTTTAGTGGCAAAACTTCTTCCGCAAAAAGCATCTGCAGAAGATATGCAAATGAGAGCACGATTGGATATCTTTTGCCGCAAAAAACAGCAGTGTAGACGGAGGCTCCGAGTGATTGAAAGGAAAGAAGGGGGAGATGGGCCACGGAGGTGCCAAAGGAAGAAAACAAATACATCATAGGGGCTAGCAGGACAGCAGGCCTCGCCTCAAGAACCTGCTCCTGCACTCACTCTCAGTTTGCTCCTTCACATTACCTCCTGGCCAGGCCCCCTCCCCTCCCGCTCCTGCACCAATTTTGTCATTGCGGGTGGTTGGCTGGTGGTCCATGGAAAGGTCTGCATTGAGCAGTGAGAGCACTGGGCCAAAACATTTGAGAACCACTGCCCTAGGCCCTTTAAATTGCTGCTGAAACCCTGCACAGAGCACTAAGAGCTGCCAGGGGCTCTCCTACCTAGCTCCAGCACCTGCCCCTTTCGGGGACATGGAGCAAGGCCCTCTCTCCCCTTGCTAAGGGGCCCAGCAAGGCTGTTGGCTCTGCTTAAAATGTGTACACATGAATATATTTAGCCTCCCAGAGCTCCTAGGACACATTTCACAGATGGGGAACTGAGAGAGAAAGAGATTAAAGAGCTTGTCCAAGGTCACAAAGGAAGTCAGTGTCATAACCAGGACTTGAGCCCAGCTCTTTTGTGTCTTGGCCATGTACCCTAACTATTGGAGCATCCTTCCTCCTTTCTTTGCTTAGAAATAACCAAGTGAGGAAGCCTGGGTCTTATGGATTATGTACTGGTCTGGGAACCTGTGTTCAGTTCCTGGCTCTGCCATAGAATGTGGAATTTTAGTCAAGTCATTTAATTGCTTGGTGCCTCAGCTCCACTTTTAAGTGGGGATATGTTATTGACATAGAGGTTTTTTGAAGATAGATTCATTGATGTGAGTTGCTTTCATGCTAAAGTACTTACAGAAATCCTGAGACTTGTTCATCTGCAGATTGAGAATACACAGCTCTATTGATTCAATTTCTGTCTTCACCGCAGCACTGTATTTTCAAAACCTTGAGACTGGAGGTCCATAGTGTTAGAGGGCATTCAGAGATGTAAGCAAGACCTGTGTATGATGACTGATACTGTAATAGCGAGAAGTCAATATTTCTCTCTCTCTGTGGGTGAGACTGAGTGAGAAAGGGAGGGATAAAAAAGACTGAAACCTGTACTTTCAGCCAATACCTAAAAAGGGATTTCTCTCCCCTCTCCCAGGGTGGGCTGTGGGCCAGATCAAACAGCTTGGTGGGCTGGATCCAGCCCTCAGGCCATATTGTGCCTTCCCCTGGTGCAGGCTATTGCTCCCCAGCATCGACTCTCACTCCCCAGCATAGGAGTTAAAAGAACCCTATGTTTACATTCAGTCAGCCTCCATTTGGCCTGCTGGCAGGAACAGCAGGAGGTGCAGGGTTTGGCTGGGAAGTATCTGTCCAGATGAGCACTTTGACTAATCTCTGAATTAGACAAACCCACACCAGGTTATTCCGTCAACAGCAGGTATCATCTTGGATGTGTGCTTGTAATACAGATGTGATTATGTTGGATACTGCAGTCCAGAGCCAATCCTCTGGCTTGTGCTATCTGAATTATCTGGAGAGTGACATCTCCTTTTTCCACATGCCTTGTTGTTTCAGTGATATGCTGGATGTCCTGATGGGTTCTATTATAATTGTTGATTTTCAGGTGGTAGGTAATGTCCTTTGCAAGAAAGATAGGTGTAGGTCTAACTCCTAGCTCTCCCCCTAAACTGGCAAGGGACATATTAGTGGGATGTCTTTATTCTGTGCACTTCAGTCTGGTTTCAAACCACCAGCCAATCCAGAGAATTTAAAAACAGAGGCATCAGCATCATGCTATAGTTTTTTTGTCCCATTCAACGACATCAGTGATGTTGGTGTTATCATCAACACAACTGGCACATGAATGGACTGATACCGTTAACTTTTTCCGCAGGTGTCTTCGCAGCTGAGGTTGCTCTGCAATGGATGGAGTGTGTGTTGGGATGTAAAGCCTGTATGTTGTTGCTGACTTTTCTCAGTAAGGGTAAGGTGTGGGTCTGACTGTCAGAACGGACTTCTAAATCCTCGCAGAGGTCAGGAACGGCTTGGCAGTTGATTCTGTCCTCATGTAATAAGTCCAGTACCCATACGGCTCCATGCTAGGGCCTGCCTGATGGGCTGAGAAGGAAAGACTTGAGCTCTTGTTCAAAGTGCTCCTTATCCATGAACACCAGAGGCTCCCCCACAGCATGGGTGGGACCATGGAGCTTCCAGAATCACCCAGTGGAGTGTTTCAGGGAAATGAATGTGGATACCGGTCATGGAATGTGGGTCCAGTCATGTCTTAGGACGTAGCAATGTAGCCGGGCAGTATCGTTCAGCTCTCAGATGCTACAGACCTGCCTAATGCAGGCTGCTTTAGACTCATTGGTCTCTCCCCAGGCTGATTTGTGAATAGGTGCCACGTCTGGAAATCCCATTTTGGCTGCTAATATTTTGGCAGCACCCTCAGGCAGGAGTGGCTGTAGCCTAAGAATTGCAGATTTACATTCCAGTTCCATCTGAAAAGTGCTCAGTGGTGCATTTTTCACTTGATCCTGGTTTTTACAGACACACAAGACAAATGTAAAGGCACAAATCTTTTGAAAATACAGCTGCCCTTATCACCCTTTTTGCCAAGGTCAAGGTAGTCTCATTAGGCCATAAAGTGTGATGGGTTTCTGAGGTGCCATAGACATCCGTGTGGCATTTTTGTTGCAGAGAAAAGTCTTATGCAGATCACTTGATACTTGTTATACAGACAGCTGCTCGCAAATCTTCATTGGTGGTGGGCTAATGAAACTGCTGTGCCCACTCAGCTGTTGGGTCAATGTAATTTTAACATATAGCCCCGGGTGTAGGTCAGTCAGAAGACGACACATGTGCAACAACTGCTGGATGAACCCAGACTTTCTGATCCAGCAATGTCAAAGTGTCTATAAATACAGGCAAAGAGTTGAAAGGACATACCATGGCTACTTCAGCTCAAAGCTGGATTAACTTTTAAAATCAAAAAAAGATTTCTGAACCCACTTAGCTTGTAGGTTAAAGAAAGTGGATTTGTAGTCCACCCACAGTTGGAATTAGATAAAAATCATATCACGAGATTAGAGCGTATGTTAAACAGAGAGTTTTGCTTTGTTTGTTAACATACATGTCTTTATAGAGAGCTCTAAGTCAAAAGAACTTTTAAGAGGTCTTACAGATCTATTAGCGCTGATCTTGAAAAAAATGGATCAGCATGAGTGGATGTCGTGAGTGATTGATGATAGAGGATAGGTGTTTCATCTCTCTTGCTGAGTCCAAGGCAGGTTTAGTAGTGACTCAAAGAGGCTACTAACTGAGAACTGTTAAACGGCCTGGGCAAAATGAGCTGGCAGCTCACTCCAGTGCCTAGTGAAGATTTTAGAACTGACTAGTGACACAATGGACTACAAATAAGAGAAGTATTACCGTTAATGAGGGGGAGGAATTGAAGATGAGAAAGGATGTTATAGCAAGAAATAATAGTGACGCTGGAAAATGAATCCTCTACAAATGTGCTACAGTAGTTTTTCACATTGTAACAGTGAATGCCTTGCTCAAGTAGGCTCCCGAAGGGTACAAACAGAGGGTAGATGGGAAAACAGATCTAGTAAAGGGAACAACCTTATACTATTATACTATTCAGGGGATTGGGCTATGTAATGCAAGAAGCTTTTTGCTGCTTCATTAATGGCTTTATAGCAGTGGTGGGCAATCTGCGGCCCGAAGACTGCCTGACACCCATTGGGGTTCTGTGTATGGGCCACGAGACAATTTGTTTACCATTGCCCATGCACAGGGTTGCCAGATTCTGCTGGGTTTCATCCGCATATGTTTTTTCCTACCAATATTACTAAAGTGATATGCACTTAAAACAAGGGTATATGAAATGTGGCACATGCTGATTGCCATGTGCGCCCTCTGCATCCAGTCAAAGCACTCCTGTGGTTCAGTTGGCACATCCAGCATATTCTAGATATGGAAGTGCAGATAGCAAAAGTATCCTGTCCCGGGAGACAGTCTTGTTTACGATAGCCTTGCGGCCCACTGGGGTGGAGGGCCACTCATGCAGCCCACTGACTAGCCAAGGTTCTCCCTCACCATTTTATAAGTTTGGGGTTGAAAATACCCAGAAATGGGCACCTGAACTGGGATGAGCATCTTGTAATTATCCAGTACACTGCAGAAGTTACATTTCATTAATCATTCAGAACAAGCATGTTTATAATCTGCTTATTTATGATACATCTCAAAATGTGTGTTGGACGTGCCCTCCCTCCTCTTCTACTTAATTTTGTTGAGGGAGATGAAGTTTTTGATGTGAGACTTAGATCTTACCTCTTACATTTCCTTCCTTCCCTTAAAAAATTCATCTTTCTTCATTTGACCTTCTGTAATCATTGCAGATATGAACAGGTTTTTAAATGAAAGGACCGTGTAGCCTTATTTAGCCACGTTACACAAACACAAGACGATTGATTTTCCACTAGCAAAACATCTGAATTAGTTTCACATATAAATATGTTAGCTCTTGCCATGCTTCATTTAGTATTGGCCCAAATTCCCAGGTCAATGCAGTTGAGTAATACTGGGCAAAGGGCAGGCATGCAGAATATTTTTCCCTTTGGCTTAGCTGGCAGCAAATACTAATTTTTGTACTTGCTGTCAAAACTGCCATCAGCATCTGTAGCAGCATTTATCCAACTTTTACCCTGGAATTTGGTTCTTGTTTTTTCTGTGTCAGGCTTTAGTGCTTATTTCCAGTTGTCTCTTCCTTCTCATGTTCATCTTCATTTCTGCAATGCTTCTTTCTTTCCCCAGGAATGCTCACTTCCCCAGGAACGCTTATTTCCTCCCTAAATTGATAGACACCATACTGTGATGTATGCATTTTATTTAATATGGGACATTTTTTGCTAAACTATGAGCAGTGACTCATCTTTCTTCATCCAATGTATGGTTCGTTGCTGGTTCGTCTTGCTCAAAGTCTGTTTTAGTGACAAATGTGCCTGTATTTGTGGGATCCTGGGGGTAAATGTATTGTTTATTGGGTGCTTTCAATGTACTTGTAAAGTTGGGAGCATTTGTGACATGATAATGATAAAACAAGACAAAAGGTTACATAAAGTGACCTCGATCAGTTAAACTGGCATGTTCAACTTTATATGCAACTCAGTTAATGTTCTACTAAAAGAAACTTTACTAGGCCAAACTTATCCTTGGCACAATTCCACTAAAGTCAGCTGAGTTACGCGAGAGGTGAATTTGGTTCATTGTTATGTGTATACTGTTGGGTCTATTGTATTACAAACACTGTGGTATTACTCTGCTTGTCTTTTCTTAAACTGTCTTCTTAATGGCTTGCTGTACAATTCTAGAAGCCTGAAAAATGCCCTTCCCTGGGGGATTTGATTGTTAATAGCTGCTGCATGGAGCCCATGTATCACTGGTGTTGCATTAAAAATGATGGGCCCAGTGCATCACTGGTGTACCACCCTTGTGACATATTTAAATTTCTCTGTTGTTCTGCCTGTGCAGCTGTGCTTTAGATGAAGGCCATGAGAACAACAGGAACTAAAATGAGGGGCATTACAATGACTTCCAGAGACAGATGGTGTTAATTGACTTCAGTTTTTTCTTCACTTGCTTTCGAAAACAGGTAGCTAATAATCCACCCTTAGTAGGAGAGGAATTTTGCTTGTCTCTGATATTTAGGAAGGCTAGGTTTTAAAACCTTGGAAGAGGATAATACGTGAAGTATACCACCTTAAACCACAAAGACTGGCAGGACTAATGGGTGAATAAGAATGTACTCTTTATACATATGCACACAACTAAGTAGAAATTGCTTGTGTGTTACAAGACTTTTTTCTCAAAGACATAAAGAGATTCTGTTGTACAGAGCATGCTGTGTCAAGGATAACTGAGCAAGCGATAGTAGAGACCATAAGTTTAAGAGGGCGGGAAGAAAAAGAGCAACTATTCTCTTATGAAAAATCTCATTGTCCCCCCTTCAAAAATAAAAAATTGATGCTGTACCAGAATTATGATGCACACAGCTGGTGCAGATAAAATAACTGAGCCAAACAAGCCTCTGCCACAAGCTTAAACTCAATCTGAACTAATATTTTTTCCCTACAAGGGAAATGCAAATATTTAAGTAACTACTTCTGAGCTTTTGGTTTTGCCCTTCCTTTAAATAGTTTTTGGTTTTAATGTGTTTCTTCAGCCCCTGCTTCGGCCCAGCTGGAAGCACAAAATGTTGTATTGTTACCAAAAAGTCTGTTGTGATATTTTCAGCCCATTTTTAGAGACTGTAGTGAAGCATGGATGATTGCAAGGTTGGGGTCTAAGAGAAGACCTGCATTTCTCCATTATCCCATTCTTATGTCTTGGAATGGAAGTGTCTGGGATCTTGTAATGGCGCAGACTTCTAAAATTTGTGGAGTAATCCACAGATTTTGGTGTTCCGCATAGCGAGCTAAAGGAAGCCCAGATCTGGCTCACTTAGGAATCATTTTGCTTTCCGTGGAATTTATTTTCTCTAAGGAATGGGAAAGCTATGAATTGTGCTTACATGGTCTAATGCAGAAATGAGCACCTTGTGGGCTGTAGAATATACTATTTTCAGATGTGATAATGCCATGAAAGATTATGTTGTCATTTCCGCTCCTAAAATACACCAGTGAGAGAGTTCTGAGAGAGCCCATCATGTAAGTATTTAATATAGATAAAATAGAATCTGATATCTACATACAAATAAGTAAGGAAACAAATTGGTGCATGTATTTTCACAGAGCAATACTTAGATTTACACGTGCGCAAATACTTTCAGGATTAGCCCATAATATTATTGCCCTGTGTATTTATTTTTTGGTTTCACAAAAGTGAGTGGATGTAAAACACCATATTGCTGGAAATTAAAGCTGTCAAAATATGTTTTGTGAGAAATTTAGAAAAAAGTGATCAGCTTTGCTATTGTTGTGTGCCTCTTTGCATCTGTGCTTGTTTCAGCCAGATGATATGTGTTGAAACTTATACTGTAAACTGTTTGTGGCATGAAATGTTACTTGCTTAAAATTTGTACAGTGCCTGGCACAATACTACTGTAATACAACTACTGATTAGAAACAGCACAAGAGTATTGGGCTGAGATTGTAGTTTTATACCTGAAATGTTATACTGCACATAATAAAAAAAAGTATTTAACATAGAAATGGCTTTAAGAAGGTACAAAGTCATGAAATATAACTGCATTTCTTGTTCCCAAGGTGCTTTATGACACAATAACAGTGATTAGCTCTAGATATAATCAGTAAGAAAATGAGCTGGAAAAGCTTGATGTTAGTGAGAACCCTGGTGTCAGGGTTGTAATTGTTGTAGAGATATCAAGGAAATCGATTAAAAAGACCCTGGTGTGACTCAGAGTAAAAGTAATCGGGGCATGAATCATCACTTCAGTGTTTCAGCAAGCAGTAGAATCTGATGTCTAGAGACACTTTAGGCATAGTAAAATGACAACCTGCATGAAAGTTTTGTATGTGAAGATGAAACTGACAAGACAAAGAGGCTCACACCACATCTTGAATTTGTCCTTCAATTTGGTTTGCATGAACCTTTGCAAGTGCAAATAAGCTTTTGAAAGAGAACTACATCAACTGTGGTCATCTGTTAGCAAACCACCTTGTTGGATATGAACATTGTACTACTTGGGCCCAAAAACAAGACTTTTTTTTAAAAAGAGTGGAAATTTAAAGACTATCTTCGAAAAGCTAGCATCATGTCATCGAAACCTGCCATCATGTACTGTTGTACATGATGGCAGTACTGTTGATCCACTCCAGTACAACTCCAGTACTGTTGATTCAGCCTTTTCATCTTCATGTAAGTCAGCCCTGTCTATGCAGGGCTCCATACTTGAGGCCTCTAAAAAGGTCTTTGCATCTTCTGCTGGGTTCCTGCAGGCTTCTCTTTCTTTGCTCTGTGTCTGGGCTGTGACATATTGCTCTAGAAAGGAATAGGAGAGGAAATGTTTCCCCCTCCTCCTTCTGCGAATAACTTAGCAGCCAGCTTCCTCACCCTACTCCTAAGTCGGTCGGCTGGCTTCTGGCACCTCCCTGGAACACGCACTCTGCTTCTTGGAGGGAAGGAAAGGGGCAAAGAGAGTGGATCAGAAAGATCTCCTCCCCTTCTTCCCCACCAGTCAATTCCTGTGCCCCAAAGCCCACAGTGCAGGGGGACAGGCAGGCAGAATGTACTGCTCCAGTGTACCATATTGGGGAGAGCTGATCCTAGCCAACATGGGCGTAATGCTTTGTGATTACATCCTTTCTCCTTCTGCCTTAATTTCCCATCCTCCTTGAAAGTCTGGTACACTGCTTAACAAAGCAAATGTCCAAAGCCATTCAGAAATAATAATTTGTATCACTGTAGTCCAAATTATGATTAATCATATGACACAGTTTAGTTAGTACAGAGAGTTTCAGGATTTTACTGGTGATTTCTCAACAAGCTCGTGGTAGTTAAAATATTATGGGGTTATAAAATAATATCGCTAGACCAGAAGAGGGAGGTGAAAAAGAGTCAGTAATGTGAGAAAAAAGCTGCTTCCACTGGGAACAGATCTCATAGGCCACATCCCCTATTTGTTGTATGACCTCATGGGGCCTTTGCCATTTAATCAAGAGCTTACTTTCGGAGATACTAACAACAGAATGTGGTCCGCAGGTTGATAGACCTTTTCCTGGGCTCCCTTATTATAATGGTGAGTGTGAGTTTGTTAGGCTTATCCTCCTGTGGTTTTGGGTCCAGCTCAACTCCAGAGAGAAGGTCTTTTGTTATTTCAAAATAGGGAAATTGGGAAGCTTGAGCTCCAAAGAGGAACCATTTAGCTCCAGCCCAACAGCTTTCTTGTACTGCCTTGCTGCGCTCTGCTTGGCTGTCTCTCATATTGCCCTTAGAGGACTTTTCTACTGCTCTTTTCCTGGGGCAGGGTGTGGAAATGTCACAAGCCTCCAGCAGGGGCCTTTGGGCACTCGTCCACCCTGTCAGACACCCAGAATAGAAGCCGAAGTGCTGAGCATTTAGCAGAGGCTGTGGGTGGCTTAGAAAGTCGCATCATTTCATTTTTTTAGACCACCTGTACATTACAGATGCCTGCCTTCAGGCCACCTGTATTTGAACACTTTGGTCTTATCCTGGTGGAAGGAGGCAGTAGTGCTTATCTCGTCCAATGACGTTTTGTGAGGATTTGTTAGTTCATGTTCAGCAAAGTTATGGAAGCATTTTGGCTTTCATTGCGACTTGAATCATGATACCTCTGTGTGTGGGCTACAGGTCTAACCTCTCTAAAGTGGTGATAGAGATGCAGCCATATTAGTCTGGTCTCGCTGAAACAAAAGACAGAACTATGTAGCACTTTAAGACTAACAAGATGGTTTATTAGGTGATGAGCTTTCATGGGCCAGACCCACTTCCTCAGATCAATATGTGGAAGAAAATCACTTTGGTATATATGGTTGTTCCGATTTTCTTCCACATATTGATCTGTGGAAGTGGGTCTGGCCCACGAAAGCTCATCACCTAATAAACCATCTTGTTAGTCTTTAAAGTGCTGCATAGTCCTGTCTTTTGTCTCTCTAAAGTGGGACTCTCTGGTCTGGCAACATCCGTGGTCCATCAGGACTATGGATGTCCCTGGACCAGAGAGCCCTGGGAGTCCAGTGGGAGGTGGGCCAGTGTCTAGTAGCCCTTCCACGGAAGTGGCACTGGGACCAGCAGCACTGCTAGGATGGCAGCACCAGGGCTGGAACCCTGGCTGGGCTGGCAGCTGGGGGATCAGCATCCAGCAGCTCTACTGGGCAGATGGCAGGGGGCTGGCAGCCCTGCCAGTGTGGTGGCAGTGGGGCCAGTGCCAGGCAGTATTGGGTCCAGCAGCCCTTCTAGGATGGCAACACCGGGGCTGACGTCCGTGGGGCCAGGAGCCCAGCTGGGCCAGCGTCAGCTGGACTGGAAGCCCTGCCAAGGCAGTGGCAGCAGGGCTCGGCTGGCAGTGAGGCCAGCATCTCTGCCGGGGCCAAAACGGGGGCCAGACATTGTCCTCCAGAAAACTCCATTATTCAGGACTGCTCAGGTCCAGAGGGTGCCGGACCTGTAAGTCCAACCTGTACTTATAACTTCAGTCTAACGCCTCTTAGGGCTGCTTCTGGGGAGGGGTAGCCTACATAACATCTAATTGCAGAGAGCTGTGTCTGAAGTCAGAATCCAGTCCCAGATTTATTTATTAGATTTAATATTTATAATTTTAGTGACTATTATGTTCACACCAGGGTGAACTGGTCTTACATGGAAGAAAACTGTGCTATGTATGCTCATTTTAAAAAGTTAAACTGAGTGTAGCTATATATGAAAATCATACATTTTCAGGAGGGGTAAATATTATTTCAAACCCAAATTGACGAGTGTTTTGCTGCTTCTCCCTGGAAATGAGCCGTGCATTTCTTGGCTGCTATTAAATCTGACAAACTCTAGAAATGGAAGTTGCAGATGAACAGGCAAACAATTGCCTGAACTTGTTTGGTAGAAGGGATTTACTAGGAATTTGCACTAGTGCACGATATAGAGAGAGAGATTAGATTTGTCTCTTTAAAGTTCCAGTCTCCATTTAGACTCTTCATACAAAATATTTCCCAGTAAGGATAACATGTAAAATATATTTTAGTTCTTGGAAATATTTCCAAAGATCCTGCAATGCAAGTTATCGGGAGTTCAAACAAAACATTTGACCTGTTTGAGGGGCAGAATATGACTTTGCCAGTTGAAAACAGAGACTCATTTTTTGCTTCAATGGAGTCAGTGGCAAATTGTTCACTGATTGCAGTGGGAGCAGCATTGGGCCTGCTGTAAGCCAGGAAGTGGACGTTAGGATGTTCAGGCACAAGACAGCTATTTAATGTTGTGAGGGAAGAGTAATTCTGTGTCTCCCACAATCCTTCTAGCTGATCTGCTTGCTTGTTATGAGAGAATAGATTGTTCATTTTGCTATGGGCTCTGCTGACTTTCTGTCCTCTGTACACCTTGGATTTATTCAAGATTTCTCACAGGAGTTTGTCTGGGTTCCTATAGATGCCAGTGGGGAATTTTCCCATTGACTTGAATGAGAGCAGGGTTAATCCCAGAGCCAACTGTCTCTTTTAACAAATTATACTTTTCTTTGGTTGTCTTCCTGTATTATTGAATCATTTCCCTTGGTTTCATAGAGCTCAAAAAGGCTTGGTTAAGGAGTGAGTTTATAGGCTGGCTGATGCAGGCTAGCCGACATAAAGAGGCGAAGCAAAGAGAACAGAGAATCTGTGCAGGCATGACTAGTACCAAGGAGAGCCAGATGTCTTGGAGCTTTAGAAAGAATATTTTGAACACTAGAGTTGTGGCAGTCATCACATAAAGCAGCTGGAACAAAAAACTTGGCATACTTGTGAAACATGTTTGTATGCTAAATGTCAGCCTTCAGATACCGCCCTCCAAGAAAGGAGCATTACATCAGCACATATTAGCACTATGTGGTTAACAAATCAGACTTAATTACTGCTTTTACTAATTGTACACTCTCTTTTTACTATAAATACAGAGTGTGCAATTAAAGCATAGCTAGGCAAAGCATTAATCATTTCCACAGCTATCCCAGAGCAGCAGGCAACCACTTGTCATATGGTAGGGGGCTAGATGCAGGAAGTGTGAACATCAGCTGTAATAATTGGGGAACTCCATTTTTATAGGTTGATTTGACGCATTTACGCTTTTTGTGTTGAATTTTATGCTCCTCCTACTCAGAAAATGTGCCTGTTGCATTTATATTGGGGAATTATGTGTAAGAAATGAATGATGCTATTTCTCCTTTCATCAGGCCATAGGGATTGTGAAAATGTTGAGGTCGGAGAGCAATCCAGAAGGTTGTGCAGTCAGAAGACTTTGATATAGTTTCATGCTGTACATCAAGACCCTGGCTAGGCCCATGGAAAGTAACTTTCTGGCCTGACACTCTTCTGCCATGCACTTTGTATAGTTGTTTTCACCTGTGTAGAGTGGGTAGAAACAGCAAACAGCAAAATGTATGTTAGGGTACGTCTACACTGCAACACTATTTCAAAATAACTGGTGCTATTCCAAAATAACTTAGTCTGCATCTACACAGGAGGCAAATAGTGTCAAAATACTGTCAATCTGGAGGACTTCTTACTTCGACTCCTGTAACCCTCCTTGTATGAGGAATAAGGGAAGTCGGAGGAAGAGTGCTCTATTTCTAAATAAGTGCTGTGTAGATGCCCTCTATTTTGAAATAAGATATTTCGAAATAAGATATACTATTGACGTAGCTCAATTTGCGTAGCTTATTTTGAGTTAAGCTCTGCTATGTAGATGCATCCTTAGTGTTGTACACCCTATTTCAGAGATGTGATTACATCAGGTGCCAGGCAGAGAGTACCAGGTACAATGCAACAATATTTCCTTCTGAGAAATTAGAAGAAAACAGCCAGACTGTTTGGGAAAGCTTGATAGTTTTAATTCTAAATATAATTACTAAGATACGATATTAAAAACCAAAAGCAACTTTCTTCAAGCATCAATTATGTCCTATTGTGATTTATAATTAGGTACATCTTTTCCTTGCAATTTAATGGGCAGCTCATTTTTATTCTGTCTCTGTTAGAGAACTTATTCCCACAAATTATGTGTATGATATTAAACAAGGTATACATTGCAATGCCCTAATAATTAGTTCTTTGTAAACAGAAGTCTTTTATCATAGACTAGTGAGGATCTTAGTAATTATGCTGAGAGATAGTTTTGCTCCTGATTCTGGGTAAACTGTTTCATCCTCTGTGGATCTAAATGGCATGTTGAAAATTTTAAGAATGTTGCAGTAATTAGTTTTACAGACTGTGGAAATATAAATATGTGTGAAAGGTCTATTAGATAGGAACTGAACCCATAAGAGTTCTAAATCTATCTGTGCTTCTATGAGCTCTTACAATTTATTTTAAGAGTACTCTAATGTACTATATAGCTTATACTTCCAAAATGAGAAAAGCTTAGCATGACTCCTACTCACTTCTTGGGGAGACTTTGGTCATGTGATATAGACAACAGTTTTGGACTGCTGGTTTAAGTCCTGATTATGCATGTACAAAAGTGGAGCCAATAAGTTTTACACTATTCATAGGATTAACCCTGTATGCAGCTTTGTGAACAGTGAGTTATAGTAGCCAGCATCACTGATGGTAAGATGAGGAAAATTAGACTAAATCTCATTTCAGCCTGGCCCATTATGGGTTGTCATAGGAACTTGCAGCTCCTGCCAGATCCATGGAATGATTTCTCACTTTTCAGCAATATCTACTCTAGGTGGATTTGTGAGGGGGGCACCACAGCTAAATTTTGGTCTTTTAAGGCCAAATGCATGAATTATGTTCACACAACTGCTATTATGATTTGCACTCATTTTACTCTAGGGATGAATTTGGCCCTAAACCTCTAAGCAGCAGGTTGCATTCACAACATGTTTGCTCTGAAGAGCGATACTGAAATCTTTTCAGAACACTATCTACAGTGCTGTTCAGAACCTTCCTGTAGATAAGCAAATGCAAGATGCTTCTATTAGCAAGGGAGTGCATCTCTATAAACAATTCTATCTGTCTGAAAAGTCAGCCAGAAGCTAACTAAAGTTCAACAGTCCTTTCCATTCCAAAACTCCCTTTTTGCAGCCTTTTAGCATTTCCATGCCATGTGATTTTAAAAGGTTAGAATGCAGGATAGACGATAAAACAAGCAGCTGCTAATTAATGAGGCTGATGATACTGTAGAATTCTAAGGCTGTGATATATGAAATGTATGCCTTCGCCAGTGCCAGCTTAGTCTGCTTGCATGGTTTTCATTAGCTGATGAGGAGGTAGGCAATATAGGATAATACAAGGCTACATATCAGCTGTCGTTGAGATATTTGTATTGGTTCAACTGGGGCAGTATATGAACACAGAAATACTGGACATGATCTGGCATAAGAGGTCCGAATGGTGAAACTGCATTCTGTCCAGTAATGGGAGAATGACTGGTTTGGAGACTCAGTGCAAATAAATATCATTATTTTATTTTTTTCTAGAACTTAATGTGGAGTAATTGTTGTGTGGAGTGCACTTTTTAATAATCTGTCAGAGATTTTCACTTGACATCCAACAAATTGAATTAAAATTGTTTTCACTAGTCCATATTCTCTTTGACAGTCTATACAAGAAAAAATTGTTAGCACTTCAATAATTTTTAATCTTATTTTATTTGCTACACTTCAGTATATATATGACAAAATAGATAGTGCTTTTCTTAACTTCCAGAAGAAACCACTACCAAATCATTAAATTACTACAATGTATTTTTAAATCTAAACCTTTCATTCAAAATCGAATCCAAATTTCTTGCTCTGTACATATATTTATAATGTTTGCGAGTGTGTTTAATATATATAAAACAAAAAGGCTCTTCATAGTTCTATAAGAATTAACACACTTCAGTAATTCTACTCTTAAACAGTACGTATAAACTTCCCATAACATTTTTCTTTCATAGTCATGTATCACAAATACTCTTAAAATACTTGTAAGCTAAATCATTTTGGTAACTATCTTTTCTGTAGACTTGAAGGAGGAAGTTTAGATTCTTATACAAGCCTTGTTATTTAGTTGCCATGCAGAGAGTTTGCTAATGACTTCTTAAGATGACTATGGACAGTGTTTTGGTAGGAGGATTGCTCCCCGACAGGGGCAAGGTATGTAGGGGTATATGGGGTTACGTGTCACTGTCCCCCCTCATTTCTGCAACTGCAGAGCTGCCTACCTGACAGAGGCTGCATCTTGGTTCCGCTGACTCTTCAGCTGAATGCCACCTCTTGGATCTTATGTCAGGCATTCTTCCCTACGGGTACATCTACACTGCGGAGCTATTTCGGGATACCAGAAGTATCTGAAATAGCTATTCTGCGTCTATTGAAGCAGCCCGTTATTTTGAAACAGATTTTTGGCTTATTCCGACATCCTGTTAACCCACATGGGTTAAGGGGCATTTCAGAATTGAGAGTTATTTCAAAATTTGGCACTGTGCAACGCATCCTCTCATCCAAGTCATGAATAAAGATGTTGAACAAACCTGGCTCCAGAATGGGGCACGCCACTTGATTCCAACCAACAACCAGACATCGAGCCATTGATCACTACCCATTGAGCCAGATGATCTACCCAGTTTTCTAGCCACTTTACCGTCCATTAATCCAAAAGATACTTCCTTAACTTGCTGTCAAGAATACTGTGGGAGACCATATCAGAAACTTTGCTAAAGTCAAAGTATATCATGTCCAACAACTCCCCCATACCCACAGAGCCAGTCACCTGATCATAGAAGGCAATCAGGTTGGTCAGGCATAACTTGCCCTTGATGAATCCATGTTGACTGTTCCTGATCACTTTTCCCTCTTCCAAGTGCTTAAAAATGGACTCTTTGAGGATCCCCCCATGATTTTCCTGGGGACCTAGGGGAGGCTGACTGGTCTGCCGTTCTCTGGATTGTCCTTCTTCCCATTTTAAAAGATGGGCACTGCAATTGCCTTGTTCCTGGAAAGGAGACAAGCAGTTTTAAATATTTTTGCATTTCTCTTCAGGAACAAACTGAAGCAATCTCATTAAGCAATAGGGCATGTTCTGAGCCTCTGTGAGTTTCACGGAACAAAATACTAGGCTGATTATAAATATTTCAGAAAGTTAGAGATTCTTGGATGCTGAAATTGCTAAGGTGCTGCTAATGACTTTTAACTGATCCTAGGATGTACTTTATCTACCTTTTGTATGCCACGAAAAGACATGTTCTCATTATTTACAATCTGCAAGTTGCACTTACAATTAACATCTTATTGGCCACACGTTACATTTTTGGTACAATATCGGAAGCTGGGTTATGTACTTCATTTCTGCTTAAAAGTCTCAGAGAGGTAGCTGTGTGAGTCTGTAACTAAAAAAACTTTAAAAAACAACAGTGGTCCTGTAGCACGTTAGAGACTAACAACAGTCCATTATTGTTGAATTCTCTGGGGATGCATATTAAGAAATAGATCTATCACATCTTGTAATGACCACATATTTCTCTTGTCAATAAATGTGGCATGAAACAAACCTCTAAGGTACTGATCTTCACTGGATCTTGTTGCCTATTGAAGAAGGTGGGGCATGAAGGCACTAGCAGCCATGTACATGTGCTAAATGGGAAAGGCATCTGAGCAAGAAGCAGGGCTAGATTTTTGCCTCGTGCTGAGCACTTAAGCCATCTGAATATTCCAACTGGGGTCATTGAGGTCACATGTGTGCATACAATACAACACTTAAGTGCTTTGATAGGGGCTGAAGTGCTCAGTACTGTGCACTTCAGCCCTAAATAAGAGGTGTCATTCTGTTTGGCTCTTATTCAACATATGAGTACAGGTTAAGCCTCTTTAGCCTGGCATCCTTGGGACTTGACTGGGGGGAGCCAGAGAATTTGCCGAACCACAGGAAGTCAGTATTGTCTAGCAGCATTACCAACACTTCCACTGCTTGCTGGGCTCTTAGAAGACATTTAGGAGTAAATCAGAGCTAAATAACAGCACAGAACATTCAGAGCCAGAACTGGTGGCTGTTAACAAACATTATGGGACTGTGGGAAACTTGGTCACACCCATGATAAGGGGGCATCTGGGGAATCACAGATGTTGTAGGACCAGAGTGCTGGACTAGAGAGGTTCAGCCTGTGGTTGCGTTAGTCAGTGCAACTATTCAAATGCTTAAACTTAGCCCCGGAGGTAATTACTTTACTGAATCAGGGAATTTGAGGAAGAAGGCTGTAGCTGGTACCTGAAACTGAGTGGTAAAGACTTTAAATATTTTCAAGCAAAATCAATATTTGTTGCTGTTCCTTGTTTATTTCAGTCACCTCCCCTCAGCTTCCATTCAAAGGATGTTAAGGGCCCTTTTACATCAGCAAGTTGCTGAGTATAAGGAGCTCATGTTTGTCAGGGAGTGTTGTTCTGGATGAATTTCACTCAGATGTTCTCTTCCGTTATTTCAGTTGGACTAGGAATAATATTTTTTTTGTGTGTGGTTGATTTTTTTTTATTTTACACTTGGGATTTCTCTTTTATTTAGACTGGAAATAATCTTAATTTTGAAATAGTTTCCAGTAGCTATGTTGCATTAAGCTATTGCTCTTTAATATATGTCAGATTTTATTATTTGTGCAGTATATATTTATTTCTCTCTTGTAGTGTTGCAAATGTTACATCCATGCATCAGAGAGGTTGTTGTACATCTGTAAATAATATGTCAGATTGACATACGTCATAGTTCATTTCAAATGCTGAATTTCTTTGTTAGGGAAATGTATTCTCTAAAAAGTAGCATGGTTGAGCAAACCGGAGCTTGATTAAAAGGCTGTATTACAAGTGAAGCTAGCTGTTTTCACTGCAAATGTAGCTTACTTATCAGCATCTATAATTTGCAACATATAAAGAAACTACTGTAAAAAATTAACCTACTTGAAATGTAAATATGGAATGTTAGCTTTCAAATAAGGTATAAAATACACATATAGAGAGGGGCAGTTTTCCACATTTAACCCTGTCCTGCCTCCCACACTCATGATTATATAATATCAATAATTTTCATAGAAAATTAGATGGGGAAAAAAGTTGAGAGGATTACCAGGTATAAAGGTATATAAAAATGAAGAATCTAAAAATTTTAAAGCAAAGAAATTAACAGAAAAGAGAACATTATTTGTATTTCAGTATAACATAAATACTTTAACTTTGACTAAGAATATATACTGTTCTCACATCAGTAATTTCATACTAAAAACATTATCAGACTATTCTTAAATTGATCAGTTTCAAATCCACACGCATAATTGGAATTGGCTTGAAAAAAGATATTCTCAATTTTTCTGTGGGGGAGAAAAGGGATTTTTTTGTTTAAAAAAAAATAGTGAAGTGTTTTCCTATTTTTCCAACAAGCTTGGAATATAATTTCACCATAAAACAGTATTTCTCAAAGTGGGCTGCAGGCCCACCTTGAGAAAGCTGCTAATGGGCCACTCCAGTTTGTTTATCTAAAGGCTCTGTAGCCACAGATCTTGCAGCTCACGTTGGCTCTGATTCACCATTTCCAGCCTCTGGATAAACAAACCAGAGCAGCCCATTAGCAGCTTTCTCAAATTGGACCCGCAGCCCACTTTGCGAAACACTGCTATAAATCAAGAGTTACACATTTTTATGGAATTATGAAAATGTATGTAGACTAAGTCATAATTTTGTCAATAATTATATTAATTGATGTTTCCTAGAAAACATACCATATAATACTTGTATATCTAAGCCAAGATGGGAAAGGTAATTGAAAAAATATAAAACCGATATGCACGGTTAAAGTTTTGATAAAATATGAACATTTTGTACTGATCATGTGGATTTTTGTTATTATGTAGGTAGTGAAAGATTAATAATGTCCTTAACTGTTCATTTCCTTTTAAGTTCCTGGATTTTTTAAAATTTAGGACATACCGGTAGATTTTCACTTTAGCATTCTTAAATTATTTGTAAACCAATATTTGTTTCAGAATAACTTTTCCCTCATGTTATATGTTCAGAAGGCATAGGACATAATTTTATCAACGTGGGATAGATGATTTGCCAAAAGCCAAGACACATAAAATGCATGTCAACAAACCTTTTATATGCCTCTTTGCTATCATGTATTCTGTGTATTCAACACAGTTTGTGTAAAAAAAAAAGTAACAATGTTTTATAGTATTAGCTTTTTATTAGATCAACAGTAGCAGTCAGGCTGCCTTAGTATCTGTACTCAGAGGGAGGGGAAAATTAAAGCTTATACATTTTTAAAACACCTCATAAAAGTGACTTAAAACAGCCTAGCAATCCATAAAAATGCTACAGTTTGTAAGTACAGTGTCTTGGGACTTCCAGAATTAGAACTAAATGCTGTGTAGAACAGCTCAGATTTTTAATTCTGAGGGCGTATGTGATACCAAACCATAAATCTGTAAGTGGAGTGGCACTAAATATTGTATTTTCTAGTTTAGAGCAAAGGCAATTCCACTTTTTTAGGTGCAGGAAGTAAGGGTGCAGGGCAAGATTCCTCTAAGCTGCACGGCAGTACAGCACAGCAGCTACTTAAGGAGCCCTGCCCGCAGCTGCTTAAGAAAAGACTCACTGCTCTTTTCTTAGTGGGGATTCTTAGTGGGGAGCTGCTGCTGTTGCTAAGAAGTGCCCCTCGCCCAGCCAGGCAGCTCCGTGCATGGAGCCCTGAGCCGCTGGCTGGGCAGGGCTCATTAATCAGCTGTGGGGCTGTGCTGCCATGCAGCTTAGAGGGAATCTTCGTGTGGGGGTGCTCCAGCACCCAGGTTTTGCACCTGGCTTCTCCGAACCCAGGGCTGGCTCCATTACCCTGGGTCCTGGCCTCTAGGCAGCTCCTAGGGGGCCTGCTGGCTTTGCCACCCTTGACATCCCATTGCCCCCCCTCCCTATGGGCTCTGCAGCCAGCCATCCCCAGGGTCCAGGCCACTGTCCTTTGAGGCTTTTTTGCCACTTGGGGTCCCCTCACTGCCCAGGGACTCTTTCCTGGCCCCGGTCCTGGGCTCTGCAGCCACCTCCAGGTCTGGCTAGGTTGCCAACATCTCCGACTGGATGTACTGGCTGACATTTGCAGCAATGGTGTCTAGTCTGGGAGAATTGGTATCCCTAACTGTGATCCTTGCCTGGGCTGGTAAAGGGTGTGAACAGGTATGTGTGTGGGAGGGGGGGGAGGACAGCATAGCACTCCCACCCTAAAATAGTTCCAGTGCCACTAGGGGAAGATAAAACTTTTTTTTTCCAAAAATTAAGTTTTCTGTTTCTCTCCCTCCCCACAATCAGTACTGGGGAGTCCTGCTGCTGGATGGATCCCTGCTCACCAGCCACCCGCTCGCCAGCTGTGAGTACAAGGAGCAGGGCTCAGTGACCAGCGATGGGGGTGAGTGTGTAAGGCTGGTGGCAGGGCAAAGATGCAGTGCCTGGGGCCAGCGGTTCCCCCTGCTGGTTTGTCAGCACAGCCCATGCTGTATGCCGGCTCCTGGCCAGCAGCCCTTCACTCCCCTCCCCCTTCCAGTATCACTGGCTGCACACTGTGAGCTGTGGTGGTTGGTGAGAGGAGCCAGGCAGCCAGGTATGTGTCACCTCTGCTGTCGCCCATCAGCCCTTTAATTGCTCCCCCCTTGCTATATCTCCCTGCCTTGCCCCAGCCCTGCTGCTCCTCCAGGTGCCTCCCAGCGGGGCACATTCCTCTCCCAGAGCCGTGCATAGAACCATCCCCAGTCAGAGCACTCAGCACACTAACAGCCTGGCCGGCAGGCTCCTTCCTTCCCTCATGGGTGCTGGCTGGGCCACGCCCCAGGAAAGCCCAAGACCCTCCAGCCTGAGGTGCTGGCCAGGAGGGGCCAAGGCCTGCATGTACCAAAGCTGGCACAGCGCTGGCTTGGGGCAGCCTCTGCGCTAAGGTCTGGAATGGTGGGGGAGGTTAGGGGTTGGGGAATGATTTCAAGCCTGTTCACAGCCCAAATCTGTAGGCTCCACAGGAGCCCCTGGGAGCATGTGCTCACCCTGGATCTTGCCCCTCAGATCATGGGACTGCTCTGCCCCGGGCTTCCTTGCCTGCTGAGCCGCCTCTCTAGCTGCATTCGCTAAAGTCTATGCAGTCGGGTTCCCTGGGCCCGGGTGTACTATGCAGCCTTAGGGCTTAACCCCTTCCTGCCTGTGCTGTAGCTGGGGGATAGGAGGTGTCTAGGCAATACACCTTCCTCCTTCTTTTTGAAGGAAGCATCTCAGGATGAGGGTAAAGGAGGTGTTCAGTTCCCATTGCCCATTCAAATGCAGAGCGCTGGACTGAGTTTTCCCACCCATTGCAAACATGCTGCAACCTGATGAGATGCTACAGAAGCTGAAGCTGCTCAGCTTCTTAGAAGATCGGGTATCAACTTTTTTCACTACTGAATTGGACTAAATTCAAGCCAGTGACCTACAGCAGAAGCCACTGGCGTATTTTGTAGAATTTGCAATGCCAAGATTTTTCTCTTCAAGCACTAGAAATCCTGCTGTCACTATTTGTTTTTGTGCTGCAAGCACAGCATCAGTCTTCCCATCAAGTGTGGGTGTGGGAAGAGAACAGGTTGTGCAAGATCAGCAGCTGTGCTCACCAGGAGAACAGTATAGTATATTTGAAATGGAAAAGCAAAACCCTCAGATGACCAGAGGTGGTGTGGAATTCAGCCCTTGTCAAGTTTGTTTATTGGCTTGTAAGAACTTTTTTTGAAGTCTTCTGCAATGCAATTCAGCAAGAAGTCCAGATAACAATCAATTTCTTGATATAGGGAATAAATCTTAATTTTATCAGATTTCCATTTGGTTTTGTAAATTGTATAAGGAAGAAAAATGCCCATGTGCCTGAAATCCTTCAGGAGAGAACAGGTGGCAGTTTTAAAGGGAACATGTCCAAATCGCTACTGTAGAAGTCTCATTGCTAAAATAAAAAGGAAGAATGCTGCAGAAGACAGCACTTCCACTGTGAGATTCTGGTTCATTCTCAGCACTGCAGTGACAAGATTTGGCTTGCTTAGGATGGTGGAGTGTTTGGGACAGTGATGGGAAGGTCATGGTGGTGGTTTGAGGAGGATAAATGAAGACAATGGGAATGTATCACTCTTCCAGATGCTTCATTTTCTCAGAAGGAGACTATTTCATGTCAATGAGTGCGTGGTCTTGGCTGATGACACTGTTGGCACTATCAGCCAGCTCTGGTGGCATGTGTTTCCTTAACTGAGATTCCTACATGTGTCTCAGCCTGAGGACAAACTGTCCCACCCCAAACTGGATATCAGGAAAGGCACTGATCCAAAATCTCTCTGCATGGAGAGACCTCCGCAGCCACTGCTGTTCCCCCTCTCCCCCTTGCCCTCTAAGGTTGGTAAAGTACTTGATGGAGCTGATCCCAGCTTTGCACCCACAGACCAGTAGGGGAAATGACTGACCCAAGGGGAGTTTTGCCATTAATTAGTGTGGGGGGAGGGAAGCAGGATCAGACAATCTGAAAGAAAAATAGTTTTAATTAAAGGAGACTTGTGCTGAGCCAACTTCAGTTATAAGAAACTAAAGGTTATTAGGGATTTAAAGCTTAAAGCTCTCATATTATTACTCTGTGCCAGGTTTAAATAATGTGATAGTTTATTTTCAGTGTGGTATTTAACTACATGTAAAATATATTGTAGTTGCTTTGAAAAATATGTTATAAGCCTCTTCAGTTATTAAAATATTGAATCCTTCTCTCGGGTTATGATCTGGACATTGCTAATTTTTCTAGTCTGCACTGCAAAACAGTAGGTAGTCTTCATCAGATTTGTATTTACGGTTCCCATTGACTGTCCAGGGCTTTTCTGATGTCTTATCTAGCTTCTGACCCAGTGTATGGCTGTACCTGAAGTGAACAGGCCCAAGCTTCAGCCTTCTACCATTGTTGTTACTGCAAGCCTAATGTTGCTGGTATTTAAAAAAAAAATCCCAGGGAATGGCTTGGGAGAAAAAGCTATAAAAAATGTTCCCAGAATAAAGAATTCACTTTGATCTTCCTGTTTTTTATCTTTTGAGGAATAGACTAGTCTTGCATCCAGGCTGCTGAAGGAATCATAACAGGAACATTTTATGTCCATCATATAAAGAAGAGAGAAGAGTTCTAAAGATTGTGCTCCAGTATGTTTGAAATAAAACCCAAGTAAAGTTTGCATTACTGTGACAAACCTGCACACCCCACTGCAAGCTTAGAAATAAGAGACAGATGAGCCAAAAAGGTTAATTACTTTCCATTTTTCACCCTTACATATTTGTTTCAAATGCCCTTCTGTTTCAGTGCCTGAAGGTGGCCAATTAATCTTATGTACTTTCATTTCTACCAAGAGAACTGCTGCAGCACGTCTCACTGTTCTGTATAAAGGTGTGAAAAGTTCTGCACTGTGAAACAATACCAGAAAAGAAAGAAAGAAAGAGAAATCCCTGTTGCTTTTAGGGCCTCTTCCAGGAGCTGTTTGATTTCCACCTGTTTTAAAACTAAAACTCCTAGTGAACTTGGCATGAAAGATGTTCCACTGAGAAGACAGCAGGGTCTGCTTTCACAGGAGTGTGGACTCTATCAGTCTCCAAAATGGACTGAGTTCACTACCTCTGAGATGTATTTCAGAGTTAATGTTTTCAAAAGGGAGTGCACCATTTCCCCACCAGGCCACCTGTCTTAATAAAAAGCTTGCAGTGTGTTTCTCTGTGGCTAAATGACTTAGATAACAATTAAAAAAAAGGAGACCTGTGGCACCTAAGGCTATGCCTACACTACAAGGTTTTTGTGCAAAAACCGGCAGAGCGTCCACATCTCAAGAGTGTTTTGGTGCAAGAAAATCGACAGGTCAGAGGGCTTTTTCCAGTAGAGTTATTCCTCTCCCCACAAGGAATAACTCCTTTTTGCGCTATAATTCATCTGCAAAAAGGCAAGTGTGGATGCTCCGGAGGGGTTTGTGCGCAAGAAACCCCTATCAGAAAAAGCACAGGTTCTCTGATGGCCATTCTGTGAATGGCAAGCAGAACTTTCTTGTGCAAGAGTGTCCATGCAGTGTGGACGCCCTCTTGCACAAAAGCAGATCACTTTTGTGATGCACTTTGAGGTGTGGACGCGCTTTTGGGCAAGTTTTTGTGCTAGAACTCTTCCGCAAAAGGCTTCTTGTGCAAAAACCCTGCAGTGTAGACAAGGCCTTAGAGACTAACGGTTTTATTCAGGCATAAGCTTTCACGGGTAAAACCCACTTCATCCTCCCACCCTGCAAGTTACAGAAGCAGGGGTATCTATATGGAAGTGGTGGCTTATGTTAATGAAGCTAATCAAGACAGGGTGGCAGTCGATCATTCACAGCATTGGTGTGGAAATGTGAATGTCCAGAGTGGGGAAATTGCCTTTGTAATGCTTTAACCAGTTAATATCTTTATTCGCTCCTAAGTTGACAGTGTTGAATTTGAAAATGAATTCCAGTTCAGCGTCTCCCTTTGTAAATGGATTTTGAAATTCATTTTGTAGAAGGATGGCTATTTCAACTTCATCACTGAATGTCCAGGGAGGTTCCCCTACAGGTTTCTGTGTGTGACCTTTCCTGATGTCTGATTTGTGTCCATTTATCTTCTGGTTTGACAGAGGGGCATTGCTGGCACTTGATGGCCTATATCACATTAGTGGATGTGCAGATGGATGAGCCCCAATGGTGTGGGTGCTGTGATGGTGTCGCTTGTATGTGGACAGAGTTTAACCAATTACTGAGTTTGTGTTGTCTTATTGCCAGTTCTAAAGCATGTGACATGAGGTTTCTCTTCCCTACCTTCATCTTTGATTATGCATTTTCCTTAAATCTGCACAGTCTCATTGTGAGCAGGAGCTGCTTCTCCTATCCAGTCAAACTAATTATTTGTGACTCCTCCATCCATGAGAAATGGTTTAAATAATAAATATCATTGTAGCAATTCAGTGGTCTACTCATAATGAAGAATCTGGAGATGTTCCAATATAAATTTGGAGAAGAAATATGCCTTTGAATTCCTTTTTAAGTCTGTCATCCTAGTGGCAAATTTAGTTCTGCCATTTAATGTCAAAACATCACACACACTATAAATAGGATCCAAAAAGGCAACATTACCATCTTATTGGTAAATTGTTGGTAAAAGTGAGAATAGTGAGAGGAGAAACAGTCAGTGAACTGAACTTTTAATCTAATCAGATTGTTCTTTAAAAAAAGATAACCTTAGTAATGCAGTCATTAGTCAGGGTATGTGGAAAATACAGGTCAAGATACTGACAATCTGTTCACTCCAAGAAAATACTGCTTGCTAGCTAAGGAGAATGAGAAACTTGGGGTAAGGGAGGAGAGTGTGTGCAATTTAGTTTATATGTGTAAATGAATCCAATATTTAGGATCTTGATCACTCTTTTAGATTTATTTTAGAATATTTAGTTCTCTATTCTGTAGGGTAAACATAGATACAAAAACTTTGGGATACAGCTTTTATATCACTGGAATAGCTGCCATTTTACCAAAATGTTCTTAGTGTGGACAGCTTATGCTAAAGACCTTTCAAATCTGTTTCTGAGCCACTGAAATAATTGTGAACTTAGCCAGTGACTTCAGTGAGTGTAGGATCCAAGTCCTTAATGAATCCTTTGGAGTGAGTTCTGACAGTATAATTTATCTGGATGAGGAGAGATTGGGCCTGCTTCTGATCCCATTAAAGACAATTAGCAAGTAACTTGCCATTGGCTTCAGTGCAGGACTGTCCCACTGACTGGGAGGATTAGTCTGAAACCCCGTGGTTGTTCTGAGCTAAACAATAGAGTGGAAAATCGGTTTGCTTTTTAAAATAAGAGATCAGGCACTTTGAAATAGATAAAACCTAGCGTTTTTCAATGGATTTAGTGCGCCCAATCTGTGCCCCTGCTTTAGCTTCTCTTTGCTACTCGTGTGGTGTGGAAGAGACATGAGCTGGCATTAACAAGGAAGCTGAGGGTTTCCTTGTGTAAGCAAATCTCTATATGGTGTTTTGACAGGGTGGACCAGGCCTTGAGACCCCCTGCTGGAGGCCCTGTGGTCCTGCCACACCCTGCCCCAGAGAGACAATAGATACGTCCTCCAAGCAGGCTAGGGTGGCTGCAGAGGAAGGCCCTATAAAAGGAGCTGCAGGACCAAAGTCAGCTCAGTTCCTCTTTGAGGCCCAAGGAATGCAGAGTGAAGGATGAGCTGGTTAAGAGAACAACAGCCCTGCAGACAGCTCCCTGTGGAGAGCTTATTGCAGACTGGCAGACTATGCTGGAATTTGGAAACAAAGCTCTGAAGTCAGGGTGAAGAGGCTGCCTCCAGGAGGGGGAAGCCCCAGGGCACCACTCTCTTCCAGAGTGAAGGAACAGACTGAGGGGCAATTCCAGAGGGCACTGAGATGAGTCCCTGTTTGGTCTGCACACATGCTGTGTGACTCGGCCAGAGAGCTAAGTTGCTAAAGAGGCTTTGGGACAGAGTGTGCAGGCCTGCACGATCAGTCACAGGAGCACTCATGAGAGGTGAGTGCTCCTTCATTACAGGTGTGGAACTAACCCAGCCAGTTCTGTGTCCTATGCTCTGGCTGTAGGACAGGTTGTGATGGAAGCAGAAAATACCTTTCTTTCTGCTCATCCCTACCAGAGTTATTTAATCTGTGCTTGGTGTGATTGGTGGCTGCTTTAGCTCCCAAATGTTAAGGTGTCGGAGACCTTCTGCCCACACACCCCTACTCACCTTGCGCCAAGTGGAGGTCACCGGATCCCAGGACTTACACCTTAAGTTCCATATCATTCTTCTGCCTACTTCCATGCTAAGCAGGACAGATTTCATATATAGTAACTTTCAAGGGCTAATGTGGATGTCCCTTACGTGATTGTCCAAGAGATTATGCTCTAGTTATCTTCCCATATTCTTGGAATTCATATAGGTGGGCAAGTTTGAAACCTGGTGTCCAATTTTTTTAAAAGAGTACAACTATCCAGTTCATCATGATGTACAATATGCCTGGCATAGTTATCTCATCTTTGTGGGTGATGGCTTGGATGCTGTTGGTGAGATGTTTTTTTCTGTCTTATTAAAATAGCTGTTGTGCTGGCAGTCAAGATTGTGTAATGATTTTAGAAAGCTATTTCTTTTCCAAATGCATTATGACTGGAAAGGGTTTTGTATCTTTCCAGCTGTAGCTTTATGCTTTGAGGCTCACTTTGTTTTTGAAAGGCCTTTTCTGTTTGTACTGCTTATAATCAGTTTTCCATATAACTAAGATGTGGGAGAAAGGCAGGTTCTTCCATGATAGCTACAACATGTGGCCACATTTTGATCTGGAAAATGTTCCTGTTTCCTGATATTTCCATCTATTGTAGATTCTTTTTGGTAAACGCTATTTAAGTTGAAATTCTATAACATTAAGGGGCAGTAGTGTAGGCCAGTAGATGGGACACTAGATTAGAAGGACCGAGGCTCTGTGACTGACCCATTGTGTGACCATGTCTGACTATGACTCAGGTTTTTTCCTCTTTAAAATGGAGATATTCAGCGCTGCACGAGAGCCAGACATGGTTGAAGTGTGGTTATACAAAAATGTTTGCTCTTAAAATGAAGTCGCTCTGTTAGCATCAGTATCAGGCTCATTTAAAAAGTATTTTCCATCTGCTGCATGATTCAAACTCTTACACTTTAATTTCTGAGGCAGGGGATTGCAGCTCCGAAGCCCTGTGGTTTCCTAAATTACAGTAACTTCTGTTGTGGCTGCCTAACACCTAGGCTACGTCTACACTGGCATGATTTTCCGGAAATGCTTTTAACGGAAAAGTTTTCCGTTTTCGGAAAAAGAGTGTCTAGATTGGCACGGACACTTTTCTGCAAAAGCACTTTTTGCGGAAAAGTGTCCATGCCAATCTAGACGTGCTTTTGTGCAAAAAAGCCTGATCGCCATTTTCGCGATCGGGGCTTTTTTGTGCAAAACAATGCCGTCCTGTCTACACTGGCCCTTTTGTGCAAATGATTTGCGCAAAAGGGACTTTTGCCCGAAGGGGAAAGGCAAAGTATTTCCGCAAGAAGCACTGATTTCCTACAATAGGAAGTCAGTGTTCTTGTGGAAATTCAAGCAGCCAGTGTAGACAGCTGGCCAGTTTTTGCGGAATAGAGGCTGATTTTCCGCAAAAACTGGCCAGTCTAGACACAGCCCTAGGGTCTTCAAGTTATCTTCGTCTCTCCTTGCACACTCTTTCCAGAAAGTCACTTGGATCAGTCCATCAGATCCGTGGCCTGAGTGAACCTGATGCAAGAGATGCTGTGAATTAATTGTTCCTCTCTTCAGTGGGTGGTGATCAGCAGTCATTATTAGGCAGGTGGCCATGAAAAGCATTAAGACTTGAATCAGATAGCACTGGTTTAGGTTGTGCCCCTTCTGTATTCTGAGGTAGAGACTCTAAATTTGGATGTGGTATTTTTCATAACCTCTTCAGTAGCAGATCCATGGAACACCTCCACCTGAAAAACAGTACAGCCCACCCTCTCTGTAATTCCCTTCATAACTATGAACATCTGGCCCCCAGAGTCCAGGTGGTAGCACCGTATGATATTGTTTTTAAAAGAATGGGAGGAGGTGTTACATATCTGTGCACAGTTTTTGTCCAGGATTGAGCCCATGGGCAGAGACTAAAGAGTAGGCTCCTCCCTACCTCCTGTTACTATGCAGGCTGACAGCCCGAAGCCTGGGGCTAAAGTCACAAGTCATTAAAACCTCCCTTTCTGATGAACTTTTAGCCACTATTGCTGTTAATAAATTAATTATTTTAGCTAACACCTTTATCCAAGGTAACTTCATTAATCTACTCCAGCAACTTATGGTCCATTTCGTCCTTTTGGTGTAATTAAAGCCTGGTTATAACAAACCAAAGGCTTGGATCCTGACAGGTTTGTTATTGGGCAGGCCACCAATTGGGGGGAGGGTAACTGCCTTAGAGTCCAGCAATACAAAAGGGCCGGAGCTCCTGGCTGCCGTTACTGTGGCAGTGGCAGTGATGGGAGCTCCAGGCCCTTTAAATCACTGCTGGAACACTGCACAACATACTCCAAGCAGCTCTGAGCACTGGGAGGGCACGGGGTCTGCGGACGGCACTGACGGCTGCTCCACCTCTTCTTCAAGTTGCTCTGCCCCTCCCAGGGCATGGAACAGCACCCGCCTGCCTGGCCCAGGGGCCCAGCGAGGCTGCCCAGCCCACTGTTACAGGGGGTGTATTGTGCAGATTCCAGCTCTGCCTCAGACACACTGTGGAAGCGGGTGAACTAAAATGGTCGGGTGGTGGCAGAGTCCTGGACACACAGGTGCGTCAGTGAGTGTTCACGTGGCTCAGCATAACAGTTGATTCCAGTGAGGAAGAATTATCTCCAAGATCAGTAGAAAACAAAATGGAATCTCAAAATATGGAATTATCACCATCATCAATTCTGTTTTTATAAAAAGAGGAACAATGTTTTTTATTCTAACACAACTTGAGAATGGACACATCTCCACTTGTGATCCTGTGTTAAGGCAGTGACACAAGCTAATGTTTGGTGGAGTCCATACATATTTATTACTAAATGCTTTTACTTTGCTGCGTAACACACACTGCCTTATTCACTTGTAACTGACTATGAAGTTATCCATATTAGAAATTCAATTTGCGAATTAATTTTTTGCCTGTAATGAGTCTAACACAGTCTTTGACAGGCCCTGGTGGGAGCCAGCTCCTGACATCCTGAAAGGGGCGGGGCCTCGAATGGAAGGGGTGGGCCTGGGAGGCTAGCCTACCCCAGCCAGCCTTTCATGGCCATTGGAGCCTTGGTAATTTAAAGGGCCCAGAGCTCCTGGCTGCCACTGAGATGGTGACGGTCACAAGCCCCAGGCCCTTTTAAATCATGAGCTCCTGGGGCAGCTGCCTTCTTTGTCCTGCCATCCTGTTAGCTGCCTTGTTCAAACATGAATTTTCTGGGCATCTCAAATTTTAGCCTTGTTGGCAAGATTTCTGTAAGGATTTGTGCTAGTCTAGCTCTCTCAACCTACCAATCCTTTCTAAAGCACTATACAATAGGATTTGTAAAGGCTGCAAAGCCAAGATTGAATTGTTAGGCAGCGCCATTCTGAGACTCTGCCAAGATCCACTTGGTAATTCCGGAAGAATTAGGAAAAAGGGGATGGACCTTGTCACATTCATTCACATAATCTAAGCTTTTCATTTGGTCACAGACTAATGGGAACAATTACAGAACAGCTAAGGCAACATGGTTCACAGAGGCATTAAGGAACTCTGGATCAGACTGACTGTTCATCTATGTATGAGTATTATCCTCAGTATAATGCTTGCTGCGAAGCTTTTTGTACACAGAGACTTTAAATTGTGGACTCTTCCATTCACTTAACCAGCATCATGATGGTTTTTCTAATTCTGCTGTAATGGGAGCCAGAAAGTAAATTCTTGAATAAGTCTGCAGATACTCTATCATACTCTTGGTATTTCACCACTGTTTGTGCACGCTGAAAATTCTGGATCACATGGTGTACAGCGGCATAGCAAGTGAATTTAATCTACCCACTTACGGTTATATATCTCCCTTCTCAGTAATGTTTTAAAGACAGGTGAAATATAAAGTTAGTATTAAGGGGGTTGAAAGTTTTGTTTGAGAATCCACAGAGAGTTTCTGCTGTAGCATAAATACTTGTCACATTAATTCACAAATATTTGGATTTGTTTTTCTAAGCTTGTTAGTAGAAGAAGAATTTGAAGACAAGTTGGAAGAAGATGAGGTGTCAGGGAATATGATGGCAACTCTGAGCTTTAATCATTCAGATCTGTTGTTCTCAACTTCCAGATGGCGTGTCATTCCATTCCTTCCAGTGATGAAACATAGCCTTTGGGGAATTTTCTTGGAGTGGAGAAACAGGTGTGAATCTGCATCCCGTTCTCACATCCTGGGAGTGCTCAGTAAGCAAAGCAGGCTCTCTTCTCTGGCTTATAGGTGCGGTGAATTAGCAACTTGGATTAAGATTCCAAATGCCAAACTGACTTAGTTTTGTTTGGTGGTCCCAAAATAATTTATTTAGCAGGCAATGCAGTTTCATACTCAGAAAAATTAGCAGAAACCATGAATGTCATCAAGTGTTAAAAGCAGCATTCTGAGATACAGCCAGGACTATTAATTGTTCTCAAACTTTGCTCAACCTGACTGAGGTCACAATTCTCTGGGTACCAGCAAAGAGTCTGAGGTCAGGTTTCCAGGTTGCATGTCAACAAGAAAGGATATCTGTGGTCAGCCAGAGAAATCTGATTTGAATTCTCCCTTTTCCTCCCTATTTCTATCATACACAAACTAAAAACTGAGATCCTTCCTCACATACTATTCACTTACGTGTGTGTGTGCACATACACTTTATAACCTAGTTACACAAGATAGAACTATTCCTGCTTTAGTGGAACCAGCCAAACATGCTGTATAGTTGCAACCTAAATGCAGACATGTTTAAAACTAACAGGCTAAGTCTTCACTGCGAGTTTTTCTGGCAGAAAATATGCTAACGAGGAACTCATTAGCATGAGTCGCAACATCATTAGCATATTTTCTGCTGTTTCTTTTTGTGCAAGGGGTTTTTTGCACAAAAAGAAGCCATGTGGATGGGTTTTTTTGCGCAACCCCCCCATTTTGTGCAAGATCCTTATGCCTGTCCTGAAGAGGCATAAGGATCTTGCGCAAAACAGGGTTTTTGCACACAAAAAGCGCATCCACACGGCTTCTTTTTGCACAAAAACCACTTGCACAAAAAGAAACGGCAGAACATATGCTAATGATGTCGCAACTTATGCTAATGAGTCCATCATTAGCATATTTTCTGCCAGAAAAACTCGCAGTGAAGACGTAGCCAGAATGTGCTCTGGACATGGAAAACTTTATAACATTTATACTTGAAAAGCTGCTCAAGCTCATGCTATATTTTTTACAGAGCATTCTATTTGCAGACAATTCTGTGGCTGTCTCGTGTATTTTCTGTTTTTATTCCCTTATTTTTTTATTCTTCTTTGTTTATTGTTTGTTGTTTTTAAATACTCTGTAAAAGAAACAGGACCTCCTGTGTTCCACAATTCCTCTACTTTTACTGCTAACTCCTCATAAGGAGCCCTAATAATCTGTGTGAGATTACAATTAGTGGTAAAGGGGTAGCTAATAGTGATCTCACAAACAGGCAGTTAGGATTTTATGAGGGGAAGGAGTAAGTAGAGCATAAATACCTAAGCAGCAGAGCTCCTGTTTTTATGCAAGCGTCCTCCGACTAAAAGAGAGAGGAGAGAGAACAATAATACATGCTGCATTATATTAGCAGGATTGGCCACACAGAATGCTTTTCAGTTTTCAAAAGAGGTGCCAGAGGGTCCTTAGGCAGAAACTGTAATCCCAAAGCACGCATTCATTCCTCCATCTCCAAATCATTTTCTTTCCAATGTCTGGCTGATGTGGGTCCCAAGCATGAATTTTCATCCTTCAAATACAGTTAGCACACTAGAGTGGCCGTGCTGTTTCCAAATTTCCTTTTAGCAGGGGAATTGCTTCTAGCTTGGAGATAGAACCCAAGGCATGGAAAGCTGGCTAAATGTAAAATAACTGACATGATCAAATAATAAGAGCAAGTGTCCCTGCAAGGCTGGAAAAATCTTTTAGTCACTAAGTACTTAATGTTTGGATTTCTTCCATGATCACATCCTGAATTGTTTCTCCTTCTAAAGAACAACACTGGAAAGAAACAAGTATTCTTGCTAGATAATGAGCCCCTTGTTATCCCTCCTCCCCACTCTCCTCTCCACCCTGTCAGCCAGAGTCCTTGCATCTGTCATCTGGAATGGACCTTGGAAATCTTGCTGGACAGAATACAAAGCAATAGATCTTTAGGAAGTCATATGGATGTGTGCAGCATGTAGGGTTGCCAGATAGCTGAAACAACAATACCGAACACCACCCACCCCCAACAAAAAAACACCAGGAAAAAATTCTGTTGAAGGGGGGGAAAAAAGGAGAGGGAGACCAAAGTTGTTGGGGGGGGGGGGGGAAGGACTCCAAGGACTTATTAAGCGAAACAAAATTTTTTTTGTAAATAAAACGGCATTAAAATAGCATGTCCCCTTTAAGTGCAGGGATAGGAACAGGGGAGAGGTTGAGCACTAAGACCCAGGGGAATTGCTTCCCCTAGGTCTTTTGGTCGGCAGCCATTTTGTGCCGGCAGCCTTGGGGAACCAGGTAAGCATGGGGACTGGGGTTAGGAGGCTGGAGGTCTTGAGGGCTGCGGAGGGTCTTGGGGGATGGGGAGGCGGAGCGCTGAGTGTTTGTAAGGTTGTCAGGTGCCCAGCATTTTCACCTCCTGGCCGGGGAAAAAGATCAGAAAGTACCGGACATTTTAGGTGTCCGGTATTCTCTGAATTTTTTACCAGACAGGAGCTGAAAATACTGGACTGTCTGGGTAAATACCGGACACCAGGCAGCCCTACGTATGGTCTCCATAGAAATCACTGGTACTGAGTGAAAACAACATGGGATGAACATATTTCTCTTTGGTAAATCCTCTGTGTCCTTAAATCAGGATTCAGTGTTTTCCTATAAATATAAAATTTCCTATAAAATTTTTTCCACCACATGTAACTGGACACTTTCAGGAATTGCCCTGAGGGATTATATGGTCTGTTGAGAACATACCCTACCTATGTAGATCCCTACAATCGCCACCAGGAAGATCCTGCAATAAAGTATGCCTGAGGAAAGTGAGACGGTTGGGAGATATGTTTTATTGTTCTGGTAAGTTAGACAGACCAAATATTGTTGCTTAACTATCGAGCATACGCAGGTTTCTCAAAGTCAGGCCTGGTAAGTTCTAAGAAATACCTGTGAGGCATTTCAGGGGTTGGGAGGAAAGTCTTACATGAAGTTACACAGCAATTTGGTGTCTCCATCATTAAACATAACCTCACACCTACTATATATTTTCATCTGTTGCTATGACCTTTCCTTGAAAAGAGGAAAAAAAGTACTATTGGAAGCAAAACCAGTGCAACTAAGAGCACAAATAGCCAGCTACTTCTATGTCAGTGGGAAAGCATTGATCAGAGTACAATTTTGGTATAAAGTTTTCTCCCTGGAAATGTGAAAAGACTAATGATTCTTGAGCATGTAAATGTGGGCACTAAGCTAGGCGCACAGTTGGACTCATACAAATCCTTTATTTTCAATTAGACTCATCCCTTTGGTAGCCAGAAAAGTATTTTATTTCTGTGTGCACCACTAATCCCCGATGCTGCACTGTTTAACAATCTAGTTTCCCCAAGACATAAATTCTCCAGGTCCTTCGTGTCGAATCTTTTCTTCAGGTTCAGTTACTGAAAGAAGCATGTAAGAGCCCAACAGCAACTCCAAAATTGAGACTGGCTGTAGAAAAGAAAATTAAAAACTATTTCTTGATATGAAACTAATCTGGCACATAAAATAACAATAATGTAATGGATTGTTTCAGCTACCTGTTGGAAGCAAAGTGGGCAAGTGAATGATTTATGTTATGGTTCTCTGGATTGCTTGAAAACAAGATGCAATTTGTGTGGGCTATTAAAAATCAGGCTGTGCAGAAATGGATCTATCCAGTCATAGCAGGGTTTTTAAAATAATTTCTCCATCATCTTAGAGTCTTTGGATATCAAATGCTTTTCACTCTGTATAGTGTTTTTTAACATTTGTCCCCAAGAATCATGCATATAAAGAGATTAATAAATCCACAGATTATAATGATCTTGTCAGATCCGGCTGAGTCAGAGACTGGTCTCTGGCAGCTTAACGAGAATACGTTTCACAAGCAGCAATGAAAACATCCTCCAGGATCACATGCATTCTTCACCAGTTTTGCTGGAAGGAAATAGGTGATAGATCATTAAAACTAGTGCTTTTCATTAACACTTATTTAAAGGATTGAAAATGCTGCTCAAGAGATTTCACAGGTTTTCTAGTTTCATGGGTTTCAAATTTCATGCTTAGCAACATGCTTCTCATGGCCAACCAGTGCACTAAGGGCCAGAGTATCTTCAGAGGAGCTAAGGACCCATAGCTCAGACTGACTTCAGTTGCTGATTCAGGTGCTCCGCATAGCTGAAAGTTGGGTCTTAAATGCCCCAACTCCCATTGATCTGAGAGAGAATTAAAGCAGCATCAGTGTAAATCTGAAAAGAAATGGCTAGTACTATTGTCACATCATAAACTGTGGTCAGAAGTCACCACTGTGGTGCCCTAATAGGTATCTTGCACTCTCAAAGGATAACCAACTATGTGCACATTCTCCCCTGGCCCCACCCTGCCCCCTTCCCCAGATCACAGAATCAGAGACGAAGGCACCAGGTCAGATTTATTGTCAAGTGAAGCACGGTTTCCAGCTACCAGATCAGATGTCTGCAGGTCTCCTAGTACATGAGTATACCCTGATAATGGACTCAGCTCAGTCAATGGTGGGATTTTCCACTATCCCCTAGGTTGGACAAAGAGTTGAGATGACACATCCCAACATTTATAGACCTAGACAAACAATATGTGATACACGCCTTACGTATCGTCTTAGGCATTCCATGACCCATTTGCAACCTCCCCATGTGCTTTCCTCCTGTTGTTTCAGACAAAATATTTATCACTTGTGAAATAATTTCATCATATGCAAGATTGGGGTGCCCTTGCATTGTGCTGGTGGAAGATATTTACATGTTCCATGTGTTTTAGCAGTGCTAGTAGTCCTAGTGCCGAGTTCATGTTCTGGACACTGACTTACAAGCAAAAATCTGCTTTTACAGGGCCTACCTGTTACTCATAGTATAACTCTTACTGACTTTGGTTCAGCCTCAGACCTTACACACAGCCCATGCTTAAATTATTTCCCTAAATGTCTGAGAGGGGTAGCCATGTTACTCTGTAACTGAAAAAACTACAAATGGTTTGACAAGATTTTTTCCCCTTCTCTTTCCCTCTCCATCCCCTCTTTTTTTCTGCTGTTTATTAGTATCTCTTGGATGCCTTTATCCATTCATCTGAAGAAGTGGGTTGTGCCCACGAAAGCTCATGATACCAGCTACATGTTTTGTTAATCTCTAAGGTGCTGCAGGACCATTTGTTGTTTTTTAAGCTATTTCCCTAAATATTCATTTTCACATGGGTGGAGAGTAATTTGCACCTTTAATTAGGTTAAAATGCATATGCATGGCTAAATAGTTGGTCAGAGCCATCCTCTTATGTTGTCTTTTTCCTGTAGGCATGGAAGCTACTTTGCATTCTAAAATACCATCTATTGAGTATATTGTTTAAATGTCTGCCTGACTGCTCTTGACAATGGGAACACAAGTGCACATTTTGTGTATGCAACTCAGGCACATCATTTGGTAATTTAATCCAGTAGAGTGTAAATTGGAATGTGTGTGGCTGCTTCCAAATTCTTTGCTTTAGAGAGAAACCTAAAATAATTCATAGTGGGATGTTGTTTCTTACCTTAGACCCCTCAAATCATTCTCCACTCCACTGATTTTCTCTGATGTCAGTATAGGTTCTTTAAAGTTTGTTTTTGGGCAGGGGAGTAAAATTCCCTTTTCTGGTCTTACTTGATCAACTTTGTAGGCAGATACTGTGGAGGGAACAGGGACTGTGTACCAGACACTACTGCTTCTCCAGTACAGTAGAGAATAGACAAAGCCTTGACTTGACCTCTATCATGTTAACTCATGCAGTAGTATATTAAAAAGTCATTGAAGTGGGTCTGGCCCATGAAAGCTCATCACCTAATAAACCATCCTGTTAGTCTTTAAAGTGCTGCATAGTCCTGTCTTTTGTTTCAGCAAGACCAGACTAACACAGCTACGTCTCTATTACTATTGAAGCAAGGTAAGAGCTAAGCAGGAATTGTGCCTTTCTAACTGAAACTGCGGTGAAAGTAGTAAAACCTGAATTTCTGACCTGTCCACAATTGGAAATCATGAATTTCTGTTTGTGTGACATTTCCACACAGCATAAAGATCAAAGTAGTTGAGTTCAGAATCGACACCTTACTAAGAATGCCTAAATCTTAGTGAATGAATCTTACAGGTTTCAGTCTGCACAGATTACTTAAAATAGCCATGCAGGGATGTATTTCCTTACAGTGACTAGGAGCCAATCAGTGCATATTGGCTAGTGTGTTTGGATTCTACAGAATGTCTGTAAAGCCCCAAGGGCACTGTAGTAAGTGGAGGGTGGGTAACATGGAGTCAGCAGGAATAAAGGCCTGTAACATAAAAACAGCAACAGGCCTGAAATCTAGCGAGCAAGACTTTAGTTCAGTAACACGGCAGCCAGGAAACAGGCCCTATTGATAATTGTAGTGTAAGTTAGGTTGAGCATGGATGAAATAGGAAGGCACCAGATACAAGGATCAAGTTGTGATGGCACGTTGGGGTTTTCCTGTCCCCTGCACCCCCGTAATGGCACGGACAGACTCTACCAGCCTGTAGAATAGAGGGAGTTTATTGCTTCTCCAGGATACAGCACAGCACAGATGTAATCTGGTTACAGGGCAGGCCTAGGATGCCTCAGCCCCCCTTGAGATGGGGAAGCCTGGGCCCCTAAATCCCAGCCCGTTTCCTAGGCTGCTTCCTTCATGATCCCAGCCAGAAACCTAACCAACTCACTTCCAGCCCTGCCCCCAGCCAGGGCTCCACTCCCCTTCTTCCCATTGTTCCGCTCCCTGGGAGATAACCGGTCAGACAGGTTCGAAGCCCCCTTGCATAGTGACTCATCCCCTGCCCTGCTGGGCTGTGCTGCAGACAACAGCCAGTGGAGGTCACTCACAACCCAAGCAGAGCAACCAGCAAGGTACCCACACTAGATCACACAAGTACATGCTGTGAGCCAGAGGGGAATAGCAGAACATCTCAATAAGAAACATCTTGGTACCAACTGTCTCCCCAAAAACTAAAGTACCTACTGACCTAGGTTCAGAACTGGGTTGAAGTTGACAGCATGAAGAACAGTAAGTAGGTTCTGAGAGATGAGGGGTGATAACTAGATAACAGAGAGTGACAACCTGGTACATCAGAAGTGATGTAATTTGTTTGTACGTGTCTATAAAAGGGCACCACAAAGTGTGATCGCCGGCTGGCTTAATAGGTGTTAGCACATTGTCATGGCTTATATGAGGTGTAGTGGCACAAAGGCGAGTCTGTTCACTGACAACTATTAATGTATGTCTGTTGGCAATAAACCAGCTGAGGTGGTCTCTGGGGCTCTTTGGGAGTCCGTCATGATAACTAATTGCTCATGTTTAACTCGCTTAGACAGGGAAGTAAATGCATGCATGCACGCAGACAAGAGTTTATCATCATCAACCGAGTAGAAGGCCTATCAGGAACCCATTGGGATGAACCTCAGAAACCTGACTATATGACAGGTATCTCTAGTATTGTATAAATAATCCCTATGGCATTGAAATCAGTTTGTAAATGAAGGAACATGCTTCTTGTACTCTTGCATTAGAGAGAATCTTGGATGTTGAATCAGAAAGTGAATTTCTTCCCTGTCTGACTTACACCACTCCCAAAGTCTTGTTGAGGTGCTGTATTCAGTTTGGCTGCGTACTACAGCATAGTTAAAAGATATAATATTTTTTGAAATATGCAATGCTATTTTTATTGGCTCAAAGTACCAACCTCTTTATTCTTTCTTAAACCCTTGTACTCCGAGTGGTGCATAGGTAATCTACAAGTCTCCTCCACTTCACTCTATCTTGAGACAAAACTTCTAGCTGACTCCCAATTGTTATCCTTAAATCTCAGTAGATCTTCTCCACGTTGTTTGAGGTCTTCCTCTTTTGCGTTTTCCTTGCGGGTTCCATGTGAGAGCTTGATGGACTATGCTGTATGGTGGTTTTCTGAGAATGTGGCTTAGCCATCCCCACTTTCGTCTCTTGATTTGAACGTCAAGTGGTTCTTGTCCTGCTCTGTTCCAAAGCTCCTCATTTGTGACAAAGTCTTGCCATTTGATGTGAAGGATGTACCTCAGGCATCTGTTTATGAATGTCTGTAGCTTGTGATTTGAAGACTTTTTAGTATGCCATGTCTTGCATCCATACAAGAGCACACTCTTCACATTTGTGTTGAAGATATGCAGTTTCGTCTTCGCAGATATTATTTGTGAACAAATCTGGGAACACACCAAAACAGCCTGGAAAGAGACCTGCAATAAAACATTGGGAAAGAGGACAAGGCATGACAAAGAATGGATCACAGCAGAAACTCTGAGAAAAGTGAAGGAACGAAAGACTAGAAAAGTAGCAATCAACAACAGCAAAAGAAGAGCAGCCAAGGCAGAAGCTCAGAACTGTATTCAGAAGCCAACAGAGAAGTAAAAAAGGCTGTAAAATGAGACAAGAAGAACTTTGTAGAAAATCATGCACAACAAGTGGAACAAGCTGCAGGATGAAGAAACTTGAAAGAGCTGTATGACATCACATGGAAGCTAGGTAGGTCACAGCATGTAGTGGATCAGCCAATACAGGAAAGTACCAGTAGAGTTCCTTAATAGGCATAAACCATTGTAATGTTCATTTAATCATTTTCATATTGAGTATTTAAATTGTTTGCAAAATATGAAATAAACAGGACAAGGAAAAAGCTATAGGAAACATTTTACAATTACTTAGTTCTTGCAGATAACCACTCATTCATTGTATAGTGACCACTTATCATTGAGATAGGGCTTATCATCTTGTTTATTTAAGGACAATGTCATGGACAGTGGGGCTATGACTCTAAGGCTGCATCTAGATTGGCAAGATTTTGCGCAAATACTTTTAACGGAAAAGTTTTTCTGTTAAAAGTATTTGCGCAAGAGAGCATCTATATTGGCATGTGCCTTTGTGCAAAAGATTTGCTTTTGCGCAAAAACATCCATGCCCATTATAGACGCTTTCTTGCGCAAGAAAGCTCCGATGGCCATTTTAGCCATCGGGCTTTCTTGCGCAAGAAATTAAGGTGGCTGTCTACACTGGCCCTCTTGCGCAAGAATACTTGCGCAAGAGGGCTTATCCGTGAGCGGGAGCGTCAAAGTATTTGCGCAAGAACCACTGATTTTGTACATTACAAAGTCAGTGTTCTTGCGCAAATATTAGCGGCCAGCGGTCGCTTTCGTGCAAAATCATGCCAGTCTAGACGCAACCTTAGGGTATGTCTAGACTGCATCCCTCTGTTGGCAGAGGGATGCAGATTAGGCAGGTTGACATTGCAAATGAGGCAGGGATTTAAATATCACTTATGCCTCCTGCAAGAAGGTTTATAGGATCTGTTGAAAAAGGCTTTATTTCTTGACAGATCCCCCGCTAGACTGCCGCTTTTTGCCGGTGAAGTGCTGAGTTGGCAAAACATGGTGGCCATTTTTATGCAAATTAGGTGCAGGATATTTAAATCCCTGCCTCATTTGCAATGTCGAGCTGCCTAATCTGCATCCCTCTGTCAAGACATACCCTTAGTTGGGATTCCTAGGCACTAACAACTCAGAACCAAAAATGTCATACAGTTCCTCTCTGCTTCATCTATCTATGGACAATATCAGCCTGGAGAAGTTGAAGGACAAGAGCCTGAGTTAGGCCTGTCAGTTTATTCGAACATCATTGTACTGTACTTGTGCCAAGCAGCTGTATATGATTAGGACCCTACTATGCTAGGCGCTGTGCAAACAAAGAAGAAAAAGATGACCCAAGCCTGTGAGACAACATGGGAGATGTGATATCTTTTAACAGACCAAATTCTGTTGGTAAGACAGGCGAGTTTCCTAGCCAATCAGAACTCTTCTTCAGGTCACAAGATCCATATAACTTGAAAGCTTGTGTCTCTCATCAAGTTTGTAGCCGTAAGAGGAGCTCTCTGTGGCTCGCTAGGTTGTCTCTTACCAAAAGAAGTTGTTTCAATAAAAAATATTACCTCCCCCACCTAGTCTCACTCATACCCTGGCACTAACATGACTACAGCACCATTGCATGGTGTCTGTTGCGTGGTGTGCAGATTGCTGACTGGAAAGGAGGGGATTAAAGAGATACTTTGTGCCCAAGCAGCCCCACCTTGCATATACCTCCATATAAATCCAGCCAGTGCCTTCTCCCACCCCCCGGGAATGGCTCCTCTGTCTTCACTAAGTTGACCACAGTTCTCTTCCTTTAGCCAGTTCTTATTTGCCCTTCTATTCTCATATTAATCCCCGTTTCCAATTTAATCATTTCCTGTGTGGAACTATAGCAAATGCCTTTCTAAAATTCATCCACCACACTTCCTTTTTCTAAAAAATCAGTCATCTTCTCAAAGAAGAAAATCAGGCATTTACTTCTATGACCTTAACTACTTTCTCTTTCAAAATTTATTCCAAGACTTTGCATACTTTGAGTTCAGGCTACTAGCCTGTCTACTGTTTCCAGATCACTTTTTGTGCACCTTTCTTAAAAATTGGAATTGTATTACTAATTCTCTAGTTATAGGGTATGATCCCAAAGTTTACAGATTTATTAAACATCCTTGCTATTGGGCTTGTAATTTCATGAGCTAACTTTATAATTTCATGTGTTACCATTAATACTCGAAGATGTTTGAGTTCTCTCTTGACTGTGGTAATTTTTGCCTATATGTGATCATTCACCTTAGCTGTCCCGATACTGCCTCTAAAGCTATTCATTAGCCTTATTAAAAATTGAGGCAAAGTATTTATTTAGGTGTTGGGCCATGCTTAGATTATCTTTAAACTCCACTCCATACTCAGTGGTTAGCAGACTTCCTTTTTCTTACCTTATTGTTTAATCTATATGATTGTAGAACCTGCTACTGGTGGTTTTAATTCTTTTTGCAAGGTTGTAGCAAAAAGACTCCATGGCTTGTGGCGGTCTTCACTTTGTCCCTAAACTTTCTGACCTCCAAGTAAAAATTTGGGTTAATTTCAAATAAATATCGGAAGCTTGAAGAGACACTTGAGCTAGCACAATTAGTCTGTAAATCACATTGAGAAGATGGGTTTTCCTCAAAGAATCCCAGTATTTACAGATCTGATCCTGGCTGGGACCAAATCAGTTGAGCTTTGTGCATACCTGGAGTATCATACAAAGGCAATGGTCAGCCATACATTCAGTTTTGAAACGTTGTTCTGAGTTTTGGGTGAAGATACAGTGGGGAGGTGGATCGTTTATTTTATCTGGGCTACTTTAGTCATCTTCAGTGCTGAGCACAATGGGAGATTCCATTGCAACTATCTCTGTTGGCTCTGAATGTATATGCTGCACATAAGAGTTCTGTGGATATCAATTCCTCAGGAATTTATAGGTGAAACTCCCTGGCAATTGAGATAACAGGCTCTATTATAAAGTAAAAGTGCGTGTTCTCCCAGCTACTGTGCACTTGTAGGTTTGGAGCTAACCATTAGCTATCAGACTGCACTCTCTTTGGTGAGGTGGTAGGGACGGAGCAGGTATGCATCATTAATACTCTCTTGAATGGTAGTAGGGAATTGGATGCGGGTTGATATGCCTTTTCCTCTATTCCAGCCACTAAGCAGAGGACAAGAGCTGGCCCTACTGATTTACAATACGGATGATAAAAATAGAGCAAGAGACAAAGGGGAAACAGGAAAACAAAATATCAATGAAAGGAAAGTATTAGAACTTAAAAATGAGTGAAGATAGGAACAAAGAATAAATGGCAACATTTTTGGAACTCAGAACATGGATATAGTGAGAATGAAGATGGGAATATGCAACTGTGGAAAGAAAACAAAATGAGATATCTGATAGTTAGCAGAGTTGTCTAATGCATTGCGCAATTTTTACAGGGTCATGTCATTTAAGGCAATATATAGTTACTCAGGATAGAGCATTTGCAGGAAGACAACATGATGACAAAGCTTTTTGCGCTAGATATTCATCAAACCTGTGTAAAACACGCCATACTCTGATTTATGTGCGTTTGTTATAGAACTCTGGCATTTTGAAGATGCTGTACATTATGGTTGAAATTTCTGCTGAGGTTTCAGTTGTCACCTGCGAACCCAGTTAAAGGTCAGAGGAAGAAAACTAATTTGTGTCATTAATTAACCACACAAGAATAACAGATAACATTTCTTTGCATTATTTGTAAAAGCTGCACAATTAGCTTTGTAATAGGGTTGGACTCATCTCAGTGGCATCTTCTGCGGGTTACTCTGGGAATTAGCTCTGTTCCTTAGTAGAGTGTAACCTTCTGGCTGTGTCTCATTTGTCGTTTCTCTCCACTCTGGTGTCTCCACCATCTGGGCCTGCACTGCTCCCTGGACTGCAGTGTCCTCCAGCAATGCCCACTACTTTGTTCTTGCCCCCTTTGGGCTATCAGACATCCTCAGTCCTTCACCTGCCACTGTGGCCAACTTCAGCTCTACAGTCTAGTTCCTTGCCTCAGTGTGGCAAGGCAGAGTGGGGACCCAAGCTTGTCCATTACTCTGGATCAATTACCCTGACCCAAAGACCCTCTTACTGTTCATGCTCCCTGGGCCATTTCCCTGTGACCCTTGCATCTTACTCATAGACTTTAAGGTCAGAAGGGACCATTATGATCATCTAGTCTTACCCCCTGCACAATGCAGGCCACAGAATCTCACCCACCCACTCCTGGAATAATCCTCTCACCTATATCTCAGATATTGAAGTCCTCAAATTATGGTTTAAAGACCCCAAGATGCAGAGAATCCTCCAGCAAGTGATCCGTGCCCCATGCTACAGAGGAAGGTGAAAAACCTCCAGGGCCTCTGCCAATCTACCCTGGAGGAAAATTCCTTCCTGACCCCAAATATGGCCATCAGCTGAACCGTGAGCATGTGGGCAAGACTCACCAGCCAGACACTCAGGAAAAAGTTCTCTATAGTAACTCCTATCATCCCACCATTGGCCTATTTACCACCGATAGTGAAAGGTCACTTAGTTGCCAAGATCATGTTATCCCATCAAACAATCCCCTTCATAAACCCATCGGGCTTAATCTTGAAGCCAGATAGGTCTTTTGCCCCCACTACTTCCCTTGGAAGGCTGTTCCAGAACTTCACTCCTCTAATGGTTAGAAACCTTCATCTAATTTTGAGTCTAAACTTCCTGATAACCAGTTTATATCCATTTGTTCTTGTGTCCACATTGATATTGAGCTTAAATAATTTCTCTCCCTCCCTGGTATTTATCCCTCTAATATATTTAAAGAGCGCAATCATATCTCCCCTCAGCCTTTTTTTGGTTAAGGTAAACAAGCCTTTGTATCAAGTCAAGTCCACAACTGCAGGCTGGTGCCTCTCTCCAGCTCCTGTGAGCCTGCCCAGCACTGCTCTCTCCAGGTGCTTCTACTTCCTTCCTGGTCAGAGCAAGACTGAGCTCTTCTCAGCCCTGCAGCATTTTATAGTGCCCCGTCTGGCTTTGATTGGCTGACTCCTCTCTGCTCTGATTGGACAGGGCCACTACAAGCCTTAATTCAGAAAATTATTCTCCGAATACCAGTATACCCTTACAATTGTCTTCAGCCAGCAAATCTCAGAGGGTAGCCATGTTAGTCTGTATCTGTAAGAACAAGGAGTCCTGTGGTACGTTAGGGTACGTCTAGACTGCAAAGAGGGAAGGGGGGATCGGGATACCACCATGTCCAGGGAATGTGTTTGCTCTTCTGCTTTTTTTTTGCGGAAGAGCAGACATGCTCTTTCAGAAGCCCTGTCTTTCTCGTTCCATAAGGAAGAAGGTATCTTCCGAAAGAGGGGTTTCTTCCAAAATTTGGCCTAGTGTAGACGGGCCAAATTTCGAAAAAGCCTCTTCTGATTTATGTGGGTTTGTGGGCAAAAAACATTTAATCAAATGCATGGCATGGAAAGCAGAGAGGTTGGAATGTACACAGGTACTAGCATATCAAAGAAGGGAGTTATTTATCAAGTGAAGGCACAGTGTTAATGAGGCCAATTCAGTCAGGGTGGATGTGGCTCACTCTCACCAGCTGATGGGGAGGTGTGAATACCAAGCGAGGGAAAATTGCCTTTGTCGTGAGCTAAACATTCTAAATCCTTATTCAGTCCTAATGTGACTGAATTTGCAAATGAATGTTAAATTTGCAAATGAATGGCAGCTCTGCCGTTTCTCTTGTAGTCTGATTTTGTGTTTTTTGTAGAAGGATGGTTACTTTTAAATCTGTTACTGAGTGTCCAGTGACGTTCATGTGTTCGCCTACAGTTTTGTGTGTGTTACCTTTCTTGATGTCTGTTTTGTGTCCATTTATCCTTTGGTGCAGAAAGGGTCCAGTTTGGCCAATATCCATGGCAAAGGGGCATTGTTTTCCTTGTTGGGCCTGTCCTTAGTAGCTAACTTCTGGGTACTCGTCTGGCTCTGTCAATCTATTTCTTCACTTCCCCGGGTGGATATTTTAGTTTTAAGAATTTATTATAAAGATCTTATAGGTGTTTGTCTCTGAGGCATTGGAGCAGATGTGGTTGTATCTGAGGGTACGTCTACAGTAGCCCCATAGATCCATCTAGGGAGGCTAATGAGGGCGACCGGAATTGTAAATCAAGCCCGGGATTTAAATATCCCACGCTTGATTTGCATATTCCCAGCCAGTCGCCATTTTAGAAATTGATTAGCCCGAAGTAACTGCATGCGTCTACATGTGGCAGTGAAACGGGCTTCCAATTTAAAGCCCTAAATCGAATTAGGTGGTATTTCTCCTGCAATGAGGTTTAGCAGTAGGTTTCTGGTATAGGGTGGTGTTTATGTGACCATCATTTATTTTTCTGTAGTGTCCAGGAGGTGGACTTCTTGGGAAGTCTAGTACAGGTTGAGATTGATAGTGGGGTGGAAATTGTTGAAAACCTGGTGGAAGGGCCTCCTTCTGCTGGGTCCATATGATGATGTCATCAATGTAGCACATGTAGTGGATCATAAAGGATGAGGATTTGCTGACACTGTACAGTATTCTTTGGAGTTTATAAAGTTCACGCTGAGGATCTTGGTTAAATAAAACAAAATGAGGTTTGTTATTTTTGTATTTTCAGCACTTATATTTTAAAATGAGAGGAGGAGTTGTGCTTTTTTCTAAAAGAAACAAAGTTTGGTTTCCAAATATCAAGAGTCTGCCGAACAGAGTTTGTTACCCTTGGACGTATGGTGTGTTTCTTAATATGCTGTTCTTGCAAAGCAACAAGTTTTGGGTCTTCTTCCTTGCCTTGGTGGGAATGTGACTGCTTTATTTGAAACAAAGCTTTATTTAAGGCTTCCCTCAAATGCTGTACATACACTCTGCGCCCAGAGGCTAAGCCTCGCTTGGGAACAATCCTAGCAGGTTAAGAGAAGCAATGCGAAGTGTGGCTACAACACAGTACAACAGAACAGGGATACAAAAAGGGCACCAATATAATAACCCTGAGAGCAGTTGCATTATTTATGAAGACTCATTTGACTCTCTAAAACAAAATAAGAAAAGGGTAGGATGAACCAAGTAGAAGTGATGTTGCATTTTGCATAAGTCTTCCTCTGTTTGCCATGCTATCGATATGATGCCCAGTACCATGGCACAGCTTAACTAACCTACATTGTAAGCTGCTAGGAGTCAGGCAGCCTGACTTTTTTTTTCATAAAGTACCAGCTACATCTTTTGCATGAGATAAAGAATAATAATTGGGTTGCAAGCAGGGAGCCACTACAACCATTAAATCTCATTCAGCAGGTGTTATTGGTACCTTTGGGGCCAAAGCAGGAGGCCCCTCACCACCATGAAATATGGAAAGACATCAGAATTAGGAAGGAATGATCAGTTACCCACATGTGAAATAGGCAATGACTGCAGAGGAAGGAATACTGCAGAAAAGGATCCGTGGGTTCTAGTGGATCACAAATTAAATATGAGTCAACAATATAATCCTGTTGCAAAAAAACCAAACATCACTCTGGAATGTATTAAAAGGTGTGTTATAAGCAAGACACAAATAAGGCTTCAGCTGTGTCCAGTTCTAGGTGCCATGTTTTAGGAAAGATGTAGACAAATTGGAGACAGTCCAAAGGAGAGCAACAAAAATGATTAAATGTCTAGAATACATGGTCTGTGAGAGGTAATTGGAACAAATGGGTTTGTTTTAGTCTGGAGAAGAGAAAATTGGAGAGGGGAGAGGAACAAAAAGATTACAGTCTTCAAGAGAATAAAAATAGTTATAATGAGGTGGTGACAAATTAGACATTAGAAAACATTTCCTGTCAGAGTAGTTAAGTAATGTTGTGGGGACTCTCTCATTGGAGGTTTTTAAGAAAAGGTTAAACAAACACCTCTCAGAGGTCGGCAACATATGGCTCATGAGCCAAATATGGCTCACTAGAGAGCAAGATATGGCTCTGCTGGAGCCCCAACTCAGCCCCCTTTAGCTGCCTCCATAGCAGGGAGCCAGCGTTAGCACTACAGCTTTACGGTCCCTCACAAGATGGGAACGCCAGCGGTGGCTTCCTGCGCGCAGGGGGGAGGAGGGGAGTGCGGGAAAGAAAGCCCTGACCTCCCCACCAGATACAGTATGCAGAGAACAAGCAGAGTGAAAAATGGCTCCATGTCCTGCCCTTTTTCTTTCCCTGGTGTGAGGGGAGCAAATTGAACCAAAAACACTGCCCTTTTCCTTCCCCCATGAATCCTTCCTGGAGGCTTCCTTCTGGTGAATGAGAGCAGTGGGAGACTGTTACACGGTGCCTGTGATATGGCATGAAACCTCCCCCCCCATGCCCAGACCCCGCACCCCCACTCTCTTGCTCGGCCTCCTGGTCAGACACTCTACCCCCATCACCTCCTGCCCCCAGCCTGCTCCTGCCCCCTGCCAGACATCTGCCTTCAGCCCGTTCTTGCCCCCTGGCCAGATACCCCCACAGCCTGCTCCTGTACCCTGCCCCCTGGCCAGACAGCCTGTTTCCAGCCCGCTCCTGCACCCTACCTTCTGCCCATACCTCGCACCCTCACCCCTCCTGCACCGCCATCCCTATCCCATTCACTGGCAGCTCTGTCCCACACTCTGAACCCCTCATTCTGGGCCCCACCCCAGAGCCTAGTGGGGCCCACAAAATCCAGTAACCCTGGAACCCCAGAAGAGTAAATCTGGCCTGAGACCTTGACCCTCCCTCCACCATTGGGCTGGAGCACCAAAAGAGTTAACCTAGCCTGAGGCCTTGAATCTCCATCTTCTCTCCCCCTGTGGGCTGGAGCACCAGGGGAGTGAGATGTTTCAGTTGGGGGCCATCAGTGAGGGTTGGTGGTTCTCGGAGGGTGTTTGTTTTGGGTTTTTTTTTTTTTGCTTCTCACTTATGTGGTCCCAAAGGGTATGTCTACACCACAAAGTTAATTCGAACTAACAGCCGTTAGTTACGAATTAACTTTCATAGGTGCTACACTTACAAACCGCTAGTTCGAACTTAATTTGAACTAGCGGAGCGCTTAATTTGAACTAGATAAACCTCATTCTATGAGGACTAACGCCTAGTTCGAATTAAGGGCTGTGTAGCTACTTAATTCGAACTAGTTGGAGGCTAGCCCTTCCCAGGTTGCCCTGGTGGGGCAACTCTTCTGCCCCTCTCCCGGCCCCGGAGCCCTTAAAGGGCCACGGTCTGGCTACGGTGCCCGTGCCAGGTGCAAGCCTGCCAGCACCCAGCCAGCAGACCCTGCACCTGGCATGGCATGAGCCAGCCACCCGCTGCCACCCAGCCCTCCGTCTCTTCCCGGGACCAGGCTGGCGGCTCCCAGAAGCCTGCCTGGGTCTGCAAGAGGCGGGCACCACCTGGTCTAGTGCGGAGATTGAGGACCTCATTCAGGTTTGGGGGGAGGCCTCCAATGTCCACAATATCCACACTAGGGACAGGAAAGTGGCCGTCTAGGGCAGGATAGCTGCCAGCCTGGCCACCAAAGGCCACATGAGAACTCAGGAGCAGGTTTGCATGAAAATCAAGTTGGTCCAGTGAGACCCCCAACCCTGAGCCTAGAGCTTAGAACATAAGAACATAAGAACGTCCGTACTGGGTCAGACCAAAGATACATCTAGCCCAGGAGCCTGTCTGCTGACAGCGGCCAACACCAGGTACCCCGGAGGGGATGGACCAAAGACAATGACCAAGCCATTTGTCTCATGCCATCTATCTCCAGCCTTCCACAAATAGAGGCCAGGGACACCGTTCCTACCCCCTGCCTAATAGCACTCCATTGACCCAACCTCCATGACTTTATCTAACTTCTCTTTAAACTCTGTTATAGTTCTCACCTTCACAGCCTCCTGTGGCAAGGAGTTCCACAGGTTGACTATTTGCTTAGTGAAGAAGTACTTTCTTTTATTAGTTTGAAGCCTGCTACCCATTAATTTCATTTGGTGTCCTCTAGTCCTTCTATTATGGGAACTAATGAAGAACTTTTCTTTATGCACCCTCTCCACACCACTCATGATTTTATAGACCTCTATCATATCCCCCCTCCATCTCCTCTTTTCTAAGCTGAAAAGTCCCAGTCTCTTTAGCCTCTCTTCATATGGGACCTGTTCCAGAGCCCTAATCATTTTAGTTGCCCTTTTCTGAACCCTTTCCAAGGCCAACATATCTTTTTTGAGGTTAGAAGACCACATCTGTACACAGTACTAAAGATATGGCATACCATAGTTTTATACTTC
>JANRFK010003679.1:16424971-16445138 GCA_030068395.1 Apalone spinifera
AACAATCCCTGCCCAGTCCTTTCCCTTCAACAGGGAGGATGGACAAGAACACCAATTGCGCTCCAAGTTCTTGGATCCTTCTTCCCAGTGCTACATAATCCGCAGTAATTCTTGGCCGTATCGTTAGTTCCCACGTGGAGAAGCAGAAAGGGGTAGCAATCCAAAGGTTTGATCAGTTTGGTAAGCTCTCAGTCACATCCTGAATGTGAGCTCCCAGTAAGCAGCACACCTCTCGAGATTCCAGGTCCGGACGGCAGAGGGATGGCTCAGTCCCTCTTAGGAGTGAGTCCCCAACCACCATCACCCGTCATTTTCTTTTGGAGGTGGTGGCCATGGAACCCCCATCCCTAGGACTATGCATCCCATGCCTTCAAGTAGATGGTGTTCCCTTCCGGTTTCTTCCTTGTGAGATCCCTTCCAAAGCATTCAGCACCACAGAGCCTGTAGAGAGAGCCTGAAAGCGATTACTTACCTCTATAGCATTGGGGGATTCCCATGCTGGCCTTTTTCCCCTTCTAGAAGTTACATGCTGCCAGTTCTCTTCCTGGTCAAGCACTGCCCTCTCCAGCTCTTCCGCCTGTCGTGTTTGAAAGATTAAACGCTGTCTTCTATCAAGGAAGTCTTCATCCTCTCTGATCAAGCGTAGGGTCGACACTTGGGCCTCCAGCCCTCTAATTTTTTCTTCCAAAATGGTGACCTGCTTGCACTTAGTGCACATGAAATCCATTCTTTCTTCCGGGAGGAAGACAAACATGGCACACTCCGTGCAGGTAACAACAGCCGAACCATCACCATCCATTCCTGCTGTCCTGGAGAAGGGATTTAAAAAGAAAGGCAAGAGAACCTCGGCCCCTTCCCAACTCCCTCTCTAAACTCCATGTTAGCACTCACTTGTTCGCAAGCTCCTTGGTCGCTTGCCCAAAGAGCCTTATAAAGCCCTGGACTGCCTGAAAGTCCCTCCCCCTACCAAGGCTCAGCCAATCAGCAGAGGCTTCTAGAATTCAAACTTTAATTAGAAGCCAACAGTTTCCATCTGCCAATCCCAGCCAATCACAGCACACACTCCATGAAGGGGAGGCGGAGGGCAAAGGGGAAGTGGAAAAAAAAAGCCTTACTCACAAACGGGAAAAAACAAAGAAACAAAAAAAGAACACACACCAACCCTCACTCACAAACACAAGCTCAGCATACAGCAAGAAAGCCCCAAACACAACACTGAAGGGGAAGAAGATGAAGAAGGGGAAGTGATGGAAGGATCTAGAGGAAGTCACATGGTCATAGCAAGAGCCTCCCAGTTAATCTTAGCAGCTGGATTTTGAATAGCCTGGAGGAGGAAAGGTGTATGTGAGGGGCAAGAAAAGGTTGCTGTAGTTAAGCTGGTGAGTGAGGGAGCCTGGATGGGAGTTTTAGCTGTCAGGACAAAAAGAAAAGGTCAGATCTTAAACACTGTAGTCTTTTGTCCTTTTAGCTTTTCTCTTAGGGGAAACTCTACATGAGGTAGTGAACAATGAATATTCTATGTGTCCCATGAAGGATTATGTGGAGAAGTCACTGTGTTAAATATAGAGGAATATGCATCAAAACGGAATCTGAGTAGATTATAAAATGAAGCATTGAAGCCAATTATGGAAATCAAGCATGATGTAATAGTTAATGAAATCAGCATAGCAAACAGCTTGCTTCCACAGAACTTGCATAACAATAATGTTGTGTCTCAGAGTATTTTGTCCATATAATAATTCTCAGAGACTTTGTGGGTTTTTTTAAAGGGCTTTAATTTGGAGCTTTGTGTTAGAGCTTGAACTGTCAATCCCTTGTTTATCCAGACTGGATAGTTCACTTGGTAAACTAGAATTTACCTCTGAAATCTGAGCTTAACTGAAATCAGAATAAAATAAACCCAGTGGACAGCAGTCTTGATTAAAAATGTATATTTAAAAAGTGTTTTGATTCCTTGCAGGCTGATAATAGGAGTTTGCTGGCGAGGGGATCCTTTTATCAGCATAAAGTTGGTTTCATAAATTTTTGAAAGATACTTTGACTACAAACTTAAAGTGAAAACTAGTCATGCAATAAATACACTAGACTGGGAGTCAGGTGATCAAGATTCAATTTCCAGTTTTGCCCTGGTTTTCTACATGCTGGGTTTTTGGGGACTATCATTTAGTCTGTGTGTGCCTATAAAACTGCAGGAGTCTTGCAAGTGTGCATTAAAGTGCTCATATACTACAGTGATAGGACTATTGCATAGGAAGGGCTATAAATAGAGAAATAAAATGAGCGTCCTGTGAGTTAATATTTTACATTACCTGATAATGGAGTCACACAATGGTGTAGAATTTTTGCAGTCTCTCTTTTAAATCCATAGAAGGGTTAGCCATCCTTTAAAGCGTATCAGCATTCTAACTGTCTTGTGTTAGCGATTCCTCAAGCCAGTGTCCCTCTTCACTTGCAGGACACTTCATGAGGCCTTTTGGAAGGAAATAAAATCTTGATTGCCAAAGGACAGTTACATTCATCCGGCTGTTCTACTCCTCCCCTCTCCCCCCATTTCTGAAATTCTCCTGTTCCTTTGATTAATCAGGTGAACTGATGTTGCTTTATCTGCAGCAGCATGTATACACCCTTGCCTTATTTCCCAGATCAGAAAACCCCTTTGTTTGCTGACCTTGAGTTATACCAATGAATGGTGGTAGCAGCTAGGGATGTAAAACCCTATTTAATCAGTTAACTGGTTAAACATTAGGTTTAACTGATTAAGCAGGATCCTGGGCAGGGGATTGCTCAAGCCTGGTTGGAACAGCCCCCAGTTCGTAGGGCTGCCGGCTCGACTGGCCCTGCACGGTGAGCTGTCTGTGGGGCTGGAGCAGCCCTCTGCCTAAAGAGGGCCACGGATGTGGGGCTGCTCCCGAGCATCAGTTAACCATTACCTGGTAAGGGTGGTAATGGTTAACTGATGGTTAACTGGATAGTTCACTTGGTAAACTAGAATTTACCTCTGAAATCTGAGCTTAACTGAAATCAGAATAAAATAAACCCAGTGGACAGCAGTCTTGATTAAAAATGTATATTTAAAAAGTGTTTTGATTCCTTATCGGTGACATTTAAGCAGTTACCTGTTCACATTCCTATTAGTAGCCTCCTTTTCTTCCCCTTATAAAACACAGAAAGTGCTATTGCTTTGTTTACTAACATCATAACACCTTCCATTCCTTACTGGATCCAGATAGCAATAGCAGTGAAGATAGCACAGGTTGGGTCTCAACATAGATTGTACAATCTTAGTATAGAGCATGAGTATATCCTTAAATTGCTAGTCTGCTCTGATGCCCATGTTCGTCTGTCTTCACCATTATTGCAACCTGCACAAACTGGATTAAAGCTTGCTAAGTTACACCAGTCCATGTGCTTTGCTGTGTAGCCAAACCGTCAGTTTTAAACAAGCCGGGCCCAGGATGGCGAAAGAGGAGTATCCACAAGCAGTTACGAGTAGAAAGAACAATTGCTCTTCAGTTACCTCTAGATTTCTTGTGCCTGGGCATTTTATACTTCACACTGGAATAGTGACTATTTAAGGAGGCTGTTCAATAGTTTTCAACATTAGACAGGCTCTACTGGAAACCGATTTTAATAAAATTAAAGATTTTTTTTAAAGTGCCAACAATGCTTTGTTAAAAAAATTAAACCTGGTGAATGATGCCTGGTTAGGTATTAGTATGTATTTCAATTTGCAAGTACAATGATCTGGGATAAGGCTGAGTATGGGTAAGTTATTTAAAATAAAGCATTACAAAGAATATTGTAATTACCCCAACACCAAGCATTCTAAACACAGATAAAGTAGAATTAAGATTACATTTAAATTAAATCCAAACTTGTTAAGGTAAAAGACACCGTTTAGGCACACACCCAGTATTAATTATGCTGTGCAGTGATGCCACGTAATTACTGTATGATTAAAGTACATTAGCTATTAAACTGATTTTAAAGACACACTATTTTTCCCCCCTCTTGCTTTACCACATTTACACCAAGGAATCTTAAAACTAAGTTAGTATTATGAATTATTTTGAAATGTTCTGATACCACTACTTCACAGCTGATTTTTCATGAACTGGCTTTAAACTGTGAGTTAAAGGAATAAAGTTAGCAGCTGCTAACATTTTATTTCAGTGTTTTACAGCACTCTCCCTTCCTCCCTATATACAATTTCACTTTTTTTTGGCCCTTCCTTAAAAACACAGACGAACAAAACTGGAATATAAGCCCAAACATGAGCAGAGAACCTACTGTAGAATGCTGGAAGCCTTCATTGTGTGCAGCATTAACTACATACAACATTAGTGGGTCTACAAAGCTGGCACACAGACAAGGATTTATGTTGCTTGTTTCTATAGCTACAGTAAATGTAATTATGAAAGAGTCAAAGAACACCTTTTGCAAATTTTACTGTAACCTCACATAGCTAATTACATTTTTTTTTTGGTATGTAGGACAAAATGCTCATTTTGAATTTAACGTAAGTAATACCATTTTCCATCTTTGTTATGTATTTTATGTCAGAATACTTATCTCCAAAGAGCCTGGGGTTCTGTCTGTAAACATATTACAAATATTATTACCTCTTATTTTCTGGATGAAAGATAAAGTACTCTGTGTGCCCAGAGAAGCATTTCTCTTTTACTTTTTACTGCTTGCTACATGCCACTGCAAATTCAGCATGAAATCACCGCAGAGATAATTCATGCTATTCTCTAGTATGTTGTATTAGACTATAGGCACCTCAGAGACTGCAACATTATCTCTGGGAATACAAACTATGTAAATATCGTCTTACAACACAGGGTTATGTTAGATGTTAGCTTATGCAATTTTGTTAGCAACAAAAGAGAAATCAAGTAAGGAACATTGATTTTTTTTTCTTTTGCCATGAAAACTGGACTTTTTAAAGCAAGTTATTGCTTTAATAATAATTTTAATTTCTAATCTATAGATCTAGAAATTGGACTGAAAAAGTTAGGGTTCAGGTTTTCCTCATGATAATTCTGATTTTTATCAGATTGGATACTAAATCACTAATTTTTCTTATCTGTACATCTGTTCAATGTTACAGGTGGGTCCCAACCATTTGATACAGGAATTCCTGTACCAATGGGAAATTCAGATTTGGGTTTGTGTTTATTAAACTGAACTGAACCCTAAATCCACACACTTCATAACTTCAGGAAAGCTTTTTAGATTTTGACCCAAACTTCAACCTCAGTACACGTGTACTCAACACTGGGGAGTACAGTGGGATTTAAAAACATGGGAGAGAAAAGGAAGAACACTACTCTGAGCCAGAAAATTTTGATGACATTTCAACAAAGATTTAATGAAATATGGTCAAAAGTATGACTGGGTGGCCATTGCTGTGTCTGAAAGAGCAATAACTACAGCAATGGTAGTTAGCTGTATTTTTTTACATGGAAGTATTTTGTACTTCTCTCTCTTTGTCACACACACACTGAGAAAATAAAGAAGGAAAATATTATTGATCCCATCTCATTGTCCTAGTGCAGGTAGTTTATCTCAAGATTCTCTCTAGTGCTTTATTCAGTCCAATTTGTAATGACTCAGCTCACAGAGTTTACCTTGGGAGATTATTGCTCTTAATTTGACTATGCAGAGTTCCTTTTCTTCCTGGGTATTTATATAGCTTATTGTAAGTATTTAGGCTATCTTCTCTCTCAGCTATTCTTGGACAGAGTCAGAAGGTCTGCAATGAATATTCTAATTGGCCCTGATTGTGTGAGTTGCTGAGTGTTGGACCAAATTAATAAAAAATAAAGCAAAATGCAAAAGTAAATAAATATTATTGAAAACAGAGAAACCAAGAGGTAAAAAACCTGGAATGCTCGAGGTGCTTCCCAGGCAGATTTTTTTCTAAACATTTTGAGCACAAAATATATACAATCAATGTGGTAGATTTTCTTTTCCTGACACAATTCAGCTGAGAGAAGAGAATACAGAAAGGAAAGGAGGGGTCTGGTCCTATGCCAGCCAGATTTCCATATCCCTCATTTTTGGGGGTTGGGGGTGTTTTTTTTCTGTCATAATGTGTGCAGGTGTGCCTAGTAAGTGAGGTAATCTTCAGCATTTTCTGACAAGAAAAGGGACATTTTCAGGAAAAGTTTGGCTATATTCATCCTGTTTCTTCACTAGCTCTAGTATGTAAAATATTTTCACTCCACTGGTGACAGGTTTTTGTCATTTGCAATGCAAATTATTTAAAAAAAGATCACAAAAGCATACAGTCACTGAACTATCAGATGTATGAAATGCAGAAAAATCTTTCAAAGTGACTCCTTTTGTTTTAATGCTAGTTGTTTTTAAACTAAATACAAAATGCGTGGAAACAAAGATAATGCAGTTTTCCCCAACATAGAGATAGCTTTTAGATTTAATCTCATGGTTGCTCAGTCATCTTATATTTTGTCTGTGATAATAAAGCCCAACAAAAACAAATACCCAGTTGCATTTCCAAGTTCAATTAGAACTGCCCAAGAATTTTTCCAACACTTTTGTTTGTCAGAAAATGCTGATGTCTTGGAACAAAGATTTTTTTTTTCACACAAACATATCAGTTGGAATGAAATTGTCTCAGGATGGCATTCTGGGAGACTAACAACAATTCCTAAAATAGCTAATACCCAAGAGGTTTGGACAGTTACTTAAAATATGAAGACCCAGGTTCAAATCTTAATTTTGTTTCTTTCAAAATATTTCAATCTACTTTTGTTCTAATGCAAATGACACCAGATGTAAATTTCTAGATTTATTTTTCACAAAATGGAATGCTTGTGTTCAAGCTAGCCCTAGATGGCATGCAGAGAGCAGAAAAATGGGTACAGAACTAGAGTTTACTGGGAGAAAACTTTTTCTTCAAAAAATTTGCATAATTGGACTTGATAGTGTATTAAGTGTATTAAAATCTAATACATTTTTTTGATTCCTAAGGAGCTTTTACATTTAGCAGGTTGTAAGTGTCTTAGAATGCTAGTGGATCTTTGATTAAATTATTTCTTTGTTTTTCACATAGAGACAGGCAGTAGTACTATGTGAATGCTTCTACTCAGTGAGTGAAGAAGAGAGAGGTATTCAATAACTAGTGACATTTCTTGATAGCTTTCAGTATGATTGAACTGAGTTACATTTACAACTTTGCAAGCCTCTTGTTGTTCAGTATTGTAGTATGACATTACACTCATATGAAAACTAGAATTATTTTCCTCCTTTCCAGGGCCCTGAGCCCCAGTGCTGTTATTTCTGCAGTCTTCCCAAGATACATGGATTGCGGTAAGCAGGACAGGCCCTTCCAGTGTGGATCAGGAACAACAGGGACTTCCCCAGTAGCACTGGACTAGGGAGAGGCTTGACGTAGGTCTCCTTGGGCCTGCCCAGCCCCTACATGCTAGGGATGGCAGGTTGTTTTTTGCAGTCTGGATCATGGGCCTTTACTTTGTCTGCTGGATATTGTTTATCCTAATGGTTGCAAGCTTTTGATCCTCACGGACCCTGGCAGACAGTTTCCCTGTCCCCACCCTGTGCACTCCTCTATCCTCCCCTCCTTCCCCATCCTCTCAGTTCCACTTCTCTCCCTCCCATTCAATGCTCCTAATTAGCAGCCTTTATGAAGTACCCAGTGGCTTCCTTCCTTTCCTCCCTACCTTGATCTGACTAATTCCACCCCCCTAGTCTCCTTATCCCTACAATAACTAAATAAAACATTCTATCACTCCCTACCCCGATTTTTTTTAATTTTGTCTGTCTTTGTAGGTGCTAGGGCAGTACCTAACACAATGGGGCCTGATCTTGTTTGGGCCTTATCGGGTTAATGCAATAACAATGATAACTCTGAGGTAAGTGTAGTTGTTGGAAACTTACAGACAGCACAGGTCAGATGTTCTGGTTTTGCTAGCCAAGTGGAAAGTTATGGGGAGCAAAGCCATCTTTGCACCATCTGGATCCTGTGCCTGCATTGGCCCTATGTCCAAAACATGGCAGTTTTAAACTACATTGACTGTCAACTGTTCTGGAAGCCAAGGCCCATCCAGGTACACTAGACCCTTCTACCCCATCCAGGCACACTAGACAATAAACTGAAAAGAAGCTTTGTGCCACCATAGACGATCTTCCTGAGCCAGGTAAACTGGCTTTAAGGCTGCTTTGCGCTCACTGGAGCGGTGCAAAGCAAGCTAGAGTTAGATGGAGGATTTGGCCTTAATTCTGGAAAATGACCTTTCAGCTCACCAATAAACATAAAGCAATTTTGTTTGAATATGCTTGAGTATTTGAAGGTGACAGATTGTGGATAAACCCTTCATAAAAAACCCTCTCATATTTTTGAAGCAAGCAAAAGACTGTCATTTTTGTGTTGCAAGACTGACAAATGAGAGCCATTGATGAGGAAACCAGGTTGTAGAGATATTAGAAAGGCATTTAATAAGCAAGTAAAGTAGTTTAGTAAATGCCACTGTAAAGTGGGAATACATGTTAGTTGGGATGACAGCATTTTCTATGACCATTAACCTTTTTGCTGTTGAAAATTCATTTGAAATGCAAAACACAGAAAGGGCAAATAATCTTGCAGTGGTGTAATTGGGAAAATCAAATGTCACGCACTGCAAACAGTTATGTAAAATGATCAAGGTGAGACTGCATCTTGTTTTCTGAACTGGTATGTGTATATCTTTTGACTTGCATGAAGATACATTTCTGCTATTCAGCGTAAGAGGTGTCCATTTTTCCTGGTTTAGTCTCTAGTTGGTGTTCCTCTGTTGATTTCAAAACCACTATAACTATCCTCAACAGGAGAAGAAAGAAACAACTTTCAGTTCTCCTTGTCATTCAGAATAACTACACAACTTCTCATATTTCTACCTTTCTTATTTCTACTCCAACCTATTTACAATGAGAGCCTTGAGTTGCTGGACCACAAATATATACCAAAAGGTGAAATGGCGAAAGAAGGCAGGTTGATAACTCTGAAATGTGGTCCTCTCTCTACAGAGCAGCCTGCAGCAATGCAAACAGCCCCATTACAGCCTGCCAGATACAGCTTCAACATGGAGAAAATAGGTCTGGGGGGAAGAGAAGGCAGCTCAACCTACCTGGTTGGTCAATTCTTGACTTCTCTGAGACAGCTTACAAAGGATGCTAATTAATGGCACCATATTCTGCACAATAAGTTCAGTTTTGAGTATTTGCAGAAGACCAGTAAAGAGAACTGTTGATTAGGTACAGTATTTCCACTCTCACCCAGGTTGGTAGTATATGGGACAGCCATGTTGATCTTTTTGTTTCTTCTTCCAAACGTAGAGTAAATTTTAGATTTACATTTTCTGTCCAAAGGAAGTCTTAGTGGGCATTGTTTTACACATGTAAGCGACTGTTACAGTGACCATTTTGTACATAGACACTGCAAAAGGGTGGCACTCACCTCTCATGAGCACCCCCATTCTGTGGCCCCATGTGTGTGCCTGAACTGTCCCGATTTGAAGCTGAAAGCCTCTTCAACAACTCAACCTTCCAGCTGAGTCCCCCCCGCCCACATCTCTGTGTGACTCCTGCAAAACCCTTCTGGGGAACATATCTCAATGTCCTCAGTAGTGTCCCTCTGAGTCTGTTCCCCTCTCTGCATGAGAGAGGTGCCCCCAGAGTTTCTCCTGCTGGAGCCAACATTAAGGCTTTTTCTCAAAGTCATAGTCATAGTTCATCAGTCTCTAACCAGCTCTCCCCATGGAGCTGTCCATGGTGCTGCTACCCTCTGCGCCAACCAGCCTCACAGCCTGCACAACTTGAAGGCTCCAGAAAAGGGATGTTAAATTTTGATTAATGAGCTAATTGAGTAATCGATGGAATTTCCATTTAGTCCCTACTGGCACTGGAGTCCCCTCTGTTCCTCTGCCTGCCCTGTTTCCTTTCCCCCACAGTGGAGATTGTGCTGGCGGGAACCGGCTTTTAAGTGCCCGATATAGAGGCAGCAAGGGGGTGGGGGAGAGAATTTGAGTAGTCAACTTGACTACCTGATAAGCCTAGGCTTATTAGATAGTCAGCTATTCAACTACACGTTTACATCCCTACTACAGAGACACTGACTGCTATCTGTGTCTCTGTGCAGCTCTTTTTATAGGGCCTTGCTGGCCTTTCATTGGCCGCTTCTCCTTCAGCCACTCTAGTCTACTCGGAGGATTTCTCTGTAGTTTGGAGGAATTTTCTGATGTGAGGCAGGACCACAGTGCCTCCAGCAGCGGGGTCTAAGGGCTTGGTCTGGTAGTCACAGTCAACATCACAGCTTTATTCTATTGACATGGCATCAGCATTGTTTAAATAGGCTGGGGAAAAAATAAGTCAGGCCTAGCCCTGTTCCCATTTAAGTCAGCAAGAGTATGGTCATGATCTCCCAAAAACCTGAATAAATCAATATTTGTTGTTATAGTACATTCACCTTTAATTGTTACTGGTTGGAAACTATCAGTCACATGACAAGTCTCAGTGTTCAGCTGAAAAGTTCAATTGTTTTGTTGTCAGAGTGGTCATTACCTAAACTTCAGAAGAATTCTTGACCTCAGCTGCCAATGCAGATTCTTTGAAAATAGTCACAAGTCATGGGCCAGTCTGAGGTCAGCTGCTCAGGTTAGTATTTAGTTTTGATGCCAAATGCCTCTTTTATCAAAATGAGTGAAAACAGAATGTAAATACTGTGGAAGTATCATCTTCTAGGATTCTAGTTAATATCCTAGAATGTGCTCTTGAGGCCTGTTATGTGTTCTGAATTCTCACTGCAATGGAACGTATTTCAGATAGAGGGAGATAGGTAGAACTCCACCCTCCATTTACTTTTACATGCCCAAAGCCAATTACATTCCAATAGGTAATGAATGCTTAACTCTGTGATACTCCTTCAAAGGTCCCAACCTCAGAGGCTGGGCCTTATTTTGACCCAGCTTTTGGCCAGGGAGAACAGAAAGCTGCTGCAATCAGAGCCCTTTGCCACCATTTTTGTGTTGGTGAGACAGGATGGCTCAAACACACTGAGATGCTCTTGGCTAACTGAATGAATACTTTGCCACTCCAGTACATCCTCCAGTCATCTGGGCTAAAGAGAGGACCAGTTTGAAACCAGCATCCATCATGACGTCGAGTGCTGCTCCGTGATTCTGCTGGGCTTTCTCTGTAAGATTAAATTGTATTGCATTTTATGTCACAATTAATATTTGTATTAGAATGTATAGAATGTACATAGATTGACTACTCAATTTAGCCAAAATTAAGATGTACTGCATTTTGAGGTATAGTATATTGACCTCGGCTCACTTCAGTCAATGTTAACCTGCCAAGTAAACACATCAATCTTGATGTTTTCCTTGCTGGAAAATATTGCTAAATATTCAAGTGCTGAGGTATTTTCTTACAGAATATTTTACAGCTTTATAGCTCAATCAGCTCTTTCTCCCTCTCCCTTACAAACCTCATCACTTATATTTGATTGCTTCCCCTTACAAACAAAACATAAACCCAAAGAAAAATACATTAACAACTTTGTATTTTGCACTCACCCACCTATGTCTCAACTATTTTAGTTATTCATTGGTCATATCTTTGAAAATATTGGAGGATGATAGTTTTTAGTGGGTTCGAGTTAAAAAATAGAACTTGTATATTAAAAAGTGTGTTTAGATCTGCCTGTCTCTACTGTACTTTCTTATGTTGGCGCATCACCATAGTAACTGAGCACCTCTGACATAATTATAAATAGCTATGTGTTTTTTCCTTTTTAGCCTGTATAGTACAAACAGCTTGGCTCTGTGTGTGTGTGAACTGAGTGTGTGAGGATGTGTGAGTAAATTATTGTAATAAAGCTAAAATGAGGAGATGTTCTGGTTGGTTTTCATAATCTGCAGAAATAAATTCTATAGTCTAGGTGCAGCTGATGTGAAAGCTGCATCGCCCACATTTGTAACAGTTTAATTGGTTATGGTTTCATTATTCTGGTAGAATATAGATGTCCTGGCAGGTCATAATTGTGGAGAAAGCGGGGATGCTTTAGGAAGCTTGAATGATTCTTTTAGAGAGCCTTCAAATGGACTTTAAAGGCAATAGAGAGCCAGTATACAAAGTGGAGCAGAACTTTCTGGGGCTACGTCTACACACACACACACATGCTTGTACATCTGTCACAATAGTAGTGACTGACTGAGGGTACGTCTACACAGCCGCATTATTGCAGAATAACTAATGTTATTCCAAAATAACAAGGAGCTCATCTACATAACAAGCCATTATTTCAAAATAATGTTGAGCTGGAGGACTTCTTCCTCCGACTTCCTCATTTTATTAGGAGTAAGAGAAGTCGACGGAAGAGTGCTCTACATTCGACTTCCTGTTGTGTACACAGCACAGGAAGCTATTTCGACTTAAGCTACACAATTGATGTAGCACAAGTTGAGTAGCTTAATTTGACGTTAGCCCTGCTGTGTATATGTGCCCTGACTGACCCTCTCTTCCCTTCCCACCATTCCCTGCCCTCCATGCCTGCTTGGACCTTGGGACAGGCCTACTTCTTCTGGTACCAGTTGCCTTTTGAGGCGCTACATGGGGGAGGAGGTGCCAGGCAGGGCAGATGTCTTCCAGGGTTCACACCAGAATGTGGCCAGCAGTGGGTTTTGGCACTGTGCGGGAGGGAAGGGATGGGAGCTGCTACCACCCACAAGGAAGGGGGAGGGGAGTGAAGAACTGGCCCATGTCTTTGCAGAGCTCATCTCTTCTTCCCGCCCCTCCCCTCCACAGCTGGAAACAGTTTGTCCCTTCCTGCCCAGAGTGTGGAAAGCAGCTAACACTGCCAGCCTGCTGCTGGCCCCAGGATAACTCCTGGTGCTGTAGCACCCGGGCCCAGGGAACTTGACTGCAGGGGCTTCAGTGAATGCAGCCAGAGAGGTGGCTCAGCAGGCAAGAGTGCCCGGGGCAGAGCAGTCCCATGCTCTGGGAGGCAGGATCCAGGGTGCATGCATATTACCAGGGGTTGCTGTGGAGCCTGTCAGTTTGGGGTGTGAACAGGCTGAAAATCACTCCACTCCAGCCTCCCGCACCATTCCAGAACTTAGCAGAGAGGCTGCCCCAAGCCAGCCCTGTTCCAGCTTTGGTACATGCAGGCCTTGGCCCCTCTGGTTCAGTGCCCCAGGCTAGAGGGTCTTGGGCTTTCCTGGAGTGCGGCCCAGCCAGAGGCCAGGGGGAAAGGAAGGAGCCTGCCAGCCAGGCTGTTAGTTTGCTGAGTGCTCTAACTGGGGCTGGGGCTGGCTCTGTGCACGGCTCTGGGAGAGGGATGTGCCCTGCTGGGAGGCACTTGGAGGAGCAGCAGGGCTGGGGCAAGGCAGGGAGATACAGCAAGGGGAAAGCAAGCAAAGGTCTGATGGGTGGCGGCAGAGCTGACACGTACCTGGCCGCCTGGCTCCACTCACCAATTACCACAGCTCACAGTGCGCAGCCAGTGCTTCTGGAAGCACGGGGTGGGGGGGAGGGGCTTCTGGCCAGGAGCCGGCACACAGCAAGGGCTCTGCTGACAAACCAGCAGGGGGAACTGCTGGCCCCAGGTGCTGCATCTTTGCCCTGTCACCAGCCTTGCACACTCACCCCCATCGCTGGCCACTGAGCCCTGCTCCTTCTACTCGTAGCTGGCGAGCGGGTGGCTGGTGAGTAGGAATCTGTCCAGCAGCAGGACTCTGCAGTACTGATTGGGGGGAGGGAGAGAAACAGAAAATACGGGACAGTTTGCCCATTTTTAAGAAAAAGTCAAGACACCTTCAGGATGGCTTTCATACAGGATTGTCCCTTTAAAATGGGACTCCCGGTCATCCTGTCCATGCATTAGTGTCCACAACCTATTATGGAAGCACATATTAGTAGGTTGAGTTAGGGCCCATCTGAAAGTCAAGCCAAGGGTATCATTACTCAGCTCAGATATTGTAGGAAAGAAAGAGACTTAATGTAGCATTATGCATTACAAATTCATGCATTTCCCTCTCCGGTTCAGTTTAGAGTGCCCTCATGGGAATATCCTCCAAACATGTCAACGTGGAAATATTTACCTCTTCCTCCTAAGGAAGATCGAGGTTTTTTCCTGTAGTTTTCCCTGACTCCTGCTATTTCTGTGCTGTTGAAATTCTTGGCTATGAAAGCAGAGAATGTTGTTGCCCTAGAGGTGATGTTACTGCTGCTCCAGAAGTCTGACTAGTCAGGCCACAGCACTTCTCATGTTCAACTGCTGAAAGCACAGACTTTTATATTGATGTCTCGGGACTCTAAAAACAACTCCTCCACTTGAGCTAAAGGAGAATCAATAGCATTCGATAAGCAGGAAAAGCATAGATTCAGCAGCAGCAGCTTGAAGGCCTTCTTGGGAAGCTTCAGTCAATATAGATTGTGCTTATTGTCATTTAATAGTAAGGGGATACTGCAATCCTAAATATCTCCACTGCTTTTACTACTTCCAGATCCTTTTAGGTGAGAAATATATACAAAATGGCTCAAGGCAGTTCCCCTTTCTCTTTGAATTTCATATAGGAGTCATTTCCAGCCTTAAAAATTAAATGGAATCAATGAGATGTGCCTAATTAAACAAGCTAAAACTGGATTCCCAAGAATCAAACCTGTAATTTTCAGCACTATTGCTCCCTTTAATTCAGTGTGCTTAAATATGTCCCTAAAATGATGAAGGAAAATCTTCCCAAGTGTGAAGGTACTTCTGTTAGAATATATTATAAAATTCATTAGATTTGGGCTGAGCAGGGCATGGAACATACAAAGATCTCATTCACTCAGCCAACATAATTTACAACTCCACTTGTTTATTTAAAAACATATAAAATGAAGTACATTTGTGTTACTGAACCTCTCTACTGGTGTGATAAGTGAAGAGGGTTTTTTTTCCTCACCAGTCTTTGGTTCCAGTGTATAGACCCATGTTGAATTTGGGAAAAGTATTTGAAAAAATCTCCTTACATTTTCATATGGGCAATATGCATTTACTAATCCAGAGCTAAAGTTTTGCCAGCAATGATGATCCATGATCAAGGTTAGACTAAATTATTACAATATTGTTTTGATTAGCATAAGTAGCAAGATGTCTAGGCAGATTTCAGCTCACAAAGTGTAGTTAAGTGCTCTCCATACCTGTCCTATTTAATCTAACCTAGCTTTTGCATCAGTTAGAAAAGTCAAGAATATAACATCTAAATCATCATTGCTCTCAACAATCAATTAGTTTTCTGCTGACTCATATCCCTTGTGCTATACTGTTCGTTGCTTCTTAAACAACTGCTGGACTGTTAAATACCCCTCAGAATCCCCTTTGAAATAGGTGAATGTTCTCTTTCAATTTCAGCTCATGACTATGCAGTGGACTTCGTGTCTCAAAAGAAAAAAAAAGATTTTGATAACATAATATGCCCATGTTATTCAAGTTATACATAGCTTAGCTTTTGTTGATCAGATTTTCATTTTAAACTATACCAGTGACTCCTGAGAAATTGTAAATTATTGTTTTTATTTTGGTGTATAACAATACAATGCTTGACTTCCAACTGCATATTGAGGATTATATCTGCCCAGATAGCAGCTCTGCTGAGTGATTGTCCCCATACACACTGCTGAAATCATTTTATGAAATCATTCTTTATTTTTATTGTACAATTTTTTGCTTTAGCCTGGTAGGATGGATCCACTGATCCTCTTATGCTACTACTTGGCTACTCACTGAGCCATAAATTCATCTTAGAATGTTAAAGGAAACATCAAATTCCTTAAATTTGCCCTTTGAAACGTCAGATCAGATCCGTGATTTGAAAATCAGAAGGTATTAATAGTTTGCATCTTACACACAGGCAACAAATCTATCAAAATGTGGTAGGGATGTAAAATTCTAGTTTACCTAATAAACATTATGTTTAATCACTTTACTGGGATCTCCCCGCCCAAACTGCAGTGGGTCTAGCTGTGCTGGAGCATCACACACTGTCGCCCGGTGGGACCGGTTGGCCTGGACCAGCCCCCTGCTCATGTTGGATAGCCATTTACTGGTAAGCATCACCCAGTCACATCCCTAAAATGTAATGCAAAATATAGAACAATTTGATACTTCTGTGTAATACATGTGAACTTACTCTTAATACCTGACATTGAGATCAGTGCTCAGATTTGAAAGGTCAGGAAAAACCCAGATAAATGAACCATATTTTATGTTCTAGGAACGAGTGTATCACATTTAAGCTGAATGTCCATGTCTGAGTGAGTAGTTGTCATGAACAGGGGGAGTGCTGACCAGCACCGAGTGACTAAGGGGTTAACTCAGGTAGCTAGCAAAGGTGTTGGCCAGGAGCCGGGAGAGCCAATCAAGATAAGGCTTAGAATTTGAACTGGATATAGGTTCCCTGCCTGCTTTTTTTGTGTGGGAGAGTTACACCAGGGGCTGAGAGACCCAGAATGATTTAAACCCAGGCAGGACTACCATACCATCTTATGGAATTCAGGGCATGGGAGCGGATTGAACAAAGAGAAAATTGGAAGTGAGTATTAGGGAAATGTGAGTCCAGTCATGTTCAGGGTAATTTTTCTTTATTTTGTGGCTTGGTTTGAACTGCTCTGTGTGATTCTGTGCCTTCCCTCCCCCTTTACCATCTAAGCATTGTGCCAGAGATGTTCTTTGATTTTTTTGTTTTCCTTAGCTGTTCTGTACATCTAGGAACCAAGTATGCTTTATCAAGTTTATCTTTTGTTTTGTAATACAGATCACTTCTTTTAAGGTGATGATTTGATTCTTGTGTCCTGGAAGGTCTGTCTGTGGGTATCTGCATGCCTCCGACTGACGGGTCAGCTACCAGAGACTGCAGCTTGTTTTGCTCTTTTCTTTTGCAAGTTTTTTGGGGTAATAGAATGTGGGATACCCCTGAGGGTGGTTACAAGTGTTCACCCCTCTTTTTTTGTAGGGATCAAAAGCACTTGATGGTGGCAGTGATTCCCCCAAATCTGTGTATTAGGATTTGGGGGGGGGGGGGGGGGGGGGGGGGGGGAGGTTTGTAACCAGTGCCTGTAGAGGCAAGGTTTTGAAGCTCTCTTGTGGGCCCCCACCTTCTGTATTTGGAGTGCCGGAGTGGGGAATAGTGTGAACAGTAGTGGAATAGTTACAGCTCAGTTAGGCTGGGAGGGCAGCCGGAGCAAGGCAGCTCATCTGGATGGGGGGGGCAGGGAGCCTGCATGCGGCTCAGCTGGGCTGTGGAAGCCTGCATGGGGCTTGGCTGTTCTGGGGAAGTGGCGTCAGGTGCCTGTGTGTGGTTCAGCTGGGTTGGGGAGGGGCTGTTAGCAAGCTCAGCTGCACTGCGGGGGGGAGAGGGAGGAACAGGAGCCAGGAGGCTGGTGGGGAGAGGGGATATGTTGAAATGACCTCCCCTCATCTGGAAAAGTCCCTTATCCAGGACCAGTCAGGTCCTAAGGGTGCCAGACCAGAGAGGTCCAACCTGTAGTATGCATTTTTGTCAGAGATACATGACACATTGAGTAGGCTAATAACAACTGCCAAGAAAACTGTTTTTCTCCCATAAGGATTTTGAAATTTTGGCTGTTTTACTTAAGATATGATGGGAAAAGTCCATAGAATTCATAGGACTATGTAGAAGTTATTTTGAAAAAAAATTGTTTCTCACAGTCACTTCTGTTTAATATTTTAGCATATAGAGTTGAGCTAAATTTTGTGAATATCTATATATCTCTGTCTCTGTGTCTCTCTCTATCTAAAAGGTTTCCGGGTGTCTGTCTGTGAGTCCGGGTGTCTGTCTGTGAGTCCTCCTAAACATTCAGAACTAGGACAACCAGATTTGGTATACTGTTTCCTCGTCTCCTAATTACAGCAAGATATGGGTTTGGTTATGCCAGGACAACCAGAAGTCCCAGGAAAAGGACTGTTTTCCATAACATGCAAATGGAAGGGCTGGTGTTCAGAGGGATGAGATACTGAGAGTGGTCAGTGAGGGCAGTGAGCCCGCAGGGAAGAGCTATCCTGCAGGGTTTCCATGCAGTAGCCATGTCACTAAGGGCATGGCCAACAGGGCTAGGCTCTGCCATCTTGTGTGCCAGCACAACATGTAGCCCCCCTGCCCCAAATCTGCTATAGACCCAGGAAAGGCAGGGGGAAGAAAAAAAGGCCCTGTCGGCCTGAGGGAGCTGAGGGGAGAGAGCTTTTGGGGACTGGGTGAAGAAGAAAAGGCCTGTGCTAGAGGGGCCTCCACTCTGAGCCCCTCCTCAGCCCCAAACCTCACTCATGCATTCCCTCCTACCCCCACCTCCAGCCTCCAGCACTGCCACCCCTTCACATCCCCAAGCCCCCTGACTCCTGCCTTTCCCCCACCCGTTTCCTGCCCTGATGGACCGGCCAATGCTGGCAAAAGACACAAACTAATATTTTTTAAAAGGTGTATCAGGAAGAAGAAACCTACCAGTGCCAGTCAGTGGGACCCTGGATGATCATGGTGCATTCAAGGAAGACAAGGTTGTCACAGAGAAGCTCTATAAATTATTTATGAAGGGGATGTGAGGGAGATTCCCACACCTGAGCCATTCTTTTTAATTGACAAATCAGAGGAACTGTCCCAGATTGAGCTGCCAGTAGAGGTAGTTTTGGAACAAATAGATGAAATAAACAATAAGTCACCAGGACCAGATGGGAATCTCACAGTCTCTAAAATAACTCAAATATTAAATTGCAGAACTGCTAATTCTGGTATATATAGCTTATCGCTTTTGACCAGATGACTGGAGGTTAGCTTATGTGACATCCACTGTATTTCAAAAAAATGCTCTGGAGCCGATCTTGTCAATTACAGGCAAGTAAACTTAACTTTAGTAATAGGCAGATTGGCTGAAATTATAGTAAAAAACACAATTATCAGACAAATAGATGAGCACAGCATGTTGGGAAAAAGTCAATGGTGCTTTGCAATGGGAAATCATGCTTCAGCATGATCATAATTCTTCAAGGTCTCAGCAAGCATATGGACAAGGAAAGGCTCTTTCTCATGGACCAGTAACTGGTTAAAAGACAGGAAGCAAAACATATGAATAAATGGTCAGTTTTCACAGAGAGAGGTAAATAGTGAGCCCCCCCCCCCAAGGATCTGTTACTGTATTCAGCATAATATATAGAAATCAGTTCACATATTCATAAATGATCTGGAAAAGGAGATAAAATATGAAGCTGCAGGTTCACAGATCATGCAAAGGAGCTTCAGGGGGTAGCCGAGTTAGACTGTTACAGAAAAAAACAACAAATGGTCTGGTAGCACTTTATAGACTAACAAAACATGATACCAGCTACATGTTTTGTCACTATAAAGTGCTACCAGACCAGATCATGCAAAGTTACTCAAGATAGTTAAATCCAAAGCTTATAGCAGTTACAAAGAGATTTCATAAAACTATGTCCAACAAAACTAGGGCAACAAAATGGTAGATGAAATTCAATGTTAAATGCCCACAATTCACTCAGGAAGACATAATCCCAATTGTGCATTTAAAATGATGGAGTCTAAATTAGCTGCTTCCATTCAAGAAATAGATCTTGGAGTTATTGTGGACAGTTCTCTGAAAACATTAGCTCAATGTGCAGCAGCTGTCAAAAAACCAACTGTTAGGAACCATCAGGAAAGCGATACAGAATAGACTATAAATATCATAATGCCATTCTATAAATCTCTAGTACTTCCGTATCTTGAATACTGTGTACAGTTCTGGCTCTGACATCTCAAAGATACTTTGGAATAGGAAAAAGTATAGAAAGAGCAACAAAAATAATTAGGGATCTGGAATAACTTCTATACAAGGAGAGATTAAAAAGTGTGGGACTCATAGGCGTGCGCACTGCGTGTGCCGGGTGTGCCCAGGTGCACCCTAATGTTTCAAAGGGCCGTCCTTGTGCACTGGGGAAGGGATGCTGCGCCGGCTTTGCCACACGTGCGCGGCCAAAACCGACGGGTCTTAGGACCCCACAGAAACAGGCGCCAGGGAGCAGCATCGTCACCTCGCCTCCTAGGCAAGCGAGGTAAGTTTAAACCCCGGGCGGGAAGGCGGGGGGGGGGGGGGG
>JANRFK010003679.1:16459804-16472582 GCA_030068395.1 Apalone spinifera
TGGTTGTTGGTAAGAATCATCTTGAGATTAGGTGGTTGTCTATAGGAGACTATGTGTCTGTCTCCCAGAGCCTGTTGGAGTTTAGTATCCTGTTCCAGTATAGGCTGTAGTTTATTGATAATGCGTTGGACAGGTTTAAGTTGGGGGTTGTAGGTGATGACAAGTGGTGTTCTATTGTTGGTTTTCTTGGGTCTGTCTTGAAGTAGATGGTTTCTAGGTATCCGTCTGGCTCTTTCAATTTGCTTTTTTATTTCTCCGGGTGGGTAGTTGAGGTTTATAAATGCTTGGTAGAGATCCTGAAGTTTCTGGTCTCTGTCAGTGGGATTAGAGCAAATGCGGTTGTATCGAAGGGCTTGGCTATAGATGATGGATCGTATGGTGTGTTCTGGATGGGAGCGGGAAGCATGTAGGTAACTGTATGAGTCTTGGCTTGACAAAGCCCTGGCTGCGTTGATTTAGTTGAGATTGGTCCTGCCTTGGGCAGGCGGCTGGACTTGATGACCTCCTGAGGTCTCTTCCAGCTCTATGATTCTATAAGATTTTGGGAGGAGCAGTGCCCAAGGTATGGATGAATTCTGGCATCTTTGCTGCTGCGTCTCTTGCAGATGTTACTTATGCTCAGTGCTTCTCTTCTTGCTGGGCATGACAAACTATTGCTTCTACCTCTGGTGCCTTTGCTAGATCGGACCAGCTGGCAGGGAAAATACCTCTTCATGGGATGAATGACCCCTGTCCCCTTGGAGACTGCATGTGCAGGCTGCATCTGCTGACCCAGTGAACAAAGGCCATTCTGTGACTCCTCTCAAGCTTGCAATGCTGCTGGCATGGAACGCTGCAAAGACTCACCAGGCTATCCCATGCCACCACCGCTTTGACAAGAGCAGTATTGTAAATGCCTCTTTGAAGTCTGATAAACTAGATTGTTTGCAGAATGGGGAAATGTAGGTATTAAGAGGTCATGTCTCCAGGCCTTGACTGTACAAATATCAAAGGCTATTTTTAAAGTCCCTGTTAATCTGTCACATGCTAATGAGATGCTTAGTAAACCAGAAACCCTTTGATTTCTTCATTAGTAAGATTATCTGCATGCATGTCAGTCTTGTTTTCCTGGCTTTAGGCTTAGGCTTTATACAGCTATTGATTTGCTGGTTGTTACAACATTAATGCTTATTCAGGTAAAGATATTTGTTGTGTTCACAACACAGACTCACAATTCATTAAGGAATACAGTGGGTTCCTGGGTACTCGTAATGACTACTTTAATTCTAGCAAACACAATTCCTGACAGGAAGTGGATTAGATATTCACAGCTAGTCCCTAGTTCCATTTCAGCAACTCCCCCTTTTATTCACTACACCCAGCATTAGTATTCAAAAACAGAAACAAGCTGGGTGAAAGCTACCTAAATATTTATGGAATACTGCAGGGGTCAGAGTAACCAGGGCAGCAAATGAAATTAAAGATTTACACCATGAAACAAACTGGCTTATCAATCAGACTTTGCTGGGTTGCCTATGCTGCCTGAAGAAAAAGAGATTTTCTATGAAGCTACTTTTTCATGGATTTCAGCATGAAATTTTAATTCATGCCTTCACATCAATATCTGCATTTTCCTGAGCGGTTCAGTGGGTGGGAAAAAGACACTGCACCTTAGATAAACCTAGATGTTGCATAACCTGATATCAGAGCAATAATACTTTGCACGTGAGTAGCACCCTTCATTTGAAGATATCAAAGCATTTTACAAACTTTATAAAAATGACAATACCCCTATGTGGTAAAGACCTAAATAAGGAAACCGAAGAAAATGAGACCAAGTCAGTGGCTTGCTGAAACTCAGAAAGAGAGACAGTTAGAAGCAGAGTTAAGAATAGTACTGGAGAGCAGGGCAAACTTTTGAAATGAAACCAATCTGGAAAAAACCTTCTTTCTGGAAAGACAGGCTCAGTAATGGTTTCATGCTGAGTTTCGAACTAACATGATCTGAATTACGATTTTGGGGCAATTGGGTCAGCTTCTCTAAATATTGGTGACATTTCTTCACTTGCTTATACCTAACAGAAGATAAATTTGGTGGAAAGATCTCTGCTGGTTAAAATGAAGACTTCTGAGTACACATGTTCAATAGTCTTATGAAAAGACAAGAATTTCGTTGTGTCTTTTTTCCCCATTAGATCATTTTTTTCCAACCGTTTAGGACAGAAACTGACAACGTAGCAGCGGAGCGAGATGCAGTGGGAGAGGGAATCCTACATTTCTCTGCAAAATTATAAAATGTTGCCCTGGTGACATTTCTACATTAACACATTTACTTCATGAGGAATTGTTTTGAAATGTTGGTTCTAGCAATGCTTAACAGAATGACTGCACAAACACATGTCCTGCTTGGAAAACAAGAGCTGTATGAACGAGACTCTAATTAGATATGTGTACCTGTGTTTTCTCATGCAACTTAGCTATAGAGAGGCTGAAACAAAAGGCCCAGGAATGGAATATCCCAAACTTCATTTTTAGTGCAGCGTGGAATGTTTTAATTAAAACAGAATTTTAAAAGAAAAAAAGTGCAAAATGAAAACAAAAATAGGATATTTTACTACAGTGGACTGAAAAATCAAATTTGTATATTAAAATGTAGAAGTGCCTGTGAAATATATAAAAGTAGTTGCGGATATTTAAGATCCTTGAGTATTTGCTTTAGCCTACATGCAAATTAGGCCAAAAGATGAACAAACAATTGTACAATCAGGAAGAACATTCATTTTTCCCAGGTACTGCCTGCATTTCCACAGGGTTGGAGAACCATCCTGTTGTCCCCCATTCTGAGAACCAACATTTTTAAATTCTTCACAAAATTGTTTTTTTGTGTATGATGTCTGATTAAGAGGGACTTAACAAATTGTTATCTAAAGGGGACTCTGGGTAGCTTTTCTGCTTAGGAAGAGACCCATTCTGATATCTGGTAGGGAAGTGAATACTAGCATAAGTATTTATTGAAAATATGTATGTCCAGAGGTAATTGCATTTCTCTCAAATTAATGAGAAAACTTTCTTTATTGAATTATTTTGGTCTCTCATACAGTTTCCTAAGGAGGGAAAGTGCACAGAGATATTTGCATTTTCATTATTTGGGACCAATGTTTTTGGATGTGGACTCTGAAATCAATGCTTGGATATCTATAGTGAGGTATTTTCAGACATCCAGTGCACTGTCAGTTCCAGCTGAATCAATCGGAGCTGCAGGCTCAGGCCTGAATCCAAGAAAATACCCAAGTATGTACTTAAGAACCTCTAGCTCCAATGACTTAAGCATGTCCTTGGCTGAATTGGGGCCCTACAAAGCCCATTGAAATTAATGTCAGTATTTCTACTGACTTCAGTGGGTTTTGAATCAGGCTATAAATATGGAGGAGGTGCTCAGATTAGGTGTTCAGATTTTGGCCTGGATTCATGCAGAACCTGAATGCATGGCTTCAATCTAGTGATTTTAAAGAGTATTTCTGATACTTAGGCACTATGTTTTACTCATTCTGGCTCCTTAAAACTGGGTTGCTTTTATACGCTCTGTATGACTAGTGTGGAAATTGTGAAATCTTCACCCAGCTTTGAAACTCCTTAGTTATTTTAGCATTCTGATGCTCATTTAAGCATTAGTCATTGTCCTTTTATTTAAATTGTGATATTTTTCCCTGCAGGCAAGGAAAGAGTGGGCTGTTAGAAATGTCTGCCTGAAATATTCCTTTTGTTACCCTGTTTAAATAAAAAGTCTGGATCCTGGAGCTAAGAATTCTAGAGGAAGATATTTACCAGCAGAGGTCATTAATAATATTTTTTAATTAAAGCATGAACTTAGTGTGCCATCTTTAACTTTTGGACTCTTGGAAATATCTAATATTAAATTCCTTTGTTGTACTACAAGAAAGAGAAACATCCAGAATTAATTGCTATTTCATTTTTATATGAATTTGTTTATTTTTTTTCTGTGAAAATTGAGTTACTCCAGAGCTGTTTTTCCTCTGAAAGTCTTAATTTAATCACTACAGTAGCACATCATTCTTTTAGTCTCAAAGAAATGTCCCTGCCTATGGCATCCATGAAATAGTTCACTGAAAACAATAGGCTAAAGTGTAATTTTAACCTGCTATTTTAACCAGAGGGGCTACGAAGTATCATCTTCATAACTACCCCAGAGCTCTGAGAAATGTAAAGAAGTATCACAAAAAGAGAGTAAAACATGAGTTTTCATGCATTTGGGCATGTGTCCTCTGCACATCCAGCAGGGTATGGGCCCTGGTTGTAGATGTCCCTTCAGGAGCCTGTGACAAGTAGGTAAAATGCAGTAACACAACTGTATTTTCAGAACAAAATATTTATTTGTTTATCATAGGAACATAACAGAAACATGGTAAAACTATAGGCGGTCACTCAGCATATTACTGTTCCTAAACTTCTGAGGAAAGGTTAAGGTTGATACTTGTCTCGACCATTCTCCTTCCCCAGGGTATGTCTACACTATAATGTTTTTTTGGAAAAACGACCGTTTTTCCAAAAAACTTCAATTACGTCCCCACATTCTTTCGAAAGAAAAATGAAAGAACAGAGGGTTTTTTCTGACACTGATAAACCTCTTTCTATGTGGAAGAAGCCTTTTCCTGAAAGAGCTCTTTCAGAAAAAGGCGTGTGTGGTTGGGGAAGAGGGAGTTCTTTCAAAAGAAGAGGAAAGAGAAAAAAGCACAGGTGCCCTGGTGGCCACTCCATTCATGGTAATCACAACTGAAATACGAGATAGTGTCCATTCAGTTTGGACACTATCTTTCGAAAAAGCAGATTGCTTTTTCAATGCACTTTGGCAGTGTGGACGCTCTCTTTCTGAAGAAATTTTTTTGGAAGATCTCTTCCAGAAAAGCTTCTTCTGAAAGAAGCCTGCAGTCTAGAGATAGCTCCAGTGCTGGGGCTGCATGACATGGAGTTCAGCATTTTCCTCTGTCTCAGGCAGACAGACAGTGTTTCTCCCTCCAGGTTTGCAGATAGTCCTCTTATCCATTTTAAAGTTCCTTGTGCTGGGACACTTGTGAATAGACAGGATACCTCTGAGCCACCTACTCTCAGCTAACATGGCAGGTATTCTTCCTGGAACATGGAATGTGGTTACTGCTACAGCATCAGGCAGCTCAGGCCCGACAGGTATGTAATTGTCATGTTCTTGCTGCATTACATTTCCATGAGGGCAGATTTCCTGGCTTACTGACAGGAAGTGGTTAGAGGTATTGCCTCCTGAGGATGTGCTTTTATTCAGTTCAGTGCTTAATTAAAGCATGACCGTTTATATGAGAGGATGTTAGACTGTAAAATGGAACAGTGCTTGCCAAATATCAGGATTTTATGAGGATTTGGCAAGTCATTAATGTAGAATTTTATTTATCATGTGCGCAGCCTGTTTTGTAGGAAATATCGAGTTTGGCTTGTTTGGTTTTGGGTTTCTTCTTCACTAGGTTGTTGTTTCAGTATAACATAATGATGATGGAAAATCCTGTTAAAAGACAAAAGAGTATTTTGAAGAACAGGACTTTAAACAAAACCTGGTTACATATTAAGTGGCAGCTACAGGGAATTGCTAGTGGGATACAAACCATTGGGGTACAACATCCCATTGGTAATGGGATATTTCACCCTACGTCATTGCTTTGAATTTGCCTAGATAAGCCAAGTTGTAATCAGTGGCCTATGAGAAATGAATTAGGGATTTCTGCGAGGGTTCAAGAGGTTAACCACTTAGACTCTGGTGAGGCCCGTAGAGAGGAATTAGCAGCTGGGACCTCATACATGCTGGGATGCTGCCAGCAGCAGACCCTGCAGTACAGGGCCAGCAGCTAGGACCATGGGAGAGGGGCCAGGAGTCCACTGGTGGTTGGAGCCCGTGGCGTGGGGCTGGCAACCAGGACCCTTGCAGCCCCCTTCCCTCCTTCCCTTTACATCACCAGGTAAAACATTTAACCACATAATTGATAGAATTTTGATTGGTTGCATGGTTATTATTTTTGTAAGGTTGAACCTCTCTAGTCTGGCAGGATTTTAGTTAGCTGGGTGTTCCCTTATTATGGGTGTGGCCAAGTATCCAATGGTCCTATAAAGTTTACAGCCATCAGCCCTGGCTCTATGTTCTGGGCTATTATTTAGCTCTAATTTAACCATAAATGTCTTCTAAGAGCCCAGTAAACAGTGGATGCATTGGTAATGCAATATTGATCTCCTGTTGTCTAAGAAATTCTCTGGTTCAGCACCGGTCAGGTCCAAGGGGTGCTGGACTACAGAGATTCAACCAGTACATTTTTTTACAACCCTAATTTCAGCCTGCTTCCTGTTAGGTATCTACATTACAAAACATCCATCTTAAGATCCTTATTGGCAGTCTCAACAGAGAAGATAAAACTGAATGGCTACGTCTACACTGGCGTGATTTTCCGGAAATGCTTAAAACGGAACAGTTTTCCATTATAAGTATTTCCGGAAAAAGAGTGTCTACATTGGCAGGATGCTTTTCCAGAAAAGCCCTTTTTCCGGAAAAGCGTCCGTGGCCAATGTAGACGCGCTTTTCCGGAAAAAAAGCCCCGATCGTCATTTTCGTGATCGGGGCTTTTTTGCGGAAAACACTACTGTGCTGTCTACACTGGCCCTTTTCCGGAACAGTTTTCCGGAAAAAGGACTTTTGCCCGAGCGGGAGCAGCATAGTTTTTCTGGAAAAGCAGCTGATTTCTTACAGTAGATAGTCATTGCTTTTCCGAAAAATCAAGTGGCCAGTGTATAACCTCACAGCTTATTCCAGAAAAGCAGCTGATTTTCCGGAATAAGTGGCCCAGTGTAGACACAGCCAATAGGAATGGCAATGGAATATCATCTCACTAAAACTGAGTAAAATCATAATAAAGGATTTATTCAGTGTTCAATCACACTTTTTCAGTTTGGGAAGTGTGCACAAACAGATAACAACTATATTCTTGGAAATTAATTAATTTCTTTATACAAAATGCTAATCTTTAATCAGTAATTGAATGATAAACCATAGTGAAAGTTACATTTTCCCCTAAAGCCCAGTAATACTGGTCTGTAGGCCTATGTAGTGACATTGAGAGGATATCAGGATCACAGTGTTCTCTGTAACTCTATTATGGCCCTGTTGTGCAAACTGCGAGGTCGGTGGGACTACTTTGGAGAAAGCAGATTATTATTTGTGAATCCTGGGGAAACAGATGAGAAGCTGAGAGCTGGGCTACATTATGCCCCAGTTTGAATTCAGAGAATTAACAGTTGTTCCAGTCCTGAGACCCACCCTGAAATTGTTGGAACTATGTGTCAACAAGGGAAACTTTGAATACTTTAATGAGACTAAGTGTAACTGAAACTCCTGCTTTAGTAGATGACACCTTGCTTTGCTTTTAGCTCTTCTTCCATTAGTGATGATTGTTGCTGAGCTGTAGCCATCCTTGTGGAATTTAGCTTTGATAAACAAACGTAGCATGTGACCAGACTATCCCAAATTGAGGATAGGTTAGAAAATGGCAGCAGCCTGTTACAACTGGCCAAGGAATGCTGAAGGAATGTGTCCAGGGATGAAGTACAAATTGGAGGCAGTTGTTTCCCACTATGTCTCATATTAATTAAGTAAATAATTATAGCTGAGCCTGAACCACGTCACCTGATCCAAACATCAGAGGCCTTTTTAGAAATTCCCATATGGATGCAAACTTCTGCAGATTGGACCCATCTCCAATAATAAGTTTGACAGCTATTGTGGATAGAATTGTGATTTAAAATATAGGGCTATGAACTGAGAGATATGAATTCTGGTCTCTGCTTGCCTTTTGGGTTCCATCTGTTACCTTCCAGTTCACTGTTACCTTCCAGTTCACTAACTTCAACAGGTTTAGAGGGGTAGCTGAGTTAGTCTGTAACAGGAAAATCTTAAAAAACAACAAATAGACTAGTAGTGCCTTAAAGACTAACAAAACGTAGATGGTCTCATGAGCTTTCGTGGGTGCAACCCACTTCTTCAGATTACTGGAATGTTAGAAGTCCAGATCCAAGAATAAATAAGGGAAGGGGGAGGGGGAGAGGAAAAAATGAGAAAAAAGAAAGAGGGAGAAAAAGAGAGGGAGAGAGAGAGAAGATAGTTCAAATAGTTACAAGAGGCTGATAAGAACAATTAGCACCTCCATTGTGGGGTTGGATGGTTAAGTAATTAGGATGTGGAAGGTAGTGTGTAAGCCAGCTGATGTCCCTGTTCATACATTCGCATAAGAATTAAACTTGTAAATGAAGTTAAGTTCCAATCTTTCCTTGTGTATTTGACTTGTGGAGTTGGTCTGAATAATGACTTCAACAAGGAGAGGATTTCATCCTGTTTCTCCAGCTCTAAAACCAGAAATTGAGACGGTTGCTTATCTCATGAAGGGTTCTGAGAATTAATTCATACTTCTAAATGCTTTGAGATTCTCAGAGGGAAAGAGCTGTAGGCAGCAGCGGCCCGTGACTGTAGGCCAACTCGGCTGTCGCCTAGGGCACCATCTTCAACGGGGTGCCTGGTGCGCCCGATGATGACATCATGCCATTGACGGCCGTGCAGGCGGGGGCGCCGATCCTATGTTCTGCCTGGGGCGCCAGCTGCCGCAGCCCGCTTCAGGCCACCCCTGACTGTAGGAATGCAACATTTGAGACATTTAAAGCCATACTGCAAATCACAATGTAGAAAAATCCTGGACTAGGGGAGAGGAAAAGAGGCAATTAAGTAGACAATTTAAAGACTCCCTTCAATCTCTAATTTCTGTTTTTCTTTTTGTTTGTTTCTTCATCATGCACCAAACGTAGCCCTTTGTTGTATAGTAGCTTGGACCTATTGATATGTAGCTACTTGTTCAAGAGAAGAACACTGAATTACTTGTTTCTGAAGAATAAAATTCTGTGTAAGGAACTAAATGCATTTTGCATTCACTTTTAAGGAAAACAAAGTTGAAAGGTCAAATTTTGGGCCACCTAATTTTGGCAGGGTTTTTTTTGGTAAAACAACACAATCAAATGGTTTGGGTAATACTATAAAGACTATGACTATTGTATGCTCTGCAACTGTTTGAAACCTAATTTGTTAAATACTTTTATCTGTCTCCATACTGTGAAAGTCTGAATATGGTGACTATGCCCTCACTAAATGTTTGTTCATGTTTACACAGGAGCCAGCAACGATTAGATTAAATCTGGCCCTACTTAAGGAGGAAGTATCAAGGGGCTAGACTGGCTTTACAGTAAAATGTGCATTGAGTACAGCTCAGCCACTTGTCAGTCCAAGGCAGCTTCTAGCTGTATTGTGCTTGAGGTTGTGACATCTCATTGGAGCACTGATGGAGGGTGGCATAATGTCTTTATGCTTCAGAGCAGTAGCCGAGTTAGTCTGTAACAGGAAAAACTTAAAAAACAACAACAGACTAGTAGCACCTTAAAGACTAACAAAACATGTAGATGGTATCTACATGTAGCTTTCGTGGGCACAGCCGGCGTGTTAGAAGTCCAGATTTATTTATTTATTTTTAGATTTGGACTTCTAACATTCCTGTCATCTGAAGAAGTGGGCTGTGCCCACAAAAGCTCATGATACCATCTACATGTTTTGTTAGTCTTTAAGGTGCTACTAGTCTATTGTTGTTTTATAAGTAATGTCTTTAAACACTCTACTCCTTTAACAGGGTATCAGATGCCTGGTCTTCTGGTGCTGGCCTACCTCCATGCATAGCTCTGGCCTCCCTCTCTGTCATTTCTAATGCTCTCAGCACTAGGGACCCATCCAGTCTTTGAGCACTGGGACTGGAAGTCAACTGGACTGGGCATGGCAGGGCCATGAAGAGCTTATGCTCGCTTCTCCCTACTCACTGGCTACGTCTAGAGTTTTTCCGTTAAAAGCATTTGCGGAAAAGAGCATCTAGATTGGCACGGATGCTTTTGCGCAAAAGCACTTTTTGCGGAAAAGCACCCGTGCCAATCTGGACGCGGTTTTGCGCAAGAAAGCCCCGATCGCCATTTTCGCCATCGGGGCTTTTTTGTGCAAAACAGTTTTTAGCTGTCTATACTGGCCCTCTTGTGCAAATCCATATGTGCAAGAGGGCTTTTTCCTGAACAGGAGCATCATAGTATTTGCGGAAGAACACTGACAATCTTACATTAGATCGTCAGTGTTCTTGAGCTAATTTAAGAGGCCAGTGTAGACAGCTGGCAATTTTTTGTGCAAAAGCGGCCACTTTTGCGCAAAAACTTGCCAGTCTAGACGCAGCCACTGTTGTGTAGGATTAGTTTCAACCTTGACCATAGTAATTTTTGTGCGGATGAGTTGTAATTTAGCTTTTATAAATGTACAATTTGAATGGACATTTTCAGACTCTCATCTCTCTCCCTCTTACTTTGGTACCACATCCATTCAGGACTCAGCATTTGGCACAGTCTGACACTCCGAGCTGATACTTGAGGTCAGACTCTTGTGGTATAGTCTCCTTGTCTTCTCCTGAATGGGACAATGGTTTTATTATGCCTGAGGCAGGGTTGGTGATTCGAAGCCTCCATCTGCCTTGCTAATAAGGTTGGACAGTTCTATCCATAATGTATAAAGTATATATAGGTTATCGTGTTTTCAAAAGATGCTCTGAAAAGATACATCCGTAGCTACAATACAGCCTAAGGGCAATAGCATGAAATAGCATGATTTACAAGACAGGGCAGAGGCAACCTGTCTGCCCACCTCACTACCTCCAGGTAAAAATCAGGAAATACATGAGCAAATGAAGTCATTGACAGGAGAGATTATTCTAATGTTATGACTCCATTGTGTCTCTGTCCACTTTATGCAGGGTTGCCTAAACAAGAATCCACCTCTGTGTAAATCATTTAAGTCAAAGGAGCTCATAGCTCCTTCAGCAGATCACAAGGCTTGATCTTTATTCCTTTCCATTGCAATCAGGGTTGCCAACTGCTGAATGTATGGACAGGATAGAAAAAAATTAAGGACAAACAAACTTTTTACGGGCACATTTTTACATATTATAATGATGGCTCAAAAGGGCAAAAGTGAACAATAGTCAATGTTTTTTGTCTTACATCACAACAGCGATGTTACTGTAGTTTAACCTGTTTCCTACCACACCAGTGTCCTCCAAGATCTCTAGTTTGTGATTGTATATGTCAGCAGCCACTGCTTTAGGAGTTTTTACAGGTCCATTATTGACAGCACAGGAATGGACAGTTTATTTCTTATATTTAAATGACCACCCCTTTATGACTTACTGGCAGGGAGCCTGTGGGAGGCTGCTACACCCAGCCCACTGTACCCCATTTGCTATGCCCTCCTCCAGCCACAGGAAGCCCGGCAGGGGTGTATGCTGCATGCACCCCCACCCACCAATTCTGCTGCTGTGCTGATGCTAGCGATGCCAAAGAAGTCCTCAAAGTCAGAGATGGAGGATAGCAGCCCCTGCCAGCCAGCGGCAGGTTAGCTGGAACCCCAGCCAGGAGAATTCCACTCTCTGCCCCTACCTTGGGAATTGGAGACTCCCTGGAGGTGCCCTGGCCCTGAGGATAAGTGGGAGGGATTCCTCGGGTCTACACAAAGCTTAGTGGTTTTTACTGAGATGTAAATGTTTTGATGGATTTTACAGAGAGGTCTAATGTTAGTTCTTTTTTTATGGACTGTCGATGGATTTACTGATGGTTGGCAACTCTGCTTGGAACATGCTGGTATCGGGTAATTGCTTCTGCAAGCTATTCAGGTGACTGCAGGAATTCTGGGTGCAAAGGGATACAAAACACTAGCCTGAAGTTGACTCTCACTTCTTTTTTCACTGAGAGCCTTTTTCGGATTCCGTGCACTGCTTGAAGCCAGAACTTCTGTGTGTGGGCAAAGGTGGCTGCTGCCTGCTATAGGACAAGGAATCCATCTCTCTGGGAACATTGCGCTAGCTATTGCCCAGCTCAACTTTGGAAAGTTTTAGGATTGGCTCGGGAAGAGTTTTCTTCTCGGGGAGCAGAGGCCCACTCACTGGCTAAATTGCTTTACAGAGTCTTTAAATTGAAATGGGGCTTATAAAGGCATCTAATGAGAAGTTGAATTCTGATCACTTATTTCTCACACAGAAGCCTCAAAGTATTTAATAGACGCTTCACTGGAAAGATGAAAGAACTTCCATTACGGAGGTTCTGTTCATTCATTTAAATATGTATGACTCTGTCTTGTTATCTTGAAATTATAGGTGTTTGTTTAGTTGGCCATTGACAGATATTGTCTTACTCATGTTAAGAAAGAAGTTTTAATAATTTTAAATTAATTTTGATGAACTCCCAGCTAATTTAATTTCTACATTTTAATAAAAATACCTCTGATTTCATTATTTAACTTGGATACTTTTACTTTCCTACAGTAAATCAGTTGTCCATGATTCCTATTAGATGGTGAAATGTCACGGCCTGCTTCTAATAGCACTCACTTAATAGCAATGATATCCATAAAAATGCACCATAGGAAGCTGTCAGTTACAAAATAATTTAATGATAATCTGGGAAAAACTAATATAAATATCTTTTTAATTGAACAATGTGGTTCTTGATCAGTTTATATGGGCAAGTCTTATTAGTAAAGATTGTCAGGAATTAAAGATGCAGAGCAGAAGGGATTACAATTCTATTAGGGTGTATCTAGACAACAGGGTTTTTTCGAAAAAAGTGGCCTTTTTTCTAAAAAACTTCCCCTGCGTCT
>JANRFK010003679.1:16485046-16495779 GCA_030068395.1 Apalone spinifera
GAAAAACTTTTCCATTAAAAGCATTTGCAGAAAATCATGCCAGTCTAGACGTAATAACACTACCCAACATCTCACAAGCATATTTTGTAATAACCGAAATAGAGAGGCAGAGGAGGTCTTTATTTTAACTTTCTCAGGAAGTATAATTTATATTTAAGGTTATGTTGAATTTCCATCATTACTCTCAATTTTCAGACAGTAATAAGCATGTGAAAATATCTTTTTTGACTGAAATTTTCTATGCTTATCCTCAGCCCAAAGGTGACTTTGACTTTTAGTGTCAATGAAATCCATTCACCCATTTCTGAGTTACATGTAAGGCTACGTCTACACTTTGGTGCTATTTCCGGATACCAGAGGTATTCTGAAATAGCTATTCTGCGTCTTTTGAGCATGCCTGTTTTTTCAACATATAACAGGCTCGCTATTCCGATGTCTCGGTAAACCTTATCCACGAGGAGTAAGGGATGTTTTGGAATAGTGATTTATTTCAAAATAAATGCTGTGTAGATAGCATCAAATTTCTAAATAAGCTATTTTGAAATTGACTCTAAGCTACATAGTTTGCGTAGCTCAAATTGTGTAGCTTATTTTGAGCTATGGGTGCAGTATAGATGCACCCTAAGAGAGGACAGAAGTATCAAGGGTTCTTCCTATATCACGGCAACAAGGAACAAAGGCAATATTCACTGGGGGAGAGGAAATGGTCCCAGAGTTGCAATTTGTGGATTGAGAAAAAGTCGAGGCCCTGTCTGCTAACTCTTGAGGCCTGGGATCAAAATTGTATAGTGCGTGAGCAGGACGAGGTTCACATCTCTCCTCCAGTCAGAAAGAATCTGGGCTGCTGGGATATGTCTCAGACACCATATGCGTTTCCAATTTTTTTTTAAATTTCCAATTCCTATGGAATTTACTTGCTTATAGGGGGCATGTATCAAAGTAATAGAAATAGGTCTATTCAGTTTTAACACAAGGATTTGCATAATCTGCTTTTAGCAAAGGAAGCTGTCTTTTGTAAACAGATACATTTCCTCAGCAGCCCCTAGTGATGCATATGTGTTTCCTTTCTTTAAGATTATCACAGTCTTTCAATTTGGTTGTCTACCGTGAAATGGAATCTATTCATCTGCCCACACTTAAGGGGTTTGCTTGCATTAAAATAGTGATTTTAAAATTATTTTTGCTGAGAAACTTTTCCTCCTAGCACCATCACACGGGGTGCCATATGCACCCTATAAAATGCTCAATACAATAAAACAATGTGATGTAACAGAAAGGAAAAGAAAAAAAGAGGTCTTAAATTTATGAAGATATGATAGAAAGGTATCTACTATGATGTTTGAAGTTAAAATTGGGCCAGAAGTTAGAAAATAAATATGTAATGCAATGGCTTACGGTTACTGATAGGTGAAATTTTTGGATAAAACTTTATTCAGTGAAAAATGCACAGTTGTGTTGACTGAAATATTTTGGGATTAAGTGGTGAATTCACCAAATTGGAGGGTGGGAGGGGACACTAAAGAATTCCCTCCAAATTTTATATATTTAATTTTTTACATTTGTTTGATTCAAAATGGCTTTCGTGTTGTAATTTCTTTCAATTTGGTAAAAACAAAACCACACCACCTCAAAGAAGATACTTTCTCTGAACCATAATCATTTTTCGGTTTTTCAGTTTACTGTGGTGTTTACGCTGAGTATTGCTATATTGTGATGCATTCTAAACCAGAGTGATGTCTTTGTGCATTTTTTCCCTCTGAGTTTGCACAGTATCTATCATACTGGGGTCCTATCTGTGACTAAGCCTGCAGACACTGTAGTGGCACAAATAATAAATAACAACAAATGCTAACCAGCTAGAGAAATAACCCTTATAATGTCTATTTGCTAACTATATAAAAAACAACAAATAGTCTTGTAGCACCTTAGAGACTAACAAAAATGTAGATGGTATTATAGTAACATCTACATGTTTTGTTAGTCTCTAAGGTGCTGCAAGACTATTTGTTGTTTTTTAAGTTTTTCCAGTTACAGACTAACATGGCTCCCTCTCTGAAATGGCTGACTATGTATAACAGGGCTGGCAAGCCTTTTCTGGTTTGAGGTCACTAACCCACAGTCAGGGGCTACACACACATTAAAAAAACCCTCAGCCTGACTGAGAAGGAGAAAGACACTCCCCAAACCCCGTTGCACACCAGAGCCTAAAAAGGCCCAGGCTAGCAGATTTTGTGAGGCAGCAGGAGAGCTTGACTACTAGCTCAGCGGGAGGAGGGGTGAGCTCAGTTGTTTGAGCATTGGCCTGCTAAACCCAGGATTATGCATTCAATTCTTGAGGGGGACATTTAGGGATCTGGGGAAAATCTGTCAGTGAGGGTCCTTGGTCCTGGCAGGAGAGTGGACTCAATAACTTCTCAAGGTCCCTTCTAGCTCTATGAGATAGGTATGTGTCCATACACACATAATGTGAGCTCTCTGACTTCCAGTATAGATCTTGCTAGGGTGATCTTATTTCTGCTTTGTTTTAGTCACATTTGTTAAATTTCATGTTCATTACACAAGGAACACACAACATAACTAGGCTCCAATTCTTGCAATGCCTGCTTTGTATTTTCTTTTCTGGTTATTTGATGATTAAATGACTATGCCAACAAAAAGGTGCTTGAACCTGAATATGAAATGTTCCGGCTATCAAGAGCATATTACTGGGGGAAAGGTTTTTTTGTTTGCTTTGTTTTTGAAAGCCTAAGACCTATTTAATGGCAACTTCCATCATAATTTAAACAGTTTGTAAAACAGCCATCTGAAATACAAATCCTGTGGTATCTCAACACTGTTTATAACTGTCTTTTTCTTAACTTAAAACCAGTATATTTTAAAAGACTTTTTTTCTTGGGAATTCTTTTTTCGACCACCAGACTAAGGCTGAATCTATATAGTATTTTTTGTTCGTGTTTTATTTGTTAATCTTTTGTGCTCTGACATCTTAAAGGTAACATCAATAGGTGTAGTAGAAACAAAAGAGACAAAATTACACACTTGAGACAGGTTGGAGTGTTTCTAGTTAAGAAGAGTTTTCAGATGTCGATTGTGCAGCAGTCAATTAAGGCCCTTCTGGAATGTTAACGTTTGCAGTCACAGTACTTCATGTAAACAGGAATGTACAGTAATACTCTTTCTACAGTGGCAGTGTTGAGGAAGTCTGGCAGTAGTGGAGTCAAACTGTAGTGTTAGTAATCTATTGCTTGTAACACAAGAAACACTGATATAATGGATCTGTGCCCTATGTTCCTGTCTTGACTAGATAAATGACACAATTGATTTGAGTGCCTGATCACTGAAATAATATTTAGCCTGAGTACATAAGAATGGGTCAGACAATGGCCCATCTCGCCTAGTATCCTGCCCAAGGCTTAAATTCTCAAAGGTTGTTTCCTGGGGCCATTCAGAACTCAAGGTGTTAGCCCCAGGGCGAGGCGGTGAGGTACACTGGGGCTTTTGCTTTGTGTGTGTGTATCAGGGGATGGATGCCAGGGCTCCTGTGTGGGTGAAAATAGTTCCTGGAGCTCTGGTGTGGTGGGCTCTGGCTGAATTTAAGTGCTGATTCTGCTGCCTCTCTTTATTCCCTCTGAATCATCCAGCCATTGAGTGATCCATCTCCTGTCATCCAGGCCTACATTCTTGCAACCAGAGGATTAGGTGGATCCTGAGCATGAGATTGTCTCCCTAATGAGCTTAGGCTAATAGCCACTGATGGATTTATCCTCCGCAAACTTACCTATGACTTTGTCTGTATGGTTGCACTTTAACATAGCAGCATGGTCACAGCACCGGTACTGGGAGAGACCTCTCCCAACACTGCAGGGAAACCACCTCAGCAAGGGGAGGAGCTAACGGCACTGGAAGCACGTTTACACTGGCACTTTGCAGCATTGTAACTGGCTGCACTCGAGGGTTGTGTGTGTATTCTCAAACCCTTGAGCAAGAAAGCTACAGGACAAAACCAAACCCTAATTCTTTTTACTATCGCCCTCCACAGTATCCCCTGGCAATGAGTTCAACAGGTTCATTCTTTGTGTTAAATCTGGTGCCTATTAATTTTATCCAGTGATCCTTACTTCTTATGTTACGTAGCGGAGAGGGGGGCGGCTAAAAAACCTTTTTCTCCACACTATTCATGATTTTATAGACGTCTATCAGATAACCCTAACCTTCCCTGCTCCCCTTAGTTATCTCTTCTAAGATAAATAGTCCCAGCTCTTCAATCTCTTCTTGTATGGAAACTTTCATATGTGTAATCATTGTTGTTGCCCTTCTCTGTACCTTTTTTCTACTCCAATATATCCTCTGTTAGATTTTTTTGGACTGTTTCATAATACATTGAATGGATATTTTCAGAGAACTATTACAATGAGTCCAAGATCTCTTTCTTGAGTGGTAATGGCTAATTTAAACCCCATCATTTTGTATATATATTTGGGATTTTGTGTTTTCCACTGCATTGCTTAGCACTCATCAAGTACCAGCTGCAAAATTTGCCACATTAGAGACCCTTGTGATTCTTTGCAGTGAGTGGACCATTCTGAAGGAGTAAAGAGGAATACGTTACATTTCTCCCCACCGAGTGGGGCCTCACTTCAAATAATTTTTCCTTGGGAATGTGGTAGATTAAATTTCTGCCAAGGGCTCATAGTTGCTGTGCTAGTAGAAGCTGCAGAAAGGAAGCGCTATGTCAAGCTATACATAAGGAGAAACCATGCCTACCATTTGAGGAGGAGGAAGGGCAGAGGGAGCAGCTTTCCTGGGGCTTGGAAATTTAAAAGGGCCCATGTCTCTCAGCTTCCACGAAGGGCACATCTACACAGCGGGGCAAAAGTTGAATTAAGCTACACAAATTCAGCTACGTCAATTGCGTAGCTAGGGTTGCCAAATGGTTTAACCAAAAATACCAAACACTCCCCCCCCCCCCCCCCCCGCCAAAAAAAAAACCCACTGGGGAGAAAAATTTAAAAAATAAAAAATACCCAGCATGGCCCCTTTAAGAAATGCTTTTGAGGCTTTTTGGCTCTAATAGGCTGCCAGCGGCCGTCCATCATCTTGCCTTCCTGCTTTGGGCCAGACAGCTCCCCTATGAAACCCGGTAAGCACCCAGTATTTTCACCTCCTGACGGAAAAAAATCAGAAAAAACTAGATATTTTAAGTGTCTGGTATTTTCTGAATTTTTTTACTGGACAGGAGGTGAAAATACCGAACTGTCTGGGTCAATACCAGACACCTGGCAACCCTATGTGTAGCTGAAGTTGAACTTGTCTTTTGGCGCTGTCTACACAGCAGGTAGTTAAAGGAAGAGCACTTTCCCTTCAACTTCCCTTACTCCTCGTAAAATCAGGAGTTGTAGTAAGAAATCCTCCAGCTCACCATTATTTCGGAATAATAGCTTACTGCAGACGCACTCTTCATTATTCCGAAATAACACTGCTGTGTAGATGTACTCTGAAATGGCAAGGGCAGCCTCCAGAATCCCAGGCTCTTTAAATTGCTCCCAGAGCCTGAAACAGCCTCTGAAGGGCTGCCAGCCCCACCCCTTCTGCTTGAGGCCCTGCCCCTTCTGGGGGCCTGGAACTGCCTGTCCCCCACTTTGTCTAGGGCCTGGCAAATACTCTCAGCCCCCCAGAGAGAAACTGTTGCAATTCTGATGTGAATCTGACCCCTAGTGGGTGAACGTTGCTGCATCATATGAAATCAAAGCTTAACAAACATGGTCAGATTGTTTTGCCCATGTATTTCTTTTAATGTTGCTGCAGGAAGCAGCTGGCACGTGAGGAGAGTGCAGTTGCTGTGCAGCAGGATGTAGTGGGCATGCTTCAGACTGAACTTGTGACTCGTGAACAGGAGTGGGTGTGGCGTCTGTGAACTGATTTGGTTTTTAAGGACAAATATTCATAGAAAACGCCAAGCACCAGTCATGCAAAGTGGGACAGCCACGACAACTTACATCCCCAGCGCCATGAACAAGAAGAGCAATTGCCAATTTGTCTTTTGATTCCAGCATTATAGCAGTGTGACCTCAAAAGTGGCCATAATGTTTTGGCTTCTTCTGGAATAAAAAAAGGAGACTCAAAATTTGTTCTTCTTAATGGAGACCCATATGTTTCAGGGAACTAACAGGCTGTGGTGCCAAGATGGTGTAGATTGAAGTTGATTACATGCAGCTCTGAGACTAGATTTGTGGGGTTATTTTAAGTTGCACAAATTTTATCAAATGTATCATCATGTATTTATCTGTGCACATACCTGATTGCTGTGTTTGGACCAGCTCTCTAATATGGGGGATCAGATTTCAACAAGGGCAATCCATGTTCAGGCAATTAGGATCTGATCCAGCTCCCATACTTTGTTGCCTGGTCTTTTCTGTTTGCGAGTACAATGGTTTTGCAATTTGCAAACCCAGTATGATGAATGTGGATTCTGCTAGAGTTGTGAAAGTTAAAAGCATGGCAGGAAAGGCATGATTGATGGCTGATAGAATTACAGATTTGGTGGATGAAGGGCATGAGGTAAGTGTAATCTATCTGGATTTTAGTAAAGCATTTGATACTCTTTCATGAAATCCAGCTTGAATAATTAATTCAGATTGATTGAGATGCTGTTGTATGATTTTAAACCTCACTGAGTAAGTATAAACAAAGAATACTGATATAGTGGGAACTGTAGGAGATGTCTAGAGCTATCGATCTGGTCTTGTATTTAACACCTTCATTAATGATCTGAAAGGGAGAATAGACAGTATTAATTAAATTCAGTAGTGATACTTCATTGGGAGGAGTTGCAAGTAAAAGTGAAAACAGTTAAATAATACAAGGGGGAAGCTGAGAAATGAGTAACATGGACCAAAAATAAGACAACAAGATTGATCTTCCAAAATGCAGGCAGGTGTATCTTGGGAAGCAGAATCTGGCACATGGCTTTTCATTGAAAGGGAAGAACATGAAAAGCAGTAATGTATAATGGACAGAAAATTCAACATGAGCTTGTAATAATATTTAGGAGAGGAAAGGATTTACCTATTCCAGTTGATTTACAAATATTTCATTTGTTTTCAATTACGTACCCAGGGAATAATATTCCTTTAAACCCTTTACCCAAATCTGTGTAGTTTTTAGCTTGAAAATGTACTTGTTGCATATGTGTATACATATTTCTGTCTGCAGCCATTGGCCAATACATGGAAATTTCCATATTAATTCTCTTCTCCGTTCTTCACTTTCTGTTTTGCAGAATGTAAATCTTGGGTGTGTATATTCTACCTGTTCAAAGCACAGGCATTGACATTAAATGCACGTGCTGTGTGATGCTCAACCAATATAGACTATATCAGAGAATGCTGCTCAAAAGCTAGATCAGAGGCAGGCAAAATAGGCTGAAAGGCCAGATGTGGCTTTCCAAGCCACCGTATCTCACCCATGGGAGCCTCTGCCAGGTTCTCTCCTTGCTTGGCCCCTGTATGCTGTTCACGGCAGCTGTCTGAATGCTGCAAGCCCATAGGAGGCTGGGAGAGGCTTTGAGCACTATTTCCACCCTCAGCAAAATCTTGCAGCTCCCAATGTCTGGTTTCTGATTAATGGGAGCTTCCTATACGCAGGAAAGGCAACATGTGAAGTATCCCTCCCCCTCCAGGCTCACAGCATTCAGAGCTACATGTACGTGGTCCCTGCCACTGGTACAGGGACATGGAAGGCAGGGACATTGGCTGAGCAACCTGCTGCACTGCTGGCTGGGAGCCTCCCAAGTAAGTACCTCTTGGCCAGAGCCTACCTCTGGCACCCCAGTCCCTCCCTTCTGCCTTTTTCCTGCACCCCTATCCCATGTAAACCAAACCCTTGGCACCTGCACTCATACCCCCTCTCAGACCCTGCACCCTGTCTACATTCCTCCTCTTGGTCTCAAAACCCTCCCAGACCTTGTATCTCAATATCCTGCCCTTGATCATAATCCAACTTCCTGCACCCCCTCCTGCCTCAAGCCACAGTCTTCTCCCAGACCCTGCACCCCTTTTCTACTGTGCCTCCAGGTCAGAATCCTCTCTTGCACCCATACTCCCTCCCATACCCTGTACCCCCTCCTGCACCCCAGTCACCCGCCCCAAGTCACAACACCCTACTTCATCTAAAGTCACTCCTCAATCCCACGCCCCCTTCTGCATCCCAGTCCCAAGCACCCTTCTGTGCCTAACCTCCATAACCCTGCACTTCCTCCATTAATACCATGGAGGAGGGTGACCCTTGACTATTTACTAAATTCTTGGAGTCGCCCCCTCCCCATCAAGAGTTATTGCCCACTCCTAGACCTTGACGTCTGAAACGGAGACTTGTTTCCAGTAATTCCCAATATAACTTGGAATAACAAAGTGCTAGCTTCCTTGTACAAAGAAATAGGCTTGGATTTTTTGTTTTAATGACTGCAGTGTTAGGTCATCACAGTAGGGAGATTTTCACTCTGCAAATGAAGCTTTATCAAATAATGTATGAACTTTAGATATTCCTCAACTTTGTAGAGAAATCTTGTGGATGAGGCTTTATTCTGTTCATTGCCTGTGGTACTGGCAATTTGGGAATAGACTTTAATAAATAAAAAGCTCCAAACCCATAAGGAAAAATGGGAAGCTACTTTACTGGCATTTTCTTCTGGTATTACATCCATTCATAATTTTTATATTTGTCTGATGGTTCTGTAAGAAATAGTCTGAAGCTGGCTATTTGTGAATATCTGCTCCATATTTACAAGAAATAAAGCCCTTATCTGGGATAAGGCGCCTGTCTTCTGTATTATTTGTAGGTGTAATTAAAGAGGAGAGCTGGGAGCACCACAGCAGCAACAACTAACCAATTATCTGAGGCTTTTGTCCCCCCAAACTCTTGGGTGATGTTTCCTAGCTGATTGGTATGGCTGGAGGAACCATGAGTGCCTATGACTTCAAGGAAGACAATACTGTTTGCAGCATTTCCGTTTGCAATTCCTTAAGGGTACGTTGACAGTTTGAGGCCCAATAATGAAAAAGATATAGAGAACAGAACCTTCATGTGTTGAAATTTTGCTCGCCTTTTGCAATTCCCCAATTGCTGAAATATTTTTAGTGTCCCTTGTATACAAAGGAAACTACTTCTCCAAAGCAAAGGTGGGGTGTTCCGAACTCACAAGGCTGGATTTGGTTTGGCTGGAGAGTATACAAGTGATACAAGATCTGAACCTCTTAGTGTGTATTGTGCTCTGCTTCCACTTCCATTACTCAGAGCTTGACATGTGGTGAAATCAAATGGATGCAAATCCTGCACTTGAGTGTTATTGGCTTCCATGCCCTGCTGCATAATAAGCGAGCTGCTTCGTATGTGTGACCCATAAGCCAAAACTATTGGCCTTAGCAGGCCTACCAGCCTTGAAATTGTCCCTTAAAATCCTGTAGTATCTTTGCAGATATCTATGAGATGTAAACTTGGAAGAACAACTGTGGGCTTGCAGTATTTGCAATCTGTTTTATGGCTCAGTGATTATACACCATTGGTAAATATACGGTCAATGGTTAACAGAAGAAACAGAAATTGTCCAATTCTTCATTAAATTAAGATACAATTCAATATGTATGTTAAAAAGGTCTTAAAATAGTTTTCTTTCTAGAGCTGAATAAATGCATTTTCGGATTAACACTTTTTCTACATGAAATGTTTGACAAAGTAAATATGAATAAAATGCATAGCATTAAATCTTCTCCTTGCAGTGTATACATAATCTCATCAGAGAAAATGGCAAGGACATTTTATATTAATTCTCTGTGTGTTATCCAAAGATGACCTTTTCCTGTACAGTATCCTAATTAGTATTTGCAAACTTGCTGAGATCTGAAAATAAACTTGGGAACATTGTATCAGTGAGTAGGGTGCCTATTTTTCAAAAAGATTTGGGTGTGTCTGGTCACCTCCTAGATGAGAATTTCTGTTTACGTAATTTTTAAAAAATGTGTTCCTTAAGTGAACACAGCAGGGTTTGTTTGTTACTCAATTAGCAAGGTTTGCCTCTATTGTCTTCAATAGATTTTCTCCTCACTTTCGCTCAAGGAAGTGAGAGGTGAAGGAAGCATAGCACTTCAAATTTAACAGTATTATAAGCCTGATGAGAAAAATAGCTGTACCTCTTTATACAGAAAGATGCCTAGGAATGCATATCCCTCTTAAGAGCCTCATCCTGAGAGGGGTTACCAGCTACAATTTCCCTGAACGTGTATGATTTTTAAAGCAATGGCTCAGAATGACACAGGTATGGATGTATTTTTTTAAAAAGCAGATGAATATTTAAAATTGATCATTTGCTGCAATCCTTGCTCATTTGCATAAAGGAGTCTATTTGACCGCAGTGAGTTTCTTTATGTTTATCGTGGCAAATCCTATAGAACTTATTAGAAGTGAAATAATAGGATTCAATACAAATTGGAGTTGCCATGTAATAGCAATTAATGACTCTGTTGAACAACAATAGAATGTCATTTATATAAACATTTTTGGATGTTTTCTACATTTTCAAATATATTAATTTCAGTTAGAATACAGAATGCAAAGTGCACAGTGCTCACTTTATATTTATTTTTGATTACTTGAACTGTAAAAACAAAACAGTATTTGTTCAGCTAAAACAAGTAGGCTACGTCTAGACTGGCATGATTTTGCGGAAATACTTTTAACGG
>JANRFK010003679.1:16495879-16506580 GCA_030068395.1 Apalone spinifera
GAAAAGCAGATGATTTTCCGCAAAAACTGGCCAGTCTAGACACAGCCGTACTGTAGAGCAATGTCTTTATCATGAAAGTTGAATATAGAATTATGAAAGTTACAAATATAGAATTATGTACCCAAAACCTCTACATTCAAAAATAAAACAATGTAAAACTTTAGAGCTGACTAATCCACTCAGTTCTACCTTTTCTTCAGCCAATTGCTCAAATAAACAACTTTGATTACAATTTGCAGGAGGCAGTGCTCCTTGCTTCTGTTTTACAGTATCACCTAAAAGTGAGAACAGGTATTAGCATGATGCTGTTGTAGCCAGTATTGCAAGGTATTTATGTACCAGCTGTGCTAAAGATTTTTGTGTGCCTTCATGCTACAGCTATAATTCTAGAGGAATTATGCTGATAATGGATTCTGCTGAATAACAATCCAAAGCCAAGCAGACTATCTCTTTCATTTTCATTAATGAGTCAGCTGCCACCAACAGAAGGTTGAATTTCTTTTTTGATGGTTCGTTTCTGCATCAGAATGTTGCTCTTTTAAGACTTCTAAAATAAGTCCCACTCAGATTTTGGTTGGTACTTCAGATTCTTAAACCTTAGGTCAATTGCTGTAGCTATTTTTAGAAATTTTACATTGATACCATCTTTGTGTTTCTCCAAATCTGCTGTGAAAGTATTCTTAAAATGAACATGCGTCAGGTCATCTGAGACTGCTAAAACAGAACAGGAGACATACAATTCTTCCCAAGGAGTTCAGTCACAATTTAATTAACACATTTTTTTAACAAGCTTAGTCAGCATGGAAGCATTGGTGGCCGAAGCGTGAAGGGGCATGAGATGAATGTATCTGGCACATAAATACTTTGCAATGCTGGCTTAAAAAGAATCATATGAACACCTGTTTTCCCTTTCAGATGAAATTGTACGTAAGAAGCAGGCAGCATTATTCCCCGTTAATGTAAACAAACTTGTTTGTTTTAGTGATAGTCTGAATAAGAAGTAGTTCTGAGAAGATTCATAAGCTCTGAATGTTTACATTGTTTTAGTTTTGAGTGAAATTATGTACCAAATAAATCTACATCTATAAATTGCACTTTCAAGATAAAGAGTTTGCAGTACAGTACTGGCATGAAGTGAACTGAAAGATACTGCACTTGATTCTCTTTAATCCGGCACACCCTGGGAAACAAGGTAGGCTGGATTAGAGATTTTACTAGGACAGAGAGGATGTTGCAGGGGCTGTGTATGAGTGGGGGATGGGCACCCTGCTCCCAGGGGCACATGTGGCCCCGCCCCCCACTCCCTAGGGGAATGGTGGGGAAAAGCCGCAGGGGAAGCATGTTGCTGCACTGCCATTTCCCCAGCTAGGGGGAGGAGGAATGAGAACTCACAGATGTTTCTGCATGTTCTCCACAGGTATTCCTGCATTAGGGACACCTGGAGTGCAGAGGTTCAAGTGTATCTCTTTATCATTTTTGCACTGCAAATATTTGTAACAAAAATATTAAGTGAACACTGTACATTTTGTATTCTGTGTTATAATAGAAATCAATATATTTTACATTTTAGAAAAAACATCCAAAATATTTAATATATTTCAATTGGTATTCTAGTTAACAGTATGATCAATCAGATTAATTTTTTTCAGTTAATCATGTGAGTTAACTGTGATCAACAGTCCTAATTAAAATTAATATTTGCTAAGGAAGCATAAATTTTCTGTAGGGTTTTAAATCACTTTAGATAACTTGAAAGCAAAATTATCATTCTTTATAAATTCTATAGGATGGTTCAAAAAGCTATGAAAAGAGTAATTTTAAGTTAAATTATAGAAGAATTTTTCATGAGGGTTACTGAAAGAAAGGTTTGGGGTAATATTGCTTACCTTTCATACACATTTCAAACTATAGTGTGTTGAGATTCCACATTGAAAGTGATGCAAGTTCATGCATTTAAGAAAACAAAATGAAGGTCATGCTTATAGGATGGGGAAATGTATTATGAAAAGCCATCAGTCAGAAAATAACATAGTTAACTATTGTCCGTGATACCTGCAAGATGTGGTGGAAATGCATAATCAGGGGAATATGAAGAGGAGAAGAGCTGTTATTTCCACTGTCTATAATGTTAGTGAGAACACTGACTTGCAGTTCTTATCCATACTTAATGAAGGATGCAGAGAAATTGAAAAGAGTTGAGAAAAGAACCACGAGAATGATCAGAGAAGTGGAAAACTTGCTGTTACAGTGTGAGACTAAAGAAGCATCATCTACTTAATTTATATTCAAAATCATGAACTTGGTAATTTAGTGTGAGTACCGTTGGGACAAAGCTGGAATTTTTGGTAATATTTTTGAGTCCTGTGTGCCTCATTCTGGCCTATTTATGGCATTCTTACTCAGCAGGTTGGACAAGGACTGTTTGCTCTGGACAGGCTAAGAGATGGGTGTCACCTGTCCCCATATCAGTGGAGCATTTGTGAAGGCAATGTAAAATTCAGGCACCAGGACATTGGCACCTAGCAGTCAATGATCGAGAAGAATATATCATTTTGTTTTCACCTCTCAGCAAGGAAGCTGAGCCACTTCCACCAACTTGAGAAGAAAGAGCTCAGCGGCATGAGTTGGTTGCTGGAAGGAGTCAGGACTCTTGCGTGGGGTCTGACCAAAGAGATCTGACTGAGACACAGGCTCTCTTTGGTCAGTGGAATTCACTGTGCTTGGCTGAGCTCTGTGTTAACCAGAATTGTCAATGCTTTCCCTTAAGGATTTTCTGTGCTGTGTTCCAGTAACTTATACTTTCCTATTTTGTGAGAGCTACCAAATCCAGTCCAAACCTCAGTGATGTGAGTTTTTTCTCAGCACTGCCCTATTATTACCAGCTGACACTCCCTACTATGAAAATAGGTGATATGAAAAAGCCAAGCAACACCCATGAAACAATCGAGAGAAATGTGCTGTACAAGCCTCTACTAGCAAACACTCTCAGTTGGACTGGCTGAATGGCTCTCAGGCTTGTGGGTGTCTCAGAGCAGTGTAGCTCACACTAGAGGAAGAATGAGACCCATAGGGGACCTAGCCGCAGAAGGTGTTCCTTCTGTTGAACTTCCTCAGACCTGCTGAGGAACAAACCTGGACATAGGTTGGGCTGGAGCAGTATTGCATTTGGGGTTGTTTATTGGTACAGATTCTTAAGGGTAAAGTGATTCACACACACACATCACATTCCTGGTGGCAGTTGGAAGGCAGGCTGCAAGTGTAGTTTAGATTACTTTTGATTTTGCTGGTGGCTGGAGTGTTGGCTAGGCATCAGCTTCCCAGAGACTTGACCATGATGTTCCTTGGGAGATCCCTTTGGATCTCCAGGAGGCTTTACTTTCTCTGGTCCAGTCTCAGGTTTCTGCTGTGATGTTACATCTTGTCCGAGCGAGTGAGCGAGAGAGATTTTCTTACCGCTTCTCAGTTTATTTATTTGCTTTGCAGGGTCTTTGTCTGCCTTAAAAGGTTGCGGATCCTAATCTGTCGTTTTGGTTGGGTATTTCTCATTCACACCTCACACACATTCCACAGGTTACATACATATTCGTAAGCAACATGGTTTCTAGGCAAAGTGGGGGTCTCATGGCCTTGAGTACAAGAAATTACATTGTACTAAAGATAACATACCAAAGGCATGATAAAAATCTTCACAAATTATAATTAAGAAAATCAAGGTCAGGGAAGAAGATAAAAGCAGAGGAATATGTCCAGTTAGCTAGACTCCAGTGGAAAGGGGGGGCGGGGGAGGGGGAGGGGATGGTGCGACTAGTTACACCTTCTGGACACTTCCAAAAGAGTGCATAGGGCATAGCACTGATTCTGCAGAGGCATGAGGAGGTTTTTCATCCTAGACATATCTTTACTTGAGGGGACAAAACTCAAAGCTTTTGGAAGCTGAAGCTATAGCTAGGAGAAAAATAAATGTAAGTTTTAAAAAGTGGGGCATAATTATGCATTGGAACAACTTAGTGAGGGATGTGGTGGATTCTCCATCACCTGACATCTTTATATCAAGCCTGGATGTCATTCTAAAAGACATGCTGTAGTTAAATCAGAAGATTCAGGGATCACTGCAAAATTTACTGGGTGAAATTCCATTCTGCCATGCAGGAGGTCCTTAAAATTTGAATCAGAGTATACTTTTCTCAGTGAAAGTAATTATTATAATTTTTGAAGGGTAACAAGTGCTTTTGCCTGTTTAATATACTTCATCAGATTTTGCATGTGGAGAATGGTTTGGCTTGATGGAAGCAGGGGTACCATTTCAGATTTTGGTGGTGGGGCAACCTGTGCATGCCCTGATGGGGGGAGAGTGATAGAATGGGGGGGCAGATGAGGACAGAGGTTTCAGCAGTGTTACTGAGTACGCTAAGTACAAAGCAAGCAGCAAATCGGGCGGGGGATTCCATTTGCCTTCCCCCTCTCTCCCGCCACACACACATCATCATCATCTCTTTCTAGGGCTACTAAGGCACTAGACAATTCTAGGATTTTTTGGCAGGTAACTTAGCAATTAGCTGACAGGAGCACTGCATCTAATTCCTATATAAAAGAAAGAAAATTTAAATAAATATTAGACCCACTCAGCTCTAATATTAACATGTTCTGACATCTTGTGGCAAGTCACTTAAGGGACACTGGTTAGCCTTGATATGTTAATATATGTTCATGTTCTTACTTTCTTACTAACTGCAGAGAGAGAGAGACTGTCAGGACTCCTGGGCTCTATCTCAGCTCTGGAAGGGAAGTGGATTACAGCAGGGGGCAATTACATTTGGGCAATGTGAGTGGGAGCAGCAAAGGAAACATATTTGGCTCGCAGGCCATAGTTTCCTGACCTCTGATCTATTCCTTTCCTAATAATTCCCAATATTCTGTGGGGGGGTTTTAGTTTTTAAACTGCCACTGCACATTCAGCAGATGTTTTCAGGGAACTATCCTCAAGGATTCCAAGATCTCTTTCTTGAGTGGGAACAGCTATTTTAGATCCTAGATTTTACATTTTTTTGTATATAATTGGGATTATATTTTTTCATGTGCATAACTTTGCACTTAATACTGAATTCCATCTGCTCTTGTGCCGTCCAATCTCCCAGTTTTGTGAGACCCCTTTGTAACTCTTTGCAGTCAGCTTTGAACCTAACTATTGGAGTAATTGTATAGTATCTGCAAATCTTGCCTTATCACTATTTACCCCCTTTTCAAGGACATTTAAAAGTTTAACAATATTGGTCCAGCTGCAAATCCCAGCACCATAACACTCATTGCTACTCCTCCCCTCACCCCAGCTTTTAACGATCTGGCAATGTTTTCATGATGATCTAATGATCCCTTAATTACTTGAATGACTGGTCTTTTGTTATTCTTAATTACCCGCCTCCCTCTTTTTATAACAGGCTCCCTACCTCAAAGCCAAAGCTGTAGCTCAAACTCTATTGCAGTTAAGAGCTGCCTTTGGAACCAGGGCATGCAGATTTAAGCAGACCTCAGATATGAAATCTAGAGGTTCAAACTTGGGGTGGGGGCTACTGCTCCTCTTTGTCTCCCATAAATGGCAGCCATAGGTGGAAGAATCTGATCCCCTCCTGGAAGTCACACATTCTGTGACTAGTTCTGGGGCAGGGCTTGCCAGATTGCTGGAGCAGCATTTTCATGGCTGGCGCAGTGGCTAAGGTTGGAGCTGGAGCAGTTGCCCTGTTAGCTGTCAGCTGCAGTGGAGCAGGAGCCCCAGGGTCACTGGAATAATGGTGGAACTGGAGCAGCTTGATGCCCAGCAGTGCTCTGTTTGTGTTTTCCTCCCACTCTTCCATCCTGGGTGTTAGCAGTAAAAGTCAGGGACAGGTCACGGTCCTCTGTACGTTTTGTTTTTTTTTGTCTTTAATCTGTCCCCGACTTTTATTAAAAATAACTGTGACAGAAACTCAACCTTAGGGCTGGACAGATTGCTTAGAAGAAATGAGAACTGTTCCTAAATTTGAGATGGACCATTCTGAGGAAATTGAACATGACTGGGCTGAAGGATGGAAAGGAGGTTGGTAGAATATAAAAATGAGAGCTATCATGTACGTGGCTTCTGTATCCTTGTTCATGTAAAAAAATTCTTAAAGTCACCGTATTGCTTATTATGTCTTGACATAATGTCCCATAGAGATAGATTACTCAAATGGGAGTTGGAAGGGGTCCTTATAAACTGAAGTCAGCGTGGAGCCTTTCCATAGACTTCACTGGGAACTGGATTGGGTCTGAAATCCAAGGCTTTCAGAAGTGTTTGAGAAGATCTGATTTAAAGTGCTGATCACCTACACTTAATATCAGAGAATTGTGTACTTTGTCAAATATTGCCATTTATGGTGTGCTTATATATCGTATCGATAGAAAAAAATGACAGCTGATTTATTGACTGTGACTAGCATGAACCCCAATAAGATGAAATACATAATAAAGGACTTTACATTGTGACACTGAAATGATAAAGTTAGGTCATCTATTGAATGAAGAACAATATGGCATGTTGAAGCACTCAACACCATAACTGTCTGTGTATAGTGGATTAACATTACAGATTTAAATGTAATGTTCTGGGCCTCTAAAACATGTTTCTTAATCAGCTTCTTACAGCCCCAGACATTCTCTTTTTCTTTTGGTACGCATTTAATTTTAGTGTGAGAACTGCATTTTTTGGCATTTCCTATATTAAACTATTTAATAATCACGTTTCACTTGGCAGATCTGTTTTGATGGCAACAGGGTTATGGTCTGTTCTTCAAACCATGCTGGGATGTTGCCTCAGTTTTAAGGCAAAGACGGATATTGTAAATTTTCTCTGCTGCAATGTTGTCAGAGTTGCAGTTAACATTGGCTCTGAGTGTCCCAATTTATTATTTCCTTTGCTTTAAATAAACTGTTTAGAGAAGGTATTTGCTCTGCAAATAGCGGCTCTGCAATAAGTTAGGCAAACACTGTTCCAAGAGGAGCAGAGGGAAAATCAGCTTTTCCCATCTCCTGTGGCATTTACAATAACTACTGCATTTGCCAAGGTAGAGTGCTTTGCTAATGTTAGAGTTCATTAGTCTCTATTTATTGTTTGTTCCATTCAGTACACTATGAGCCCTTCAGTTTGTCCCACTGTAGCTAAGTGCATGATTGGGGGAAAAAAACTAAGGGCCCAAAAGTAATGTAAAGAGAAATCATTCTCCATTTGTGCAAATCATTTGCAGTGACAAGTTTGTGAAATTGAATAAAGTCGCAAAATGGATGATAGATGCTCCGATACAGAATCACCAATTGAAAACAAAAAAGTTATTGCACAGTGAATGAGCAGATCATTATAAAGTATCCAGAGAGGTAGCATTGCTCAATTGGGTGCAAATGAAAGCGTGCCTGGATAATCAAAAAACACAAATAGAAAATCCCAGCAAGGAAATGACTGGCGGTACCTCATAATATGCTGTTGATTTCACTGCCTGGTAAAGATAACTACCATGTTTTCTAGAAAACAAATATCCAAAATGAACAGAGATTAGGAATGCAGAAGTATTTAGCTATAATTATTAGATCTAGGAGGAAAGCCTTCATCCTGCATTGTTACTAAATAGTTGGTTAGCTTCCTGTGTGTCCTTGTTAGGAATGTCTATATCCAGAGTAGTAGTATATGTGCTCACATACATTGCTTGGGCAAAATGTGTATGTTCCTTGTGGAAGTGAGGTCTCTATGATACATTTCACATGCCACATGCCTTTGACCACCACTGCTGCACTGTGCTTAGGGAAGTGAAGACAAGTGCTTATGTCTGAGGCCATAAAGAGAGGGGAACCAGCAAAGAGCGGAGCTACGAAAGAGAAGGGGACCATGATTAAGGCAACAGATGAGAGAAATGATCTTTATAGCAATATTCGTTGTGGGTATGAGCTGGGCAGGATTGTATTTGTCAAGACCAGAGAGAAGTATGTTGGAATACTTGAGATTCACTGGGAGAGCAGGATGAAAGGTTTAGCTATGTGAACGGGTAGAAATGGCTGTATTTTAGCTATGTAAACTCCTGTTGCTGATTGGCCCATGATGCCAGCCTCCACTGATCTCTTCATCTTTTTAAACAACCCCCTTTTCTGGTTTCTCCTTTGCTGTCTCTCCTGTTAGGGAGGCACTTCCCATACTCATCTGCAAAACTAGTGCACTGTTGTTTTCCTTCCAATCCCACCTCGGAACTCTCTCCTTTTCCACAATGCCCACGGAAAATTATGACAATGGTCGGTGCTGTTTGCATGCTGACCAATGTTGCCTGTTGTTCTGACCAATACCGTCTCACTGGTTGTATCTATCCGTTGTCTTAGAAGGTAAGCTCTTTGGGGCAAGGGCTGACTTACTGTTCTGTGTTTGTACAGGACCCAACACAGTGGCATCCTGGCCCATGACTAGGGCTCCTAGGTGCTATGACAATACAAATAATTAAGGTAATAATTATGCTTGAAAACTCCTGATTCTTAAGCCTTTGCCAGGCATGAAGCCAGGAGCCTCTCCTTTCACCCTTCCTTCTGCTCCCGAGCTTCTTTCACCGTCTGTACATATTTAATAGACTATTTGACATTCCCTTGCCCAAAGACTGGAGAAGCTGGGAGAATGTTGTGGGGGTGTTTCCTATATCTCCAGTTGTTTGAGTGTCACTGTTCTTCATGGCAGTACCCAGGCTGGATGTGGCCTGCAAATTAGTAACATTCCCATAGTCATATCTGTCAAACAAGATGAACTAATTTTGATCTCACCTAGTTTTATCCTGATGTAATTCTATTGACTTTTTTAGTGCTATTTCTGACTTACATTAGGGTGATTCAATCTGAAGCAAGTTTTAGTTATATGGCCTCACACTAATACCTTGATTTCTGAAACTGAAGTGGTATTCTATAAATCTGACAAATAATGTACACAGAATAGGATATTGTCCTCGGTGAATGATAACTTTTTGCTAGAAGATGAAATCTCAGGCCAAATTGAACAAAATTGATGATGAATCACAGTCTGAGAAATTTTTCTTCGAATCAAAGAACTTGATCCTGAGATAATGTTTTATTACTATGATTTTTTTTCTGTTCTGTCAAATGTTTGATGTGAACCTAACAATTTGATTTAATAGCTGTTGAGGTAGTAGAATGCAAACACAATCACTGTAACACTGTATTTTAAGTGGTTCCTATCACCTGCCTAGAATTTTTGATCAAATCATACAGTTCAATTAGCTACATGTTATATAATCTATAAAGATATGATGTCTATAGATGTGCTTAATATATACTTTTGTACAGGTGTAGAGTTCCAGAAGGTGTTTTCTTATCTGCGGTTTTAACCTTACTGGTGTAAAAGGGTAATTTAAAGAAGAATCTTATATTGATGTAATAGTAAATCATGTGACCTCTAAACAACACTTAATGTACTAGCATGAATTGATACACTATACAAAGATTACCAATAAAAAGCATGGTCCTCACTCTTTGCCCTTGGAAATCAAAGGCAAAACTCCCACTGAAGCTGATGAGAACAAATTGAGATCCACTGTCTTTGTTTATGATGATATAGTTCAGCACTTTGCAGTTTTATATAAATAACAATGGTGTTTGCTAAAGCTGTATTTTTAAGTGTTGTAAGGATGGCATAAAGAATGAGCGGTCTGGTTGTTAAAACCCCGGAGGCACATATACAACCTGCTGGCATGTACGTTGTGATTATCAGCATTTCTAACATTTGCGAGCCAGTAAAAAACAAAGAATCCTTATGCATAACTTTAAGAGCCAAACCCTAATCACTTGTACAAAACATGAGTATTGAGAAGTGAAAGCAATGCACACACAACCAAAATTACTTGTGTGTTGCTCAGTTCTAAATTTATTGTAATCTCCCTTCACATCATTTTGGACAGCTCAATGAAAGCTTCTTCTCTGGTTTAAAAAGAAAATAAGATGTTAGGATTCAAAAGGAAAGGGATAAAAATAATACTGAGAATATTATAGTGCTATTATATAAATCAGGGATATTTCTTTTCTTGAATACTGTGTTCAGTTCTGGTCAGCCAGTCTCACAAAGGATATGTCAGAAATATAGTGAAGCTTAGAGACAGGTGATGAAAATGATTGGAGACATGAAAAGATTACAGAGAGAGAGAGAGAGAGGGTATGTCTACACTACAGTGTTAATTTGAGTTAGCTTAATTCGATTTAACTATTTCGAATTAAGTTAATTCAAATTAATGCATCTACACAGAAAATGCATTTTGAAATAGCATTTTGCTATTTCGAAATAGCGTGTCCACACTGAGTGGACTCTGAATCGGAGTTAAGGCTGGCCGGAACCAGTGCCGGCAGGGCACCAGGTCAGGACCCCCTGTGTGGGGCTGCTGCCTGCGGCTATCTGAGGTCCATGCTTAAAGGGACCCTACCCCCCATCCTGTACAGCCAGTTCTCAGGTGTCTCTGCTTGCTCATCTACCTCAATGAGGGACAGCAAAGCATTTGTGTCTCGGAGTGCTCTGGATGCCCTCACTCGGGACACCCTACCAATCTGCAACATGGAGACGGAGCTGCCCCTGGACACTCTGGCGCATCTTGTGGACGCATTGCCATCAGCCTGGCTGCACTTTCTGCAGGCTGACATCCGGGAGGTCCATCGGGGGGCTGT
>JANRFK010003679.1:16512746-16528304 GCA_030068395.1 Apalone spinifera
CGCTTCTTTGCCTATGCCGGGTAAACTAGTTTACATGGCTCCGTCGACAGAGCCCTGTAGTCTAGACAAACCCTAATTGATAAAGATTGACAATAGAACTGTATGAGCCCCAGTTTATATAGCATTCCACAGTCTTTGCTATCAGTTCAGTATGGAAGTTGCCAATTCATAAATTTCCTATTCATATGAAGGCAAAACACTATTTATTTTCAAATAAACCCTAATTCTCAACATTACCTTACAGATAAGGTGTAGTCATTATTAAAACAACTGAATCTTCGTGTAAACTGTCACAGAGCTAAAGCAGAGCAAATAAGTTTTGCAGAGCAGCAAGACCTAAATTGACCTTATCCGGTAGGGTATTGCAGATCTTTCAGTGTAAAACAGCAGCAATGAGGCATGTGTAACATACAAAGAGCCAAACCAGTGGCACCTTGGGGGACAATAGTGCTCTTCTGAATACAGCTATTGTGCTTCACAAGAAGTGTAAAAGTGAGACAGACCATATATTTTAACAGGCACTTTTACTTAATAAAATGTGATATGCGTTAAAGATACATACTTCAGTTATCTAGCTACAGTTCTCTGTAATGTGAGTATACCCATCACTGCTGTATCTAATTGCAAGCAAATCTACATAAAGTAAATGTTAAGTCAGTAAAACTCTCTGCTCTTTCCTTGGGTAACACTGTAAGTTTGTGTTGGGTAAGAATATTTGTCATGCTCTAGCTATTGGGAGGAAAGCTAATGTAAAAGCGCTGTCTCTCTCTTGTTTAGGACTAATACCCTACATCGCAGTCTGATGCCACAAGAGAATTCATGCATAAAGGAAATTTTGTCTTGTAAGACTGAGCAATTTAAATATTAATTTACAACAGCTCAAAGACACTTTCTATTAACTAGGCGAATTAGTTGGCCCTGATCTGCTGTGCTTTGTCTGCTTTGTGCCATTTACTCTGACACAAAGCAGATATAAACTCAATGGATCCTGCCACTTGAAGTGGATACTTTGCTGGTGTAGGATAGCTGTAGTAACTCTGCTCCACCCTTGTTCTGGCATGGAGCGCAGAGGCACGGCCAGGGAAAAGGGGGGCTCCAAGAGCATATTGTTATGCCCCAGGTACTGGAATGGTCTCTGAGGCATCCTACCTATTGTCACTTGCACCTGGGAATCAGCCCAGCACGAGACCAGTGACAAGACTGGCAGTGGATGGGGCACAGGTGGCTTATCTCCCATAACTGCATCATGCACCCTTCAGGAACAGCAAAGGACCTGACCACTTTTAAAGGTATACTTTCCTGAATTTGTCACGCGAGACAGTCAGACTTTTCAGGATGTATTTTGATACAGACTATTTTGTCGTATTATTAATTTGTCTTGTGGAATGACCTAAAGGCCTTGTTCAGGATTAGGCCCTTTGGTGTAGGCACTGTACAGAGACACAGGAAGGAATACAGCTTAGCACCCAAATTTCAGATGAGATTTCTTGGATGTGCAGCTCCAGGGCAGCCCAACCATACAAGTGCTCCGGGGCTGAGCATTCACAATCTATACTTCTAGGGAAGCCCCCATATAGGGGCTGCGCCAGGGTTTCCAGACTCCTGGGCCAGCTGGCTTGCAATACTGCTATACTCTGGAACAGGCAGCTTTGGGAGCCAGCTTGCTCAGGAGTCTGGAAGCCCAAAAGGTACCCAGGTTCTGAGCAGTCTGCATGGCGGGGCTGCCCCAAGGCCTGGCAGCTGCTGAATGAAATTGATGATCCCTTCAGTTCCACTGCTGACAAGTGTACCAATTTGAGTAAGCAATTGTTAGTGTTAAGAAGCATATTGTGTTCCAGAAACACCATGTGCCTGTGTGTCTGAAATGAACCTTTTTTGATATCTCTGGTTTGGGATAAATGTTTAAAAAATTGGTCTTGTTCCAATCAGATTAGGCATGATATCAAATTTCTGAATATTAGACTGTCTTACAAACTGGAAATCTCCAAGTGTTGGCCAGCTCTCCTTTGATTATCATCCTGCAGAAGCACAAGCTCTTAAAACTTGAATTGTGGAACAATCTCCATGAACTGTTTTCAGTACAGGGTCTATGACATGCAGTTGGTTATACAGTTCTGCTTTCATTCAGTAGAGGGCATTGGCATATATACACAGTTATGAGGTCATTACTGTTCTTTAGATTTTTTTTTTTGCGTTTGATTTGATTTGCACCATTGTTGAAATGTTAATCTGACTGTAATATATGGTGTAATAAATTCTGTATGATGAAATAGCTGATATGCATTTGGAGATACAGTGGAAAACACTGAGAATGGTGAGCATAAAAACAATTCAAATCATAATGATTCCTCTGTTTACAAACACTTTTCTGCTGCATCATGTTTATTCATCTGTTAGTGTGTAGGAATTAGGTATTTGAAAGTTGGCATTTATTCAGGCTATGTCTAGACTACAGGGTTTTTCTGGGATACCTCCAAAACTCCGCTACATCAAGGGAAGGCATCTGCTCTTCCACTTTTTTGTGTGGAAGAACAGACGCGCTCTTTCGGAAGCCCTGTCTTCCTCCTCCACGAGGAAGAAAGGCTCTTCCAAAAGAGGGTTTTTTTCCGAAATTTGGTCCAGTGTTAGATGGGCCAAATTTTAGAAAAGCCTCTTCTGAAAAAAATACCAGAAAAAGGTATGCAAATTGCATTCCTTTTCCAGATAAAGTCCCGTAGTGTAGACATAGCCTCAGCCTCCTAGGGCCTGCACTACTGTTTGTGTCCATTTGTACGGTACCTTTGGAAATTTGTATTTGGCACTTACTTCACTACTAGAAACTCTATATGAGGCATGAACTTCTAAATGTAAGCATTTATGTTTCATCTGTGTCTAAGAAGTTTGCTATTAAAATATCTTTTCATAGTTACTTTCTCAATATGTATGTGCTTATGTCTTTGCTCAGAGAGACAGGCCCCCCAAAATGAAGCATTCATGTAGCTTCCATGAACTTCAATAGGAGTTGCTCAAATCTGGGAGAACATCTACGCATATACATATATGTAAATATACATATTTAGGGCAGTATAGATTTTATGGTCTCAGGAGTGTGGGTAAAAGAGCAAGAAACATTGCTTTATGTACAATCTGGTTGTTTTTAAGTCTTAAGCCCTGCAAATTCTGAATATTTTCCAGCAATGTAATCTTGAAGCTTTATTAGAAAGGGATTGAGAGAAAAATATTAGAAAATACTTCATTAGTAATTATCAAATGATAGTTTGATTTCCCCTGTTGAAGTATTACTAGATATATCCTGTTCATATATAAATAGATTCATAGAGTCCAGTTTATAGTCCTGCTGATGTGGCCTCATTCTGTGAGGTGTTAAGAACTTCTGTGAGATGGTACGTGCTTCCATCTCTAGTTGATTTTACATAGACTTGAGGGCCATGAAGCACCGCAAACAATGGAGGCTGCCAAGCATCTCTTCCAATTATTAATAAAAACGGAGAATGTTCCTCAGTACATGATAAATGCTCAGTGCCTTTCCAGAGTGGGTTCTTCAGCACTCGGTGCCCACTATCTGCTTGCTTGTGTTGTCCCTGTTCCGTACCATGTTTATTATGAGTTTCACATTTAGCACTTTCTATTTCATTTCATTTGCCTCTAAAAAGATTTAATAACAGAGGAACATTAAAAATAAATTATAGGTCTCTGCAAGTGTTTATCATAATTTATTAACAATCATTTTTCTTAATCATTGATCCATAATTACTAATGAAACCTTTATAATGTTCACTTGATTTTTAAAGTACTACATATAATAACCTGGAGAGCAGTAATAGCTGCTATGTGTAACATCTTAATAACCTTTGGCCTTCCCCATTCCCTGCTTATTTTCTTTAAGTTCAACTGAGCTTCTGATTTATCATTTTCATTTCAGAGAGGAGACTGGGTTGGTGGAATAAAATATAAATATTTATTCATCTATATACAGTAAAGAGCTATATAAAAGTGGATATTCTGTCAGTAACAATATACTTCATGTGGTTGCTTTGCATTTGTGGACTATTGTAGAAAATTCTTCAACGCTCATCATGAAAAATGAAATTAACAAGGCTCTGTTGAACAGCACTCTGAACTCTGATCACATTAATATTTCATGTTTTTACCACCACACACACTCGTGTGTGGAAAAGAGCTGCACATGAATGAGTGGGGACTCCTTAGATGTGGTGATCAATTGAAGGCAAATAGCATTCATCAGGGCTGGATAGCTTAGACAGGTCATGAGCCACTTAAGCACAGGGCAGATGCGAGTTCTACTCCAAAGCTATCAATGTGATAGTTTTTATATTGATGCCAGAGAGATGGATGCTACTTGGTAGTGGTGGTGAGCACTAACCCTTGGTTGTTTTCAGTGCTAGTTTTCCTTGGTTAGCCCTCTCCTTTTGCTTTGTTTTGCTCTCTCTCAGGCTCCACACTGCCAGCCTCTATTCCTCCACTATCACCTTCCTTCTCTTCCCATTGTAAATTCCCCTCCCACTTCCTGCCTAAATGGAGGCTGAGGTCTTGAAACCCTGGCCCTTCTTGTGGATGCTGAACTGTTTCATTGTCTTCATTAGATCAGTTTTACAGAGCCACAATACAAATATAAAATAGTTTAGTAACATATGGATGCTTAGCCCCACAATATTCTTCCAGATCTGTTTTGGGAGAATAGTGATAGAGATGCATCTGTGTTAGTCTGATGTAGCTGAAACAAAAAACAGAACTATGTAGCACTTTGAAGACTAACAAGATGGTTTATAGGTGATGAGCTTTCGTGGGCCAGACCCACTATTGATCTGAGGAAGTGGGTCTGGCCCACGAAAGCTCATCACCTATAAACTATCTTGTTAGTCTTTAAAGTGCTACATAGTTCTGTCTTTTGTTTTGGGAGAGGAGGTGTTTCAGTTTCACCTGCTTCCTAACACCAAGCAATCTTTTAGTTTCCAGTGTGAACTTACCTTTATGTATGTGAAATGAATTTTATTGTAATGTTGTTGTGGTTTGTAACACACATCCCATTTGTTCAGTGAAGAGTAAGAAAATCCCTGCTGGCAGATAATCAGTGCACTGACTGACCACTTGATGGCATCACTCTGATGTATGGGAACTGTATCCACTTCCCCAGCAAGACTGTTCTACGTCTGCGCTTTCAAATGTTATTCCAGAGTAATAAAGAATGAGAAGAGCGATTAATATGCTTCAGTAAGTGAAATGAAAGCCAGAGCTGTAGCTTCATAGCTTTTTCCCTCCCTCTAATGTATTGCTTAGCATCCATCCCTTAAGTTCTACAGGCTGGTAGCTCTAGCAAGTGTGTGGCCGGGTTAATGTGACTATGAAGAACTTTGGCAGTTCTTTACTTGCTGACATGTGGCTTTGTTCTTCTCAAGGCAGCGTTGAAAAACTCCCTCCTCAGCACTCCAGATGGGATTTAAGTGCTTGGTTAAAGGAATAATAAGACTTCATCAAAACAAAATAATGTATCTGATATGGGAGAGGGCTTTTTAAATTAAGGATTCTTGTTTATTTGCTCTTTTCCAGCAAATATTGTTAAATCTTCAGTTGACACATCCAATGATCGTTCAGCGGTGGAGGGCCTATTGAGAGCTGCATGGCAATATCACGTGAACATTTCATGTAAAGGGAGGACACTTGGCAATTATTCCTGCCACATTGTAGGTGATGTAGATATGTACATACATCAAACATCAGCTAGCTACTAAAGAGATGACACGTTAGGATGGTTAGGGTGCTCAAACAATGTTCATAGTAGGGGTGCTGAGAGCCATTGAACCAAGTTTAGAGTATAAGAGCTAGTCCCAGCTGCTGTGTATTATTGTAGCTCAGTTGGCATTAACAGAGGGTATTTTACAGTAGCTAAGGTTCTGACTCCCAAAATGATTGCTTACTTTCTGTTGGGCACTTGATAGTCAAGAGCGGCCGGAGGCTGGCTGTGGCAGCTGTAGGCAGAGGTGCTATCAGCGCCTCCACCTGCACGGCCGTCAATGGCTGTGACGTCATCACGGGGCACCAGGGCCAGCAGTGCCCTAGGCAACAGTTTGCCTAGGCTCATGGGCCGCCCCTGTTGATAGTCAATATGAAATGGGTTGAAGGTCTCACACCAGCTTCTAGTGGACAATTCTTACTACAACAGTTCTCAGTAATGGCAACAGGAAGTAATGGGCCCCCTTGCTCTCAATCTCAGCAGAGAGGCTAAAAACCTAAATAGGGCATGAAAACAGAGCCAGCAGAGGTAGGGGCTTTCAGTCAGGATTGATGCTCATTGGCAGGATACAGCAGGAAATATGAGGCTGCTGCTGTTACCCTTGATATAGCTGTTCTGTGGATAAGCTTTTATTTCCCATGACTATTAATCCTGCAATTCTTATATGCACTAGATTACCTTCTCAGGAGTTAAAAAAACCCCTAAAAGTACCATTCTTTTTTCTCTCACTGTTTTTTAACTGCTGTTTCATATTTTGGAATGTTTTGATGGAAAAATTACATGCTCTCAACAAGAAGTTGTTCCATTGCTTTGACCAGCTCAACAACTTCCTTTTGGAAACTTTCAGCCACCTTAACTTGACTGAAGATATGTCTACACAGCAGTGTTACTTTGGAATAACTTATGTTAGTCCCAAATAACATAGTGCATGTCTACAAATATTGTCAAACTGGAGGACTTCTTACTCCAACTCATGATAACTCTCATTTCACAAAGAATTAGAGAAGTCAAAGGGAGAGTGATCTTCCTTCAACTTCCTTCTGTGTAGACAGCGCCAAAAGCTGAATTAAGCTATTTCTACTTCAGCTACGAAATTGATGTAGCTCAAGTTGCGTAACTTGATTCAACTTTTCTCTGCCGTGTAGATGTGCCCTGACTATGGTTGTCTTCAGCTCAGCAGTAGAGGCTGCTGCTTTTACAAACAGAGTTCCTGGGTTTGATTATGGTTGCCACTGCTGACCCATCCTTATGTTCCATTTGCAGTAGACCCTCTGGGTGCTTCTAGACTGCAGGGTTTTTTTCAGAAAAATGGCCATTTCTCAAAAAAACCCCCAAAAAACGCACTTACATCCACACTGATATTGCGTTCTTTCAAAATAAAATTGAAAGAATGCAGGGGGTTTTCCAACATTTGTAAACCTCATTCTATGAGGAAGAACACCTTTTCTGAAAGAGCTCTTTCGGAAAAAGGTATGTGTGGACGCAGAAGAGGGAGGTTTTTTGAAAGAAGAGTCCTCCAGGAAAATGCACAGGTGCCCTGGTGGCCACTCCATCCATAGTAATCACAGCTTATATGCGAGAGAGCGTCCAATGAGTGTGGACACTATCTTTCAAAAAAGCAGATCTTTTTTGATGCACTTTTGAAGTGTGGACACTCTTTCAGAAGTTTTTTCGAAAAAAGCCTTCAGTCTAGATGTACTCTCACAGTTACAGACACCTCAGGAATGGAAGTTGTTGGGTACTGTGAACAAAACAATATAGTTCTTTCAAAAGTTTACAACTGAACATTGAGTTAATAAAGCTGTGAAAATTTATTAAGCAGAAGAAAAATGCTGCTTGTAACCATCTCAATTTAAATGAAAAAGCACAGAAAATTTCCTAACCTTGTTAATTTTTTTAAACTTACATTTTTTATTTTTTAAGTAGTTTAATTGATTTTGTTTTTGCATCTGCTGCTTCCTGATAGTGTACTTCTGATTTCAAACAAGGTGTATGGTTGACTGGTCAGTTCATGTTTCTGCTATTCCTAACTCTGATATTCTACTGTGCTGAGAAATGGTTAAAAAGTCACAGCATCAAACCTAATGGTCCACTGGTGATGTGCTGTGCACCAGGTTTTGAGCTTGGCTCTCAGCACCTGTGCTGGCTGAGGCTGAGTTCATCTGGAGAGAAAATATGTTTAATTGATGGAAACAAGCACTTTGTCCTGTTCTTAATTGAACAGCTCCAAGTGACCCACCCTGAGTGGCACTGAAGTATTTTGAAACATGGTGTGTCTAACCTCCCTTCTCTAGAAGGACAGCCTGCATAACTGAGTTCTTTGAAGGGAAAGATTCTTTTGGAAAAACTGCATGTCTTTTGGTGTCTGCATTATTTCGATGTAATTTGTTCTACGTATATAGTAGATAAGAATCCAAGCAAGATGCTTTTTCCTTTGAAAAACACTTATGTGCTGCTGGCTTATCTACATTTCTGTGATTCCTATATCAATATTTTTTTCTGATTGCAAGTGACTCAGTATTCGGTGGGCAGTTGCATTAGTCATTTGAATGCTGGACTGTTCACTCAGATACCCTAGGTAGGCCTCTCTCACAATGCAATACTATGTACCAGGAACAAATTCCTGTTTTTCAGCTCATCTCTGCTAGAAGCCCTGGCATTAGAAGCTGTTTTGCTGAATGATAGTGAGTGGGGGCAATACTATGGCAACTGGGAACTGCAGCAAGGATGTGCTAGATTTTTCTTTTGTTCCTGAAATAAACAATCCTACCCAGGAACACAGGACTGAAAAATGTCAAAAGTTTTGCCCCAAAATCATCAGAAACGACTTGATCGTCATTTTAAATTTTATAAGGAATGTAAGAAAATATCCTTTGAATTTAAATGCTCTTGAGGATATAAGGCTGCATTGGTTAAATAAATGTTTGTACAACCTTTCAATTTCAGTAGGCAAAAAAACAAACAACCCCCCCTAAAAAAACAAACAAACATACAAAAAACAACAACAACAAAAAATAACCCCAGTTTGCTTTCTCATTTTGGAATAAACATTGTTTCAGTGAAAAAGTGATGGTTGATAGGGTGATAAACTGCTTCCTTGACTGACACAACAATAAAAATAACATATTTTCACACACGTGGGATGTTAAAATATGTGTTATTAAGTAATCGTGTAACTCCTGACATTTTCAGCACTTACATATGGGGCCGCAGTTGGCTCCCTGGGAGCTGGTGCGTGTAGGGAGCTGGCTTTTAAGCTGGTTCCTGGCATGTACCAGCTAAGGATGTTAAATAGGAGCCCAAGGTCAGCTCCATGCAGCGCTGCCACTTTGAAATGCTGTGGCGGCGTGTCAAAAGGGCAGTGTCACACAGCTGATCCAGGGCTAAGCTGTGCTGCGCTGCCCCTTTGAAACACTGCCTCAGCATTTCAAAGGAGCAGCGCCACATGGAGCTGACCTTGGGCTCCATGCAGTTTCTTTAAAAAAAGGGTGTGGTTGTTTTTCCAAAAGAACCCCATCTAGACTGTGGTTTCTTTTTTGAAAAACCCTTTTTCGAAAAAGCTCTCTCACGCAATTATGCAAATGAAGCACGAGATTTGTAAATCCGTGCTTCATTTGAATTTTCGATCAGCCTCATTTACATTCCTCTTTTGAAGGAGAAATGTAGTTTAGACGTGCCCTTAGTGTTCAGTTGATCAGCAAATCTCTGAACAATATTTTTCATAGCACCAATAAACTAATCCAGTGATAAAGAGGAATGGTATTTCCTCTAGAGAATATTTTGTTTCATAGATATTTTTTATAAGGACACGGATTATTTTTAGTGGCACAGAGTTTGTGTGCTGGCTGCTGCTAGGTGAGTTTCTGAGAGAAGCCACCTGCTGTGAGACAGGGAAGGCTGGCCTGGCCTGTTATCTCTCCTCTGTCCTGCTCAGCAGAGATCGGGTATGGGGGAAGTGTGTGTGTGTGTGAGAGAGAGAGAGAGAGAGAAAGAGAGAGAGAGAGAGAGAGCAGGAGCACTGAAATCTTAGAAACAGGGCGCTGCCTCTTAAGACAGGCACTCCTCTGAGTCACTTGCCATCCATGCTTCAGATTGGGGTTGCTCCACAGTGTGTCTTCCTCTCCCCGACCCCTGCTTTGCAGAGGTGGGGTACAGGGGCAGAGGGACACCTTGACTTCAGCACTCCTCTCTTCCTTCCACCCTCCTTCAGACTCTGCACAGCTAGCAAGAGAATCCTGGGTGCAGCTTGGCTGCAGGATTGAGCAAATGGGAGGAGGGGGAGCTGAACACATGCTGCCGACTGTAAACATATACACTCTGCTAATCAGCTGGACGGGCCAGAGACAAATGCTTGGTGGGCCCCAGGCCTGATTTTGCCCACCCCTAAGTTAGATAATGGCATAGAGAGAACATTTCTAAAGTCTATGGACAACACCAAGCTGGGGGAGGAGTTGCAAGTGCTTTGGAGGACAGGATTAAAATTCAAAATGAACTGGCCAAACAAGAGAAATAGCCTAAAGCAAACAGGATGAAATTCAATAAGGACAAATGCAAAGCCACCTGAGTTTGGAAGGAACAATCAATTACACAGATACACAGTGAGACATGACTGCCTCAGGAGTACCATGGAAAGGGATCTGGGTGGGGATCATAGTGGATCACAAGCTAAACATGAGCCAATAATGTAGCATTGTTACCACCTCTCCGCCACATTTTTCTGGGATGTATTGGCAGGAGTGTTATAAGCAAGGCATGAAAAGTAATTTTTCCACTCCGCATTGATTTAGGCCTCAGCTGGAGTATTGTGTCAACTGTCTAGTTCTGGGCACCGTATTTCAGGAAAGATGATGACAAATTGGGTACAAGTCAGAGAAGAGCAACAAAAATGATTAAAGATCTAGAAAACATGACCTGTGACTTGATTTGAAAGTGACTGATGCCTCATGAAGTCCAGCTGGGGAGGAAGTTGACTAAGGTATAAAGCCAGGAAATTGGTAGCAGAAAGGGGCTGCAGCATAGCAGCTAATAATCTCTGTCTGGACTTAGGCAGGGAAAAGGAGGAACTTGGGGAGAAAGAGAAATCCTGGGATCCTGGCCAGGAAAGTTGGAGATCAGAGTTGGCTGGAGGTAGAGTAGGGACAGTGAGGACAGAGTCTATGCAGAGTTTGGCTTCTGGTTGTAAGATCCCTGGGCTGGAACCCCGAAGAGCAGGAGGGCTTAGGTTCCTCTACGGGTCAATGGGAAGTAGCACAAGATTGTTGCAGACACACCAACCAAAAAGCTGGTCTGGAGAGGGTTTTTTTGCCCTGAAATAGGATGTTTGACTACATGAGAACTGATTCCCCAGATACAGGCACAAGGAGGTGCCCCACCAGCATGAGAAATGCCCTACCCATGTGATGTAGGCTAGGACTTTAACAAGGTTCAAAAAAGAGCTAGATAGATTCATGGAGTAACCATGGTCCATCAACGGCTATTAGGAATGGTAGGAATGGTGTCCCTGGCCTCTTGTTGGTCTGAAGGTGTATGACAGGGGAGGGATCACATGAGGATTACCTGCTGTGTTCCTTCCCTCTGCTGCATCTGGTATTGGCCACTTTCAGCAGACAGGTTACTGGGCAGGATAGACTATTGGTCTGACCCACTATGGCCATTCTTATGTTCTTACCCATTTTCAGTTTTTAGATTTTAATTGTGCCACCCATTGCATCTTACCAATGAGATGTCTTAATCCCCAAATTCAATTGACATGGAGTCTAATTGCCTTATGTTGTTGAGTTATGGGAATCCATGCCTTATTAAGACAAATTCAGGTAATTTGTCTTTACTTATATGAAGTGTTCTTCTCTTGGTAAATCATAGAGACGGGGTATCTTCTCCTCTAGGTGGATTTTCTGTTTTATGCATCATAATGTTGCCTAATGAATACTGTACTGTAATTGAGGAAATCCCCTGACCATGCATATGAGCAGGGCTCGACAAATTAGTCAATCTACTCACCCAGGGCGATTTTAAGCTGGCACGGCACTGCAGCATGATCAGCGCATGCGCAGAGCGGTCTGCACATGCACAGCATGCCAAACTGCGCGACTGGCAAGCAGAGCTCGCCGCCGCTTGTCAAACCCTACATATGAGGCTTTATTTTTTATTCAAAAGGTGTTGTTGAGGTTTAAATTCTCCCTGAGTAGATTGTCTTATGACACCACTCTTTACATACTAAGTAGTACTGAAAGAATGTTTCATTTGCACTCTCCTTTAAATCCAGTGGTCTTTAGTAAATACCTACTGCTGCAGTTTGTGTTTCCTTTTGGGTGTATCTGTGCATAGAATTATACCATCATACGTTGTTCTGATCTCTTGCTTGGTGGCATAGATTTTTTTTCATGTTACATTACCCCTTCTTCTTTATCGCTTTCTAATATTACAATCAAACAGTCACATCTTTAAACATTGAAGTCATTAGCTAAAAGAAATATAAATATCTGTAAGGATGTGTCTCCTGGAAGATCTTAAGCATTGATTAAACATGCAGCTTTAAAATGATGTGTATGGATAATTTAGCTCTTTGCTGCTTGTAGTGTGCTTGGCTTTCCGGAGGGGTTCCTCCTCTTCCGCGTTAGTGGGCGGCTACTCCGCCCCACTGCCTGGTCCCTTTAAGCCAAGCCCAAGTCCGTGCTGGGCCTTCCTTCAGCCGGCCGGCACACCACACCACAGAGTCCACTTAGCTATCTGTATATACAGGCCCGACCCTGGTGCAGGGGGGCAATGAGTCCACTGCGTCCTGGTTGGGGAGGCCAAGCTCTGATTTAGGGTGTGGAAACAGGCAGATGGAGTCAATTATAAATGGGCCAGGCCCTTGGTTCAGGGCATGGCAACAGCAAACACAGTTTAGCTATACAGGAGGCCAGGTCCTTGGTTCAGGGCGTGGCAACAACAAACACAGTTTTGGTTTCTTGTTCAGGAGGGGTACAGGCTGATCGCCTGTGGTGGCGGTGAGGGGCGAGACTGCCACCCGGTAGGTGGGTGGCGAGGGGGGCTCAGGCCCACCCACTCCAGTGTGCCCCGGACCCGGACCCTAAGAGCAGCAAGACAGGCTGCTACGGGCTCAGCGGGGGCTCCAGCCTGAATCGCGCTGGCCTTGGGGCCTTTAACAGCCTCCACTAACAGCCTCCCAGCTTCCCTGGGCCACTTCTGTACTTCCCCTTAGCTGGTACCTGGAGTTCCAGCGGTGCAGGCAGGGAGTCCAGGGTAGGTTCGTCATCCTGGGGTCCCGGAGGTCTGACCCAGTCCTCGGCAGCTTGCAGGTCTGCAGGGCTCAGCTGGATTCCTGGGGCAGGCGGCGTTGGGCGACTGGACCAAGCCTCTGGGGCAGGCTCTGTTGGGGCCTCGGGCCATGGCCCTGGTCTTGGCAGCGGCTTCTTGTGGTGCCTGGGCAGGGGTTAGGGCACAGTGTCAGGCTGGTCCTCTGGGTCCTGGGCAGGGTCTGCAAAGGTAGGCGGGCTGGGCCAGGCCTCCACCTCCCCTGCAGGGAGCAGGTAGTCGGCCTCTGGCTCCAGGAAGGTAGGAGGTCCTGGCCAGGCCTCAGACTCACCTCCGCCTCCGCCTCCCAGGCCGGGAGCTCTGAGTAAGCCAGTCAGGTGGTGGGGTGGGGTCAGCCTCAGCCCAACAGGGTGGCTGGACGGGTTCCTCCTCCTCCACGTCAGTGGGTGGCCACTCCGCCCCACTACACTGCTCTTAAAATTACTCCCTCAAAGACAACTTTTCACCATATAATGTTCAAATTAATCAGCTGTGGTTTTGAATAGGGCTGGGCAATTTTTGTTTACTGAACCTTTTTTAGTGAAAAATGGATTTGATGACAAACATTTCATGAAATCATACTAATTTCACTTAATTGTTTCAGCTGAAAACAAAACTTAGGAATTCAAAAAAGTCGACATGTTTGTTTTTTCACATTTTCAAAATGGAACATTTACATACTCCAATTCAAAAAGACTTTAAAAAAAAATTTAACTACAGGACATTAACTTCGTAAAGGGAGCTTGATCGAAATTAAAGGATTTATTTTAGATGAGATATTTTGTCCTCAGCCTAGACTTGTAGTTCCTGATGCTTTGACACATTATGGCTGGCTGCTGATAGTCAGAAATGCCTTTTGCTGACGTGTAGGTGCAATTCCAAACTCATTTGTACCAGTTAAACTTCAGTGTACTTCCACTGACTTCAGTGACATTCTTTGATTTACTCTGAATTTATTATGCATGTTCCACTTTTCAGGGGGTTTTTCAAGATGAAAATAAAACTTTCTGCACTTTACAAAAAGTGAATGAAACAATGCTCTTTCCTCTGTGTTCTTTCTCTTTCTTGGCAAATATCCAAATCTATTTGTGAGCTATTGTTGAACATATTACTCAGCCAGTTGCATTTTCCATTGTTATTAGGTAAATTAGTAGATTATTAGCTGGTTATTGATCCTGGACTGTGTAAATCTTCAGGCATGGATAATCCATGAATTCAAGTATTTCAGTCTATATAGACCACCCTGTTCCCCCACACAGATTTTGCTTTATTCTTTGAAAGCTGAGCTTTCATTTAATCAAAACACCCAATATTTCCTAGTCCTCCTGTTTTAAGCTTCACGGTGCTAAGTCTTTAGCCTGAGCAACTGACATAATAGCACCAAAGAAATACGAACTCCCCCACCCCTCCACAGACTGATCTCAGTGGACTGCTAGATTTGAAGCTGAATTCCAAACACTTAAATACAACTTCATTAATCATTTCTTCACAGCATGCTGTGCTAGAAGTATCAGGTATATGAAGTGTGGTATGCACACTTGACAGAACTAAGGACTTTCCTAGCAATGAAGCAGCACGTGCTCAACATTCAACTAGACAAATCCTATAAAATACTATTTGTCCAGTGTGCCTCTGATAAATCACATGACAGACAGAAGTAGAGGGAAAGGTACTCACAAACACAAGTGAAAAGGAAAGGTTTAATCTGAAAGGGGAAAGGTGATTCAGTATATCAAAAGGAATCAGGGAAAGAGTCCAAGTTAGATTTGGCAACATAAATAGAAGTGAGATCCAACTACTTAACAATAGAGCGGAGGGGATAGAGAGGAGATCAAGACTGGAAAGGCAGAGTGAATTATACTAGCTGGCTATACTGTTAGGCCAGCAATGTAGTGGGAGCTAGTCTGTTGATAATCGTGGAAATCATGAAGAAATCATGTTCTGAAATGAATGGGAAACAGGTGGAAGGGAAAGTGTATAGACTCTTCAGGAGGAACAGGCAGGGGAGAAAAGGAGGAGGAGTTGCATTATATATGAGAGCACTATGATTGCTCAGAACTCCAGTATATAGAGGGAGAAAAACCTGTTGAGAGTCTATGGGTTAAGTTTAGAGATGCAAACAACAGTGATGTTGTGGTTGGTGTCTACTACAGGCCAACATTCAACTAGATATTGGTAGTGGATGAGGTAGATGAGGCTTTCTTCGGACAACTGAGAGAAGCTTCCAGATCGCAGGCCTTGGTTCTCATGGGGGACTTTAATCACCCTGACATCTGTTAGGAGACCAATACGGCAGTACACAGGCAATCCAGGAAGTTTTTGGAGAATGTTGGGGATAACTTCTTGGTACAAGTGTTGCAGGATCCAACCAGGGGCCGTGCGCAGCTTGACCTTCTGCTCACAAACAAGGAGGAACTAATACAGGAAGTAGAAGTGGGTGACAACTTCGGAAGCTGGCTAGAAATCCGGGCCCAACAGGTAGTGATCAACGGCTCGGTGTCAGGATG
>JANRFK010003679.1:16528404-16575471 GCA_030068395.1 Apalone spinifera
AACAGTGTGCCCTTGTAGCCAAGAAAGCAATGGTATATTAGGTTGCATTAAGAGGAGCATTGCCAGCGGATCCAGAGATATGAATATTCCCCTTTATTCGGCTCTGGTGAGGCCACATCTGGAGTATTGTGTCCAGTTCTGGGCCCCCCACTACAAAAAGGATGTGGACGCATTGGAAAGGGTCCAGCGGGTGGCAACCAAAATGATTAGGGGGCTGGAGCATGTGACCTATGAGGCGAGGCTCAGGGAGTTGGGTCTGTTTAGTCTGCAGAAGCGAAGATTGAGGAGGGATTTGATAGCAGCCTTCAACTTCCTAAAGGGAGGTTCCAAAGAGGATGGAGAAAGGCTGTTTCGGTGGTGACAGATGGCAGAACAAGGAGCAATGCTCTCAAGTTGCGGTGGGAGAGGTGCAGGTTGGATATTAGGAAAAACTATTTCCCTAGGAGGGTGGCGAAGCACCAGAATGGGTTACCTAGGCAAGTAGTGGAGTCTCCATCCCTAGAGGTGTTTAAGTCTCAGCTTGACAAAGCCCTGGCAGGGTTGATTTAGTTGGGATTGGTCCTGCCTTGGGCAGGGAGCTGCACTTGATTACCTTCTGAGGTCTCTTCCAGCTCTATGGTTCTATGATTCTATGAAAGTAGAAGTTAGTCATATGCTTCTGTTACTGGGAGCACAATATTAGTCTGCCTCCAGAACATAGATTCCCTGAGGTTTAGAGCCAAACCCCAGACTGCCAACTTCCTGGAGCTCTGGGCAAATTCGTTACAAAACCAAACTTCACAGCTCAGACTTATCTTCAGCAATAGGATGGCAATCCAGGAAGGAATAACAGTAGTGGTTAAATGAACAGTACAGGTTGAACCTCTTCAGTACGGCACCTTCTCGACCTGACCTGTGCTGAACCAGAGAATTTGCTAAACCATGATGGGAGGTCAATATTATTTAGTAGCATTACCACACTTCCACTGCTTACTGGGCTCTCAGAAGCCATTTAGGGGCAAATTAGAGCTAAATAACAATACAGAACACTGAGAGCCAAGACTGGTGGTTGTAAACAAACTTTATGGGACCACAGGAAACTTGGCCACACCCATGATAAGTGGACATCTGGGTAACTACAGTCATGGTGGACCACTGATGTGCTGGACCAGAGTGTGCTCGACTAAAGAGGTTCAATTGGTACATAGATTTTAAGATCAAGATAAAGAATAATTTGTACATTCCATAAATAATCATGTATTAGCTGATTAATTGAAAAAGAAATGTGATATGAAAAAGTGCAAGGGAAAGAATGATTACAAAATATTACGACTTCCAAGCTAACATATAATCTGAATGGAATGTGACTATGGAGTAGGAGACATAAGTCAATTAAAAAGTGAAAACTTATGGTGTCTTGTAGTCAGAACCAAACAGTAAAAATAGAAAGATCAGGAAGTATTACAGGTGGCAGAAAGTGATGGTATCCAAGGCTGAAGCTAGAAATGAAATGTCCAAGATGGAGAACATGGCCAAGGACAAGATTTGAGATGTTGGAAAGATGAAAAGCCACCTTCAGAAATAGAAAGGAGAGTGGATAGAAGCAGAATTGAAAAGAGATTGTGGGAGATGCTACTTGCTAAAGGCATATGAAGATCAATAGTTTTGAAAGCCTCATTGACATTAATTAGGAGAATGACAGACATTTGATCAGAGGCCGAGGTAGGTCAACATGAAATCCGGAATAAAAAGATTTCATTATATCTATTATATACATTATTGCCCTTCAGAAATGATGACAATAGTGTTCATGTTGCCATCAGCTATTATTCAGCAGGAGTTTGGCAGTGTGGTTTGTGAGATGAGAACTTCTGTATAACGAACCATCAGTAAAGAAGGCAATAGAGTTGAATTAATAAATCTTACTTATTAATGAGCAAAACCCTGAGGACAAGACACTTAAAATACTCTGCCTTTTGGCTGTGGATCTGAAGACGTGAAAAGCTTTGATTGATGAAACCTCACAATGTGAGGTTGGTAGATGCTGTTTTAAAAGTTTTAGATGAACCAGTTGACAAGTACTGGAGTCCAATGGTCAGAAAAGAAGACTGTGGGTCAGAAGCCTGGATTCTCTTCTCACCAATACTAGGGAGTCCTTGTGTGATCTTGAGCACATCCCTTAAATTCACAACTTGTTTTCCATTTTACAGATAAGCAAACTATCACCTTTTGGGAAGCATGTTGCCAGCTACAAATGAAAAGCACCAATCATGTGCAAAGTATTGTTAATATTTTATATATGTGTGAAGTACAGAGTAGTTGTGATTTACTCAGGGTCGCACAGGGTAAGTCTACACAGCAGTGTTATTTCAGAATAACGTTAGTCCGCGTCCACACTACAAGCAGTTATTTCGACATAATGTCAAAATAATGTCCAGCTGGAGGACTTCTTACTCTAACTCCTGTAACCCTCATTTTACAAGGAGTAAGAGAAGTTGGAGGAAGAGTGCTCTTTCTCGGACATCCTGCTGTGTAGACAGCGCCAAAGGCCGACATAAGCTATTTTGACTTAAGCTACACAATTGACATAGCTCGAGTTGTGTAGCTTATTTCAGCTTTAGCCCTGTTGTGTAGTCATGCCCATAGTGAGGTAGCAACTGAATTCTGTGTGTAGCCCAGGATTCATGAGTCGCAGTTATGCTCTACTAGATAACACTCCCTGCCAATATCAGAAAAAAGTCAGAATAGAAAATTTAACAATTCTCTTCTGATACCACAGCAGTAGCTGGGAGCAGAGGAGAGAGAGAGATCCTGATAAATGTTCTGAAAGTTGCTTTCAGATTTCTTCTTATTCTTGGTCATTTTGCTTAAATACTTTAAGGAAGCCTCATGAGTGAGAGAGATGTTAAGTGAAACAACTGGATTCTGTTATATCTTCATAGATATTCACTGATAGATACAGATGGATGGCAATGTATTTGCTTTCAATGTAGTAAATTTTAACAGGATTATCATATCAGTGTTGCGAAGGTGATTAAACTCTTTGGACTCTACCATATTGTAATTTATACAAGATAGGTTCTCTGTTTTTAAAAAAGCAACAGCTTTGTTTCACATGTTACATAACCTGAAATAACATAGAAGTGACTAATACACTGTGATTTCACATTTGTAATAGTATAATCAGAGAGGGAAATACAAAAAAGGGGGAGAAATCAATGAAATATAGTGAAATTACAGAAAGTGCTAGAACTTGTGAAAGCTGCTAGATTAATAGGCCTGTGTACTGAAGTCTGTTGTGTAGCCAGTCAACATGTATGGTAGGGCAGTAGGTCAAAATGTCTCACCTCCACACATTGCATTTTCCATGGGCCCACGGTACCTTGATAGGTCAGAGGGCCACGGTTTACAAAATTAACCAAACCACTGGTCTCTTTGCTGCCAACAAAGGAAAATTTAGCCATTAATGCCAGCTACTGTATGAGAGTTTTTTTTTTGTTCCATGGATATTTGCCCATTGTTAGCAGCTATTCTGACCTTAAATTCTGAATCTGAGCAATACTGAGGACACCTTCTCATTTCACTTAGCTCACCAAGCAACAGTGAGATTTTCCTATTGCTCCTGACATAGGTCACATTTTCCACACCTGATTGCTTCAATATCTCATTTCCTATCTCTGAGCCATAATGTTTCCCACAATGCACACTGCTAGGAAAAGGTTTTGTTTTTCCTCTGGCTACTTTTGCTGATTGAATTGTAGATCCAGGCATGTTGTTCTCACCTTGGATGATGCCAAAGCTCACTCATTGGCGATCCCTTCAGAAGTTTGTCTCAGCTGGACTATTCCCTTTCCTCTCTCCCTCTTTCTCTCTTCCCTGTTCCCTCCCTACTGTGACTAAATAAATTACTTATGTGACATGCTCTGCTTTCTTTGGCAACTGGCCTGGGAAATCAAATCTGTTACCAAACCTGGGTCTGCTGTTTGGCAAGGCAATGCTCTCTGCACCTGACTCAGATCAGCTCAGAGAAGGAGGGGAAAACAATTTCATGTAATTATAATTAACACAGAGTAAATTTAGATAATGCAGATGACACACATTTATTGTAAGGGCCATCAAGGAAATGGTTTAAAAGCACTTCACCTTTCCACTGTTTGATTAGTTTACTTGCTGAGCATTCCATGCACAGTGAAGTATGCAGGTCCAATATCAAAGTGAAACCACTGTGGTTTTTGTACCTTTAAAAAAAGACTTCTGTGGAACAGTTAACTTGTATCAGAAATATGTACAGTACATAATTATAAACAACCTTTGAAGATCCTTTGCTTCTGAGAATCAAGGTAGGCCAATTGAATGGATCTGGCATGTTTAGAGCGATTCAGTGGACCCCTGATTTGTTTTCCTTCACATTTTTTACCTCTGCACTTTCTGGTTCCATCCAAGACCAAAGAAGTCACACAGGAATAGCATAAGAAGCTTGTTTTCATTGTATGATCAGAAGCAGAATATATTGGAAATATAATGAGCATGTGTGGGTGTGATTGGGGTGGACTAAGCCCTGAGGCCCTGCTGGAGGCTGGAGGCCTTCCCATACCCTGCCTCAGTGAGAGGAGCAGAAGAGAGGCCCTTCAAGCAGAATAGAGTGTCTACTTCTGCTGTGGCCAATCAGGTCCCAGCAGGCCGTTTTAAAAGAAGCTGCTGGGCCACGCCTGGCAATTCCTCACAGGCGCTGGAGCCAGTCAGATCTATGGACTGACTGGGAGGACAGCAGCACCATGGACAGTTCCAAGTGCAAGCTGAATTTTAGGCCTGGGTGAAATCCAGATCCAGTGGTGGCAGACTAGTCATAAAGTGTTTACAAGACTTTATAGCACCCTGGACAAGGTGCATGGAGAGCCTAGCCTCAGAGCCCTGAGATGGCTGGACAGAGCAGCATCCTGGGGAAGTGACCCAGGGAGCAAGGAAGTAGCAGACAGCGGAGACTTGTACTGGCCACAGCTACTCACAGGGTCCCTGGGCTGGAACCCAGAGGAGACGGTGGGCCTGGGTCCCCCCTCTCCCTCATAGAATTCCCAGCAGCCACAGCAAGGGGCATTCACAAGAGGATGGACCCCTTTACAGTGGGCCTCAAAATACAGAACGTTTTTGGAGGGGAAGGGGTAGATGTGGGAGGATACAAGGGAGAGGAAGAAAAGGTGAAAATCCAATCCAGAGTTTGCAAATAACTCCTTTCTTAATCATGAACTCTATTCTGGATTTAAACTCTGGAAATTCTTGTTAAAAATCCACATATGATTTTTGTGACTGTTTTCTCCGCTGTTGTATAATGAATATTACGGATTAGAAGCTATGGTGTATGCAGTTATTTGAGATTTGTATGATTAGTACTGGATCTCTCCATTTTTAGAACCCTTTAAATTGAGTGAGAGACCTCCAAAGCTAAGAATGTGCATCTCCACAGTTCAGACTCAAGAGCTTGTAGCTGCAATCACCACACCTCCTCTGAAGAGCAGGCACAGTGTGGACATACCATGCACTGCCCAATTATTAGGTTACATTCCCTTGGACAAAGGGAGCTTATCAGCACTTTGAATCCTGGGTGACTCCCCATTTACATGACAGGTGCTATCTTACAGAGGAAAGTGATGGAGCCAGGTTAGGGCACAAATGGAGAACATGAGATGTGCCTGAGTTCCTTGCTCTGCCACAGGCTTCTTGTGTGACATTGGGCAAATCCAGCCATGGGCTGTGTGGCCACCCCTGGCTCCTCCTGAGTCCTCTGGCTTGCACTCACACCACTTCTCTCTGCCTGGTATGCAAGGGCTGGGCACAGCCTGCAGGGGAGGGAGGATGGAGGCCTGGCTAGGAGATGGAGCTGGTCGCAGGAGCTGGTGCATGGCTTGCAAGTGGATGGGTTTGGGGGTGGCCTGGGACCTGGTGGCCAGAGCCCATACACAACACCTAGCTACATAGAGCACCATGAAGTTTGGGGCATTTTGGTGCCTCAAATTACATAGTACACATTGCTGTGTGTTTTGCATATTGGTGAGGTAGTCCTGTGCAAATCACTTACAGCTTCAGTCCCCCAAGTGCCAAATGGAAAGAGTGGTAATTCCTTACCTCGTAGGGTAAATGCATTAAAGACTGTGAGATGCTCAGATATCACAGTAATGGGGCAGTGGTCCCGCTAATTTTTCCCAGTTTTGAGCAGAATGAATTTGATATGTGCAGCAGTATGGATCTAGTATCTGACACATCATCTGCATATTGGTGCAGATAACAAACTTTATGTGGGGGTGGGGAAAAGGGATTCTAAGTCCGTGAGGGGGCTCAAGCCTGGTTATGAGGGTTGGGTATGGATTGGGGGGAAAGTGGGTACTCCTGGGCTACTGTGAGGAGAGAAGACTCCCCCAACTTTCCTTGCAGCAGAACCTGGGCTCTGCAGACGAACCTACTCTGGGCCATAGCAACGGGGTGGGTCCACGCTGGGCCACTGGGACTGCATTTGGGTTTGGGGAGAGGCTGACTTTCCCCATGCTGTGGCAGACTGGAGGTTGGGGATAGGGCAGCCCTCCTACAGCTGACCCACTTTGGATGGGTTCCTGGACCACTTGTACAGTGCTAACTAAGCAACTGAGCAGCTTATAGGACACTTAGGTCCTGTAGCATGGGATGTATAAATTACCTGAGGCAGATTGAATAGGGACCTTTTAGAAAGCAAGGCTCTTTATAACCCTGGCTAAAGCAGCTGGTGCGTTAGCTGGTGTGTATGGGTTGTATAACAGACTTCTCTGTAAACTGGGCATAGAGTGGGATTGCATAAAGCACAGACTGTACTTTCTTATGGAAACTTTGCTGTGATCCTTTCTTGTTCTTTCTCTCAATCTAAAATAAAACTGACTTAGACTGAAAATACATGGGGGTTTTTTGTGTATGGAAAATATAACAGATTGTCAGTTGCACTTTTAAAGAAAATAATAGTTAGCTAAATTGGAGGTTGAAGGGCAAGGTTTTGCAAGTTACAGCTATATGTATTTAGAATTTGTATGGCACTCAGTTTTCCTTAGCAGATGATTTCAAAATTGTCTTTAAATTGCAGCTGCTCTTCCAGATTCTTTTTAAGACAGTGACAGTGTTAATAAACATTCAGTCTCTCATGCTTTTCCCTTCATTCTAAAACATAGGCTCTTCTTGCTTTAAAAAGATGCTTTTTTGTAAGTTTTAAAAATCCTTCAGAACTCTATATAAACAAAATGCTTGAGACTGAAGTCTCTCTTTAAAGCCTCAGCATTTTGATCTCTGCAGTACACATCAGAGGAAGGATGGTTTTGTGGTGAAGACTGAGACTGATCAGATCAGAGTTCATTTCCTTCTTAATCACAGACTGGTGTATGGCGTGCGGAAAAATGGGGCAATTCAGGCAAATATTAAACAACTTGCCTTATGTCATACAGGAAGCATGGGGAGAGGGGAGACATCCCCCAATAACTTGTTGATCCAATGTCAGGATGTCTGGTTGCCCTTCAATGTACCACAACTGCCTTCTGACAACCTGGTATCCTGCATGGCACCAGGAAAAGGGACTGAAGCCTGAGCACTGTCACTGCCCTGCTCAGGTGGCAAAGCCAAGGTTGGGGAGCTTCAGCCCTGGGTGGGGAGGCTGTAACCTGAGCCCCACTGCCCAGGACTGAAGCTGAAGCCTGAGTCTTAATACCCATTCCCAAAGCCCACAAGCTTCGGCTTCAGCCCTGGGCAGTGGAGTTTGGACTTTGACTTTAGCGCAGGGCCTAAGCAAATGTAATGCTGCCCTGTCAACCCCATTAAATGGGGTCATGACCCATATGGGGGTTCTGACCCACAGCTGGAGAACTGCTGCCCTAGACTGCAAGTTCTTTGGTGCCACAGTTGGTGCCTCTGACTGTGGATGTACAGTATCTAGCTCAGTGGGGTCGAGCTCTCAGTTGAAGCCAAGTGACACAACTGTAGTGTAACTAACCACAGCAGAAAGTCCCCAGGGCAGAAATCCCATCCACCTCATTGTCTGTAGTGCCTGCTTGGACCAAAGGAGTTTGGAACTTGCTCTAACCCAGTTTTTTTCCCCTTGTTTTCCTCAGCCTGTGACCTGATGACTCTGGGAATCTTAGCCTTAGTGACATCTACTGGTTGTGCCTCAGCCAATGCCCTGCAGTCCCTGACGGATGCCATGCACATCCCACACCTCTTTGTACAGCGCAACTCAGGTGGCTCTCCACGCACCGCTTGCCACCTAAATCCTAGTCTTGAGGAGGAAGAATACACATTAGCAGCCAGGCCACCTGTCCGCCTCAATGATGTGATGCTGAAACTCGTCACGGAACTCCGATGGCAAAAATTCATAGTATTTTATGACAGTGACTATGGTGAGTGCAATGCATCTTTTGCATGGAGTCTCTCTTGTGTTTAGCTGGAAAAGATGGTGCAAATATATGGCCATGGGGGACAGTTGAAGGTTAAGAGGAAAATGTTTTGAATGGACACAGATCTGTCGTTTGAGTTAAAGAGTACTGTGAAAACTAATTGCAAAACAGGCAGCAAAGTTGCTTAGCAACACCCTATTAAGACAGCTGAAGTTTGAATAATCTTACAGGTTTTCAATAAAATATTAATAAGCTGTTGACATTGATTGGCAGGGTTCATATGGGTATGCAAGGAAATACAACCAGTACCTTACACTAATTCTTTGTAATACACTTCTTGTCAAAGCTGAGCCCTGTTCTCTTTAAAAATTAATTTTCAAAATTTCTATTACTAACTTCTCTGTATGGTTCCCCCCACGATTCTCTGTCTGCAGCATGTATTACAGTGGTACACTGCATGACATTTACAGTAAAGGTTAGAGTTAGCATTTCTCCAGTGTCTGATATGAGTTATAGATCTGTCAGGAAAATTTTACTCAGGGCTGAGACTTGGGAAGCAGAAATGTTGGCTTGAGTGAATTAGGTATTCCAATGAGGAAACAAATTAATCTACATGTTGCTGAACTCTCACATTGCAAAGATAAAAATCTAAGTTTATTATTTTTGCATTCAGCGTTGGCTGAAACATTTTAAAAAATAGATATTGTGTTCATTATTACCATTAGCTTATGACCTGGTCTCTTGAATAGGGATCATCAGACTCATTCTGCTTGATTTCAAAAATCCCCTGTGAGCATTTTTGTTTGGAGTTTGACTTAGCACATTATTGGTTTTGTGCCTTAAGATGGAAAGAGAGTATGCATGGGGAGGTGGGGACAAACAAAGAGAAGGACAGATAGAAATATTATTATGGTAATTGCATTAAAAATATGTGGTGCAGACTCTAAATAGAGTGTCCACTTAAGCCAGCCGAGCTCAATTGTTCTGTTCTTACTACATAATGCAAGCTTCCCTTTTGCTACCTGGGGAAAACCCAACTTTTTGTTTTCTTTAAAAGGAATCACTCTTGGTAAAAATAAAGTATTTAAATTTAGATTTGTTTGAAAGGGTTTCTGAGCTCAAGCTAGTTTTGCAATCCTTGGGAACTGCCTCCCAGAAATGTTTGTGAGGAAGTTTTTACCCTACCCTAAAGGAATGAAATGTGGATGCTGCTGCTGATTTTCTTCAGAAATTCAGTCTAGAGCTTGAAGCCACATGAGTTCTGTAGAACTGTCTGAAGGGTGGGTTCAATATGCAGATTTACATTATACTACTGAATGTAGATGATCTGCAGGGTCAAACCCCAAAGGCACAATCCTGCAGACCTTATTAGACAAAAGTGCCTTTCATTCCTTGTCCTGTAAATGATGCATTTAGCTGTATCTCTTTTGAAAGGGTGGAAATGTAGCATACTTGGTGAATAGGTTCTTCATCAAAATTACTATGCAGCAAAATATTTGGCATGCACAAGGTAAGGTTACTTTAGCATTTCCGTGCCCTCAAAATATCTTGAAAATATCATTTTGTGGTTAATTTCCCCTTTTTCCCTAATTTTAAGGCACAATTTGTAATCAAGTAAGTTTGCAGAGGATAGGGCTGCTCAGGTCAGGAATCTTTTGGCTGGACAATCCCCAATGTTCAGGATCCCTGGCTCCAGTCACATTGCAAATAATGTGTCACATTCTGCCAGCAGCCCCTTCTCCTGGTAGCAAGGCTGGTTACTGAGGCATGCTGCCATTGATTCTAGTACTATGGTTTGTGCCGTTGGCTCTTTCTGCAAGGAATTAAAATCTCAGTGCCAGACTGTAATGTCCTTATTGATGTTGAATGACACCTTGCATTACAGTAAGAAACATGGTTTCCAATGCTGTACCATATGGTTAAGGATGTTATCTGTACCCATAGGTATCACTCATAGGAGAAGCGCTGCTGTTGGTAACTCATTGACACAGATTTCAAGCCTCTTTCCAAGAAGAGCAGGTTTCATAATACATAATCACCCTCTGTCCCTTCCTTTGCGATCTCCTTGCTCCTTTATGCTTGGAATCTCTGATGCCCAGGACTCCATGCAGAAGGGTTAATGTGGGCTAAGGAGAATCCTGCTTCTCCCTCTACTTTGCCCATTTGTACAGGTGTTTGTTCCCTTCCAACCATGCAAAGAGATGGAAGCATCTGGTTCCATCATTGCCATCTTTGGGGAAAATATTCCAGTCATGCTTGCCTCCGCAAAATACAGTGCTTTCTCCAGGCCATGAGTCATATGATTCTCGAGTAAATAGCATACACTTTTAGAGACTTCCATAATGATTCTTAAGTTTAAACTTAGCATTAAAGAATAAATGACATTACATTAATATGACAGTGTAACATCAGCCAATGTGAAGAAATTGGAATACTAGTTGAAGGTAAATCTCTTCACCTGTCCTGTCTTTGTTTGGCTTTATTCTTCCCCATCAGTATGAAATCAGGAAAGAGGCCATCTTTACATTTTGATTTTTGTGCATCTCTTTTTGATGCATCAGCTGGAAGCTAGCAGTAGTGGTGAATTATTTTGATGAACATATTTCCCTACAATGGATGATTCCATTTTCACCATCTCTATGTTCAACGGAAACAGTTTTGTCTTACTGTGATTCACTGCAACGTATTTTAGTGAGCCACCTCCACAAATACAGGGAGCCATATCTCCATGGAATCCTCAGTGCGGTATATGGCATCCCATGAGCTGCTATAAGCTACACCAGCTGGCATTGGTTTTCATATCTTAATTGAGGTTTGTTCCTTGCTTTCTGTCTTTTCCCTTGTATATGGCTGGTTGGCCCTGTCATGCTCCCTGCATTGGGGGTGGAGGGAACAAAAGAGTAGGAGCCAGCTCCAGGCCTGCAGGAGACTCCCTAATGCTGTAGGCATACCCAGCAGAGGATTTATGTCAGGTTTTCACTGCCTTCACTCTGCAGAAGAAAATGAAACCAAGCACAGTGCAAAATCTCATACAGAAGGCTTTGGGGGAGAGGGAGGTAGGGGATATAGGGTTTTTGTTAAGGTACCAGTAGATATTTTCTGGAATAGGGAGATGGAAGAGAACATGTGGACGTGCCATTGTTAACACTAACACAATTCATAGGAAATTACATGGAGGAGTAAAGACTGACTACCACATACCTAATATTGTCTTTTTTGCCACCTGCTTAATTTCTCACAAGACCTGTGATTTCGCATTTCCAGCTGACTGACTTCCCAGCTCTGCATCCCCAATTTGACTTCCGAGTAAGGAACTGACACGAGGATGCAGTTCACTTGGAGAACACGTCCTTATGACCAAGGAGGGTTTCCAGCATTAGGCATTTGTGGTTCATTCCAGTTAAAAAAACCCTCCTTGTTTATGCAGCTTTTGGAAACTATAACAAATATTTTTTTCATTTGCCCAGCTGTAAAAACAGACTCTGCATATCATCCATCTTGAAACTGTCAGAATTTTTAAGGACAAAATAATAATATTGAGGACTATTGCAGACTTAAAAAAAAAACCCAAACCCATTATTTATAACCTGCTAAAGGACTTAAAACTGAAGTCTCTTTACATATCGATTGTCTATCCCATCACACATTTTTTGCATTGATCTAGAACAAAAATAATCCAGTGTATAACTGACATGACAAATATGTACATCCTATGAGTCAAATGTTTGCCCTTATCTCAATCATGCTCTGCTACACACCTATGGCTCTGGTGAAACATGGTTTGTTTGACATTTTTGGCACAGACTTTACAGAGAAATTTCTGTGCACAAACGTTGTAAAGTTCAAGATGTTCTTTTTTGGTAAAATGCTCCAAAATTGAATTTTTAAACTTGTGACATGAAATAGAAAGATAGGAATGAAACTAGCAACTAGAGAGAGAATTTGCTAAATAGGAAGGGCAAAAACTGGTTCTATTTGAGATAGTCAGACAATGTTGAAACTGGACCTCTGAAATGTTGCCATTTTTGTGGAGATGAAATGAGTAATAGCCTCTTTTAATGTAGTGAAGAGACCTTTCAAAGGTCTCTATCTTGAAGGCTGAGACATAAAATCTTTTGTCAATGGCACAACATTCTCCTACTGGATCATACTGATGAAGAAAAGGTCAGTTGGCATGTCTCCATATAGCTTTTGTACATTAGCAAAAGGAAGGTAGAGGGTTCATATTTTCTCCATAGATAATGTATTTTATGCATTTGCTACCCCTCACTTTTAATGGTACCTTTTTCATGTATGGAACGTGCATAAGAAGTGTGCAATTTCAGAAGAGGCACTGAGGACTAGAAAAGTAGCATTTGCTGCTGCCATGTATGCATACAAAGAAGAAAAAAGGGGCAATCAGAATAGAATGTACACATGCAACTCCTCACTGATACCAGTGGGACTTGTGCCTGCGGGGCTAGGTATGGAAATCTGTGTTTATGATAGCTTACTAAGACAACTAATTCAAGTCTCTTCAGAATCCTAATTTCTGGAGTATGGCTGAGCAGTCTGAGCGTAAGTGTGAAAGTGAAGAAGGTATTCATTTTATCCCTAGCTCTGCCACTTATTTGCTCTGTTCGCTCAGGAAGATTATTCAATCTATGCATGCTTTAGTTTCCTTGACAGTACAATGGATTTAAAAACCTCAAAACCTTTCCTCTCAGAGAGGTTAGGACTTAACCAGTATTTGAAATTCACTTTGAGGTCTTCAGGGGAAAGGTGCTTTAAAACTACTGTATTAAGTATTAATTGGCAATAATGTAATTATACCCATATGCATTTACTCAAGGAGCCATGGTCAAATTAAATAGACAAGTTCCTAGGAAGATTTTTAGAAGACAAAGATTAATGACGGTAACTGGCTTCAATTTATGAAAAAAATCATTAAGCACATTCTCCTACTATGGTCTGTGGAATTGTTGCTATCACAAGGAAAAAAATCGGCAGCAGGAATAAAAGGTGATTGTGGCACTTTGGAAAGCTCCAGTGTGATTGATTAATGTGTTTGGATTGTATTCTGAACTGCTTTGTACATCTGCAAGAAGTCTGTTTTGTTTGCGTATTGTTTCATGGGTTTTACCGGTGTAGATTCATGAATGGTTAAAAGGGCTATTACCACAGCTGGCAGACTAGTGAACAGAGAGGAGAACTTAGCTAAACAGGGGGATAACTGAAGGGGTTAGCTTTGTGGGGCTGCAAGCAATCAGGGGAGATTTGGTATTAATCAATTTAAAGTTCTGCTACTAGCAAAAAGAAATAAGCACTGCCATAAGCAAGAACTGTCAGTGGGTGGGAAAGTGGCTGTCAATGGAGTGTTTCTCTAAATATAGGGTGCAGGGTTGAGTTTACCTTCTGCACTGACAGCATACCACTGAATGACCAGCCACTACCTTTAATATGTACTAAATGTAACAGCGAAGAAGCTACTTGTCTATGAGGGATACAAAGTCATTCTCTTTCCCAAGAGATGATGAGTAATAGTTGTGTTTTTAGGTTAGTCCTTATGATTGGAAAATATTTCTTTCTTGTGCTGTGGTTTCATCTCAAGATCTCCATATTTCCATATACAAACAGACTGGAGCAAAACAATTACTCATTTAGGGTCTGAAATTGCCACTGTGACAGCATGACTTATGTGTAAGGGGGCTGCAGTACTTAGCTGTTAATTCTGTGTTCCAAAAAAAGTGACTCATACAGCAGACAGGAAAATGGCAATTATTTTCCATGAGCGTTTTATGAAGAAATATGTATGTGCACGGCACATATTGTTCTAAAACTTTCATGGACCAAAAAAAGAGACACAGAGAGACTATGTGTGTGTTGGGAGCAGAGGAAGTTTTCTAAAAAATGGGAGAAAAATCTTAAAATTTCATTTTTGTTTTGGAAGAAATTGGACAAATATTAACCTTTGTTCATATGAAAATGTCAGCCAATTCTAGTAACTATGGGCCAGCTTCCCTCTGTGAACATTATTCCTCTGTAGGGAATTGGAAACTAACTGACTTTCCATTTACCATTTTTCCTTGTGAATGCTTTTGGAGTGGGTCAGATTTGCCTCCCCATGGAAGAAGAATATAATTTTCAACTTTATTATCAGCTGTAGTAAATCCATTGCAGGCCAGAACCTACTGTCATTGGCTTTCAGGGCTGCTGCTCTCCCACTGTGGAAGTAGATTCAGCAGAAATCATTGCAGACTCTGAATCTTACAGTTGTGTTAGTTTCCCTCCAGGTACAGGGAAATTAAAATCTAACAGAGCCAAGCCTTACTCCCTAGCTGTGGAGCCAGAATCCCATGGAAATTCCATGTAGGTGCTCTTCTGCATTTCACGCTTCCTCAGCAGGGATATGCAATGTAGACTCTCCTCTATTCCAGGGAGTGTAAGGGAGGAACATTTAGTTATAGATAAAAATGGCCCATTCAACATAGCTATTCCACTCTGTGTCTTAGCTGATTTGTATACTGATCAGAATTAAAGGTGAGCTGGGTTTGATTCTACTTTCTGCATCATGACTTTTCTTTCTGGTTTGCCGGTAGTTCTGAAAAATAGGGAAGGAAAATCCTTTTAGGTCAACCTAAAATAAAATTTCTGAAGTATTTTAACTGAAAAGTGTGTGGGAAATGGTGCATTTTATTGGTCTCAAAACTAAATATTTCAGTTTGATTTTCAGCATTTTCAGTTTTTTTATAATAGAATTGAAGGGAATTTCACAAGTCTTTTTGCACTACAAAAATAAAAAAAAACAATTTATTTTCTAAATTGAAGTTTTATTTGATTGAAATAATCTGGCAACAAACAAACAAACAAATGAACAACAACAACAACAACAACAAAAAACCCCACACCACTCTAATTGTCAATTAAGTTGTTAGCTAATTGTGTCTACCCATTCCTGTTATTACTGCTGAAGATGTCAGGAGAAGACAGAATAGAGCTTGGGTTTTTTTCCTCCCTTCAGCTCCCATGCTGAGTTTGTAATACTGGCAGGTAGAAAAAATTAATCTTGTGCCTTCAAATTGAGCAAATATGATATAGAAGCGATTGAAGAAATGGTATTCTGTGTTCCCACATTTTTCCTCTAGGTAACTTTTCTGGTTGCAACAGCACTTAATTGGGTTACTTAAATTAAAAGTGGATTTCTGTCATTTCTGTTAGTATTTAATAATAAATTACGATGTATAACACTAAATGTAATTAAATGTAGCACAATATCATTTCATACTATTACTTATAAATTATTTAAAATATATACATTTTAAGTAATATGAGCATTCATTTTATTATGAACAGATATTAAAACCAGAAGAAATCATGCTTCCTTGTGTGGCGTTGCATGCCGGGCCAGGTGAGCAGTTGATGGAGGCGTACTTCTTTCACCAAAGCATTAACTACTGGACACTGCCAGAATAGCAGCATAGAAATGGAGGGATTAATGGGATCTTGAAAGGACCTCTAGCCCAATCTAGACTATCACTGACAGGTGTTTGTCCAATCTGCACTTAAAAACTGTTAACTTTAGTTCCATTCTGCTGTACTTTGCACTGATTAGGTCTCAACTGGAGTATTGTGTCCAGTTCTGGGCACCACATTTCAAGAAAGATGTGGGGAAATTGGAGAAGGTCCAGAGAAGAGCAACAAGAATGATCAAAGGTCTAGAAAACATGACCTATGAAGGAAGATTGAAAGAATTGGGATTGTTTAGTTTGGAAAGGAGAAGATTGAGGGGGGACATGATAGCAGTTTTCAGGTATCTAAAAGGGTGTCATAAGGAGGAGGGAGAAAAATAGTTCTCCTTGGCTTCTGAGGATAGGACAAGAAGCAATGGGCTTAAACTGCAGCAAGAGAGGTTTAGGTTGGACATTAGGAAAAACTTCCTGCCTGTCAGGGTGGTTAAACACGGGAATAAATTGCCTAGGGAGGTTCTGGAATCTCTATCTCTGGAGATATTTAAGAGCAGGGTAGATAGACATCTATCAGGGATGGTCTAGAAGGTGCTTGGTCCTGCCATGAGGGCAGGGGACAGGACTCGATGATCTCTCAAGGTCCCTTCCAGTTCTAGTGTTCTATGATTCTATGATGGGAATGCCACAACCTGTCATGGAAGCACAGACCAGGGCTTAACTATCCTTACAGTTACAAAAAGCTTCATAATGTCTAAACTAAATTTCCCTTACTGTGGATTAAGCCCATTACTTCTTGTCCTAAAGTCATTGGGGACAGAAAACAATTGATCGCTGTCCTGTAACAGCCTTTAATATATCTGAAGACTGTTATTAGGGTCACTCTGGCCCCAGTCTTCTTTCATTAAAGCTAAACTTATCCAGATTTTTTTTCAATTCCTCTTGACGCTCTCCAACTTATCCACATCTTTCATTAAGCGTGGCACACAGAACTAGACACAGTATTCAAGCTGAGGCTTTACCGGTGCCAAGCAAATTGGGGCAGTTAAGTCCCATTTCTTACATATCACACTCTTGTAAACACACCTGGGACAGAGTGCAGAGTGTCAACAGGTGAGTCTGGACTCTTGTTCCCTCAGATATCAATTAGTTCCCACAGAGAAAGCAGATGAGAGTAATTAGTCAATCAGCATGGCCAGCGGAGTCAATTACCCTGTCAGCTGAGCCTAGGCATTTGGAAGCTCAGAATAGGGAGACCTGTGTCCCCACCCTCCCAGGCCAAGGTGAAGAGGGCCAAAAGGTAGGTTAACGTTGCAAATAGATTGTTGCACAAGGTTTGTTGTGAAATTGGTGGAGGAAAGTTAAAATAAAAGGACACAGTGAAGGCACAACCGCTGGAGTCTGTGCAGTTTCTGGAGGGAGAAGGCAAGAGTGAAGTCATGGACTTTGACAATACCCCGAAGTGGTGATAGCCTTTGTCACCCCTGCCTCATGTTGACTCATTCAGTTTGTGAGCCACTGTAACTCAAAAGATTCTTTTCAGCAGTTTTGCAACTTAGCCAGTTATTTCCCATTGTGTAATTGTGCATTTGTTTTTTTTCCTTTCTAAGTGTAGAACTGTGCATTTGTCTTCATTATATTTCATCTTGTTGATTTCAAATTCTCCAATTTGTCAAAGTTGTTCTGAATTCTCCTCTCCTCCAGCTCGTTGTTATCTGTAGATTTTAAAAGCATACTCTCCACTCCCCTATCCAAGTCATGAATGAAAACACTGGATCATACTTCAAGCAGAATGGACACCTTGAGGATCCAGCTGGATATATTCTCCCAGTCTGACAATGAGCGATTGATAACCACTCTTTTGAGCAGCACCATAACTAGGTATTTTTGCACCCAGGGCAAAATATTAATTATGCGCCCCCTCTTCTTAGGTTAGCGTGCATCATGCTCGTTACTTTTGCAGCTTATTTTTTTTACTTATTGTGTCTTTGTGCCCCTGATCATGATGTGTCCGGGTTGAGCGCCCTGCATGCCCCATCCTTGTTATGGCCCTGCCTTTTGAGTATGGTATTTCAACCAGTAATGCACCCGCATTAGACGAAATTCAACTAGAACACATTTCCTTGGTTTGTTTAAGAGAATGTCACATAGGATGCTGTCAAGAACTTTAATAAAATCAAGCTATATCATGCCTACAGTTTCTCCCAGTTTGAGGCCAGTAACCCTGTTAAGTTGGTTTGGTATGATTTGTTCTTGGCAAATCCATAATAGCTGTTTTTCATAACCCTGGTATCTTGTAGGGTACTCATTGATTGTTCAGTAACTCGTTCTGGTATGTAATAATTAGGCTGACTGGACTATAATTCCTGTGGTCCTCTTAGTCTCCTTTTTAAAAATAGATACTATGTTTGCCCTTCTTCAGTCTTCAGGGACCTTGCTCATCCTTCATGGGCTATCAAAGGTAATCACTAATGGTTTCAAGATTTCTGGAGTTACTTCCTTTAGTTCCCTAGGATAAATTTCATCAGGCCCTGCTGAACTGAATCCATCTAACTTATCTAATTTTTGTTAATATGTTATTTCCCTAACCCAGTTTTTTTCCATCCCCCCCAGGTTTTAAATATCAATTGTGGTTGTGTGAAACAACTGTTCACAACTTATCCTTTTTAGTAAAGATTAAAGCAAAGAATGTATTAAATATCTCAGCCTCCTGGTTGTTGTCCATTATTAGCCCTCCTTCCCCACTAAGTAGTGGGAGTTACACTTTTTTCTTCATCTTTTTATGTGTAACTCATTTTCTGCCTTACCCTTTCTGATTTTTTCACCCTACATACCTGTGCATTTTTTTACTCAATATTAGCAATATGTTCATGTTTCCACTTTCTTGATTTTCAGGTCATTAAAGAGCTCCTGATGGAAGAGCTATATTGGCTTCTTTTTAGTCTTCCCATCTTTCCTTAGTTTTGGAATGGCCTGCCTTTAATATTGTCTGTTTGAGAAACTGCCAGCTTTCTGGAATTCCTTTTTTACCTTAATTTTCTTCCCAGGGAATATTATTTCTTACCAGTTCATCTGTGTTTTTTTAAAGAACTTAATGAAACAACTATCTGATAAGTAATGAGAGATTGTCTGTTGTGTACAAAAACATTTCATTTTATTTAAACATCCAGAGTCCCTCCAGACCCAATCCCATATATGCAGAATGACAATAGATATTGTAACAATGGAAGTGGTCAAATTTTTATGAATTTGCCAAGGTGTCAGTTGGATTTTAAAGCTGAAATCTAACAAGCTAGTTTTGCCAGTTGGGCCAGTATAGAATGGACAGTGCCCCCTTTATTGAGTTCAGGGAACCTTAGTTTATTAATTTTTAATCCTGGGTTTTAACTTGAATAACATTTTTCAAATTGGGATTCTTCCTTATTCTGAACAATCAACAAAACAATGTATTAATTTATCCAGAACCACATTTAATGAATAATCAACAGTTCATTACTCGTGCAGATACCACCAAAATTCTGGTTGTATACTACACTCGCACTATGATCTTTCAAGCAATTATCACAGACTAAAATTAAGGCTCAGCAATTATATCAAGGAACAAAGCAAATTGCCAATGTTTCCTATTGCATTTACTTATTAATACTCAATTGTCAAATGAGTTAGCTACTAATGAATTCTCACACTTCCAAAGATGCACTTGTCTTTAAGTAACTTTTAAAGAGCGTGGTTGCTTGTTTGAGGGGATTGATTCAAAAAGGGCAGGTTTAGAATAGTAAAGATAATTTCTTGCAGATATTATTTTTAACCTCTTAGGCAAGCGGTTTTAAATCTATTTTTCTTGCAGATCCCAAAAAATTTCTAATGCAAGTGCAGATCCCAGACAAGGATCCTCAAACCACGTTACTTTCTTAGATCAATTTGATTTGACTTAGTTAAAAAAAAAGTTAAAAATCTAAGATATGTGGTTGAGGTCTCATTAAAGAATGAGATTTAATTAAGATATCCTAGAGATATAGAAGAGAAAATACAATCTTTGAAATGAAATCTCACCACTTCTCTTAATCCTGGGATGGGGTAGATTTGTTCTTCAAGCAGGTTTGCAAGCACACTGTGCACTGGAGTCAGAAGTTTTTCAATAGCAGGGTCCACTGGCCCTTGTAGTCATCGTACATTGTCCATGCTCCAATCAAGTTATAAGAGACAGCATGGGGCAATGAGCCCTCAGTTCCCCCTTGTGGCTTGGTCAGAGCTGGAACCCTTTCTATGCACTCATAGCTTTTATGAGAATGACAGTCCATTGTAGATAGTTATTTAGTTCTTAGCCTTTTAACTTCTGTAAATAAATTAGTCTGGGGCCTCTCCTGACCTGTTCAGTGGATTATGCCCTGCACCCTGTGGTTCAAGAACTGCCCCTTGTGCCCTTGCTCATTCACCATTAGTGATGAGCACGTGTTGTCTCCACTGCCTAGCTGAGACACACCTTGTTGCTTCTGTGATATCAGCAAACATTTCCTGTCAAGAACCCGGGTTGCTCCATTTCTGTGCCTTCATAAGTTCCTCATGGTGGAGGCACTTGGCCTCATGTGGAGTCTGGTCTCAGACCATTGATGCTCTTCCAATGGGGAGCGCTTCACCTGGTCCCACCAACATCACAAAGACCTGGGGAGGAGCACAAGAGCTGCAAGGACTCTCATGAACACTACATTGGGCCCCTGTCATGAGGAGGACATGTTCTCTCAGGAGCCAGGCTCACTCAGGTGAGATGCTGGGCAAAGACTCCATAGGACCATCCTTTAAGGCAGGGGCAAGGTGAAGTGGAAGTGAGACCCGCCAGCACCACCATTTCCCTCAATCACTGAAGGTCACAATATCACACCAGTACATGTTCCTCAGTGATGGCAAGATTCTCTGAGCTTTGAGTCACATATCCCACCACAGTTGAGGAATCTACCCTGTGCACAGAACTGGATGGATCCACTGGCTCCCAAACTGCTGTACCCACCCTCGCTGCTTCTCTCAGTCCCACAATCACCAACGCCGGCAGATGAGTCACTCTTCCTCCATTGCTCATGGTGCTGCCCACAACAACACTTCCACCATTTCCAGAGGTTTTGTTGGACTCAGAGGATTTCTCAATGAAAGAACCATCCTTTTCCTCAGTCTTCCAGCATAGTGTTGATTACTGAGGGGGCCCACCTTTTCCAAAGCACAATGCTCTGGGTCCACCTGGGAGCCCACATATAGGACTCGGGGCAAAAGACCCACATGGGACCTTTATTGCCAGCTGTACCCACCACGGGTGGCCTAATCCCCTCTGTTTGGTAGCTTGGCATTCTGTTTAGCTGGGCAGTGAGGAAAAAAGAGAGGTGTCATCTATAGGTGTATTCCAAAAAAGCGTACGGGCTTTTTCGGAGTTCTTTCAGCATCCCTGTGTTCCTCATTGTATCAGGAATAAGGGATGTTCTGAAAGAAGAGGTTTTTCTGAAATTTGGCCCCTGTAGATGGAAAAGCCTCTTCTGAAAAAATGTGGAAAAAAAGATACACAAATTGTAATTTGCAATTTGTGTATCTTTTTCCAACTTTTCTTTGCAGTCTAGATATAGTCTCAGTGAAGATACCATGGTAAGCAGACCCAAGTACATCAACGGCAGCTATGTTATTCATGTAGCTGAGTTGTGTAACAGGTTGATGGCCTGCAGTAGTATCGACAAGGCCTAAGAGGGTTGAAAATTAAATAAATGAAGATAGGAATGTATGACTTTCAAGCTATGCCATTCCATATCACTAAAATTCAATACAATTGTGCAACGTTTCATGATTTGGGGAACTTCTATAAACTTCTCTGTCTACAATACACTCTGCCCTGTGTTGGGGTCTTGCACCTCAGGGTAGGTGGGATTGGAATAAATCCACTGGGGTACTCAGCAAACAGGTATTTCTTGTAATTAACCCTCCTTCCCACCCACCGCTATATAAAAAACATGGATTGGCCAGGGTGGGGATGTACTTACGCCAGAATGGAGAAGAGCTCTGCTTGGTCTTTTGGGGTATGTCTATACTGAACCGTTATTTTGAGATAACTAGCATTATTTCAAAATAGCAATGCGAGCATCTACACAGCCATTCCATTATTTCGAAATAATTTCAAAATAATGGACAGTTTATTCTGAAATCTGTAAACCTCATTCTACGATGAATAACGCCTATTCCAAAATATCTATTTCAATACAAGGTGTATGTAGATGCTCCACTGCTGCTATTTCAAAATAGCTCCTCCCCTAGGCCATTCTAATTTATTCCTCCCCAGTGCCTCCTGGGGCTCTAAATGGAGATAATACATCTACATTAAGGAAGCCTGCTGTGGACTAATTTTGAGGTTTCCCTGCAGTGTAGACGTGCTATTTCGAAAGAAACCATTTTGGAATAACTATTCTGGAATAGCTTATTTCAAAATAAGCGAGCAGTGTAGACGTACCCTTGCTGACAAAAGGTAGGTATGGTTCCTCTTGTGCCCTCTTCATTCTCAATCTTTGCCCCATGCTTGTGATTAGATTCTTTAGTCCCTTTTTCTTTGTGGTGTCTAAGCTCAGCACAAAACTGCCAGTTTCTTCTCTTCAGTGTGTGGGGTTTTTTTGTTTGTTTGTTTGTTTGTTTGTTTTGGTAAAGGACTAACAGTCAGCCCAAGAATAGCCACTCACCTTCCTCTACCCATAACAAGATATCGAAGGAACTCAAAATTTTGTCCTTTTTCTGATGACATGCACCCCTGCCATGAGCATGTCTGAGTGGAGAATCTGGTAGCACTATTAATCTTCACCTTCACCAAAAAGGGAACAAGGTTGGGCAGTCTCTTGACGACAAAGTTTATGAAATTCCAGTGTGCAATGTGATAGACTGTAAATGCTAAAGTGACCTTAAATATGTTGAATGTGCATTAAGTACACACTTTTCCCATCCCAGTGCGTAGAGAAAAAAACTCATTGGCATTATTGTTAGCATGCTCTATAAATACACACACAAGGATGGGGATCTTACTTGAATTAGTTTACATGAAGAACTGCAAGTTTATTAGACAGAATTACAATTTTCTTAGTGCTTAGAAACCAGGAAATTACAATGCTAATTACGTTCAAATGTAAAATCATAATAAAGTTTATTCCGAAAGACCCACTGAGGTTTCAAATAATGTGCATTGCAATGATCTGCATGTGATTTTAAAAAAATGTAAAACAATTCTGAATAAGAACAACAGCTTAAAAACAATGAGAGGTGAAAGAAAGCTTTCCAATGAAAATGCAAGAGTTTTTGGATTTTGTATCAAGATTAAAAAGAAAAAAAACTTTAAACACCATAAAAGGAAATGGGAAAAAAGTAAAAAAAATTATAATTATTATTTATAATATGTATTAATGTTGCAGCTAAGAGCCCTTGTTGTGAATCGGGACTCCATTGTGCTATACATTGTGAAAATGACATCTGCAAGCCAAGAAGGATTTTGCAAGTCTGTCCTAAAAAGTTACTGAATCTGGCTATGCAAGGAGAGAACTGAATTCCAGTCAGGAAACTCTGCTTCCATTTATACTGAGAGTGCCAACTTTAAAATTTTTGTGTTTTGCTATATAATCAGCAAGGTGCAGAGAGAGAGAGAGACTGCCTCTAGTAATTGGGTTCTGAATTATCTAGATTTGTATAGGCTAAGACCAAAACCTTTAACTCCAGCCAAAAATTAGTACAGCTATTGGAGTTATGGGTTGCTGATGTTTATATGCACAAACTCGACATTAGAAGCTCTTTAGAAGTTTCTATTACTATATTGTCTAAGCACCTCACAATCTTTTTAACACATCACCCCTGTGAGGTAGCGAAGTACTGTTATCCTCATTATACACATTGGCAACTGAACCATGGGTAGGCTACAATACATACATGATTTGGAGAAGAGTAAATAGTGAGGAGGTAAATTTTCCAGATGATACAAAATTACTCAAGAAAGGTGAGTCCAAAGCATACTGGGTGAATGGCAAATTAAATTACTTGTTGATTAATGCACATTGGAAAACATAATCCCAATTATATGTGCAAAATGATGGGTCTTAAATTAGCTGCTCTCACTCAAGAAAAATCTTGGAGTCATTGTGGGGTGTTTTCCAAAAACATCCTCTCATTGTGTGCCAGCAGTCAAAAAAACCAAACCAAACCACAATGTTAGGAACCATTAGGAAAGGAATAGACAGTAAGACAGAAAATATCATGATGCTGCTCTATAAAGCTGTGGTACACCTGTACCTTGAGTACTGTGTGCAGTTCTCATACACATCTCATCTATCTCAGCAAAGATGTATTGGAATTTGAAAAAGTACAGAGAAGGGTTATATAAAAATAAAAATGCTTAGGGGTCTGGAACAGCTTCCAAATGAGGCGAGATGGAAAAAAAACCCAAACCCTGGGACTTTTCAAATTGTAAAATAAATGATTAAGGAGAGAGGGAGATGACAGAGGTCTATGAAAGCATGGATGATGTGGATGGAGAAAGTGACAAAGGAGTGCTATTTGCCCATTCACATAACACAAGAACCAGGGATGATTTGATAAAATTAATAAGCAACAGGTTTAACACAAAGAGGGAAGTATTACAGATATAAGGAAGTACTACTTCAGACAACACATGGTCAACCTGTGGAACTCCTTCCCGTGAGATATTGTGAAGACAAAAGTATTACTGGATTCAAAAATAGAACTGGTTCCATCAATGGATATTAGATGGGAATGGTCCATTCTTGGAGTGTCCCATAACCTCCAACTACCGGAGGCTAGGACTGGATGACAGGAGATGGATTGATCACTCAGGCTATGTCTACACTGCAGAGCTTTCCAGGATAGCTCTGGTACAAGGAACGCGTCTGCTTTTCTGTAAAAATTTTTGGAAAAGCAGAAGCGTTTTTTCAGCATTCCTGTAAACCTCATTTTACGAGGAAGAAGGGACGTTCCAAAAGAAGGCTTTTTCCGACTTTGTCCCATGTAGATGGGCCAGATGTCAGAAAAGCCTCTTTCAGAAGAAAAGTTGGAAAAAGATACACTAATTGCAGTTTGCGTATCTTTTTCTGACTTTTCTTTGTAGTATAGAGATGTGTAGACATATTGCCCTGTTCATTCTCTCTGAAGCATCTCTCACTGGCCACTGTTGGAAGAGAGGATATTATGCCAGTTGAACCATGGGTCTGAGGCAGTATGACTGTTCTTATTACATGCTCCATGTCCAGCTGTTGCAGAGTGCAGACTTGAACCAGGGTTTCACAAGTCCTAGGCTATTGTTGTAACTAGCCATAGTTCTTGGACCATCCTTCTTTTTCCAAAATCATGTAAAGCTCCCACTGACAAACTATGAGCCAGTGTGCTTTGTACGGGTGAATGTGTGACATTCTCAATTTAGGGGAGTGAACCAAAAACTTCAAGCTCTGGAAAGGCTCATCAGACAGTAGATTTAACACCGTGTCTTTTTTTTTTTTTTTTAAGAAAATGGCAAAACTGTTTTATTTTCTTGAGGTTTTTATTGCACCCTTTAATCCAAGGTCTCAAACTCGATTTACTTTATGACCAGTGCCAGTCCTCAAATCCTCCTACTGTTCTAGTGGGCACCCCCCCTCTAGCAGGGCTCCAGGACGGTGTGAGTCACACATTCTGCCCCCTCACCTGTGTCTCCCAGCCCCTCCAGCTGCCCTCTGCCCCTCCCCTCTCCTGCTGCCTCAGGGTGATTTAAAGCTTGCTGGGAGCCCTCGCCAACACCACCAGCAGTGCAACAAGGCTAAAGTGGCTTCCTGCTACTAGTTCCATGTCCTTGCCGGTACATCCCTGTGACCCAGGGTGCAGGAGGTGTATGTAGAGCCGTAAATTGTGAAACCATTAACACATTTTGTGAAGCTGACCGGATCTCAGTAATGCCAGCTCTCCTGATTTGATCACAAGTCTCCTGACAATTGTTTTTTTTTTCTGGAAATTTGCAGCCCCATATTAGAATTAAGCCAGATGTGGGAACTAACCTGACACCTGCTCTCATCTGTGATTGCTCTAACTAGTATATTATGCTTGTTTGTTAGTGCATGGCATTAGAAGAGAATCCCAACCCTCTTTTTCTTTCGTGTCTCTCTGTCTCTCTTTTTTTTTTTTTAAAGAAGGCCTTTAGGTCTCATGATTTATGGGAAAGAGCTAGAAAAGGTGCCCCAAGTTCACCCCAAAGACCTCAAATGCTAGATGCCAAATGTAAAGGGCCCCAACTGTGTTTTTATCTGTGATTTCAGGAAGACATTATCTTTGGGGGGTGGGGTGGCTGATTCATGAGGGTTGAATGCTTGGAGTTGGCAATGAAGCACATGCAAGTTCACAGTGGCTCTCCCTGTGTCCAAAAGCTCAGACAGAAACCAGGATCCTATAAAAGTCCCCCTTTCCCCACCCCTCCCCCACTGACATCTGCATCCTGGCAGTGAAATCATCACCTCCTGCTAACATCCTCATCCTCGTGCTGGGATCCTCCCCCTTCCTTACCTGGGGTAACTGAAAGCAAAACCCACCGGTCCCACTCTGCTGGCTGCAGAAGCATGTCAGCTTCGGCTCCCTGGCCAGTGTGGTTTGCATCGCAGCGGAGGCAGCCAGTGCAGTGTCCCAGACCTAGCGACACCCTCTACAGCTGGGACTGTGTGGGTGCTGGGGGTCTGGGTGCGGCAGGGAGTTGTGTGCAAGTATGAATCCCTCAGTGACACTGACCCCCTCTTTTCCTGAGCCTGCAGCTGCAAGGGCCTGGTTAAATAGCTTTTCAAAATATTTCACGGGCTGGACGGGGGAAATGTGCAGGCCGCAGATGGCACCAGGGCCGGGAGTCTGAGACCCTTGCTTTAATCCCAGCACTATACGGATTCATGATAATGAAGACGACTAAGTTTACAGGTGAGAGTGATGGAAGAAAAAAAGAATGACATCCGAGTATTCCAAATTAATGTTGATGAGACCTTTATGCAACATATTTTCAATTAATCTATATTATATTATATGTTTTCAATACAGTTTAATCAATGCCTTGCAGGAGGCATAAGGGATCTGTTGAAAAAGGCTTTCTTTCTCGACAGATCCCCCTCTAGACTGCCGCTTTTCACCAACAAAGTGCTGAGTCAGCAAAAACGGCAGCCATTTTAATTCAAATTAAGCACAGAATATTTAAATCCCCGCTTCATTTGCAATGTTGACCTGCCTAATCTGCATCCCTCTGCTGACAGAGGGATGCAGTCTAGACATACCCCTAAGTTCCTTAAGTATTATTAATGGCCTTCACTTGACTACATTAGTAACATGGGTTTATATTTCATATTTCTAACTTCAAATATAGGAATGAATACATGCATACTAATAGAATATGCATTCAGCATAACCTATTCCAGTGACATGCAACATGAAGTATTTCACATAATGTGTATTTCAGTTCTGCAATATTCATACCATAAGAATATTTTCATGAAACATATGGAATGGCCTGTCACGAACCTTTTCACCTGATTGTTCTTTAGTGAAGCAGTGACTAATGGAGAAGTGATTAGGAAAGGACACATTTTCTATAGTGTTGAGTCCCTCAACAGCACCTCCCTGATTGCTAGCAATGCTTTTGCTCTGTTGGACAATATGCTGTAATCATATTGATGGTGCATAGCACCTGTTAGGCCGTGACAGTAGCAAGTAGTGCCATTTCCTTGAATGCTGACATTTCAAAGGTGATGTACCCACCTGGTGTGGTTTGTGCCTGAAGAGAGCAATGAGGAGCTCATCAATGGGATTGTGGACATCCAGAGTGTTTGGGTTTTGAAGAATGAGTGTTTAAGCTGCTCAGTGCCTCTTGGAGTTTCTTGCTTCAGAAATCATTTCAGTCTGTTAGAAAATACTGCAAGCGGAAAAAATTCATTAACCGTAAACACAGGTGTCAAGAGCAAAAAGTACAAAGTTAGCAATGGGATTTGTCTGCCTGTCTTTATGGGCTTAACTGATGTAATAAAGATGATAAAGGGACTTAATTTCACCTACTCAGCAACTTCAATGCAGCACATAAAAATAAACAAACTGGAAGGATTAACTCAGCTAGCAGTGTTGCAGGAGTTATTTTGTATTAGATTAAGATTTATTTTATGTGAGCCACTACTGATTATCCATCTGCACATCCACTAACGTGATCTATGCCATCCAGTGCCATTTGTGCCCCTCTGCCTTGTATATTGGCCAAATCAGACAGTCCCTATGCCAAAGGATAAATGAACACAAATCAGACATCAGGAAAGGTAACACACAGAAACCTGTAGGGGAACACTTTAACCTCCCTGGACATTCAGTAATGGAGTTGAAAGTAGCCATCCTTCTGCAAAAAGAATTTCAAACCTCTATTACAAAGAGAGACGTTGAACTGGAATTCATTTGCAAATTCAACACTATCAGCGTAAGACTGAATAAGGATCTTGGTTAAAGCATTACAAAGGCAGTGTCCCCTCTCTTGATATTCACATCTCCACACCACATGCCTTGAATGACCCACTTCCACCCTGACTTGACTATGTTCATTAACATGAACGACTTCTTCTTTTATATACATACCCCTGCTTCTGTAACTTCCACTTCAATTCACCTGAAGAAGTGGCTTTTCCCAAGGAAGCTTATGCCCTAATGAATCTGTTAGTCTCTTAGGTCATGTCTGCACAACAGGGCTAAACTCAAAATAAGCTATGCAACTTGAGCTATGCTAATTGCATAGCTTAAGTTGAAATAGCTTATTTTGACTTTTGGCACTATCTACACAGCAGTTATTTTGAGATAGAGCACTCTTCCCCCAACTTCCCTTACTTCTCGTGAAATGAGGGTTACAGGAGTTGGAGTAAGCAGTCCTCCAGCTCAACATTATTATGACATTATGTCAAAATAACTGCTTGCGGACTATGTTATTTCAGAATAACGTCATAGCCTAAGGTGCCACAGGACTCCTCATATTTTTGGAGATATAGACCAACATGGCTACTACCCCTCTGAGACTTTTCACTGCTGATTAAAGTAATTTAAATCTTCCAATAAGAGTTTGTTCCCTAACCATGCAAGTGATTGATTCATAGGAATAATCTTATGTAGCCTCCTTGAATTCAACATTAAGTAAGTGATTGCAGGTTTAAGTTGGGGGTTCTCTGGCTCTATCTGAAACTATTAGAATGTGTTTATAGGTCTAATGCAGCCACAAAATATCCACAACATCATTTGTTTCAAAGCATAGGAACTGATATAATATGCCTAAAGCTACACAAGTGAAGTTAGTGGGAACTGTATTGGCCATTATATTTGGGCTTGTCATAGAATAGAGTGGGATGTTGGTGTCCAGATCTAATGGACAAAGCAATGGTGCTCATGTCTAGTGGTCAGAGATGGAATCAGTGTCAGGAATCAAGCCAAAGATTAGAGCTGGAGGCAGTAGATGGGGTAGGGCTTAGAAGCAGAGATCTGGAACAAGGCAGGGCTCAGGCAAGAAGAGACCATTTGCTGTACTAGTTAACTGGGATTCACCTAGTTCTTCAAACAGCTTCTTGTACCACCTTCTGGCTTAAAAAGTGAGTCTGAGCCAACTGGAGAGGTCAGATGTTTCCTCCAGTTGGAGGAAACATCATAGGCTGTGCCTATGATGAGCTCCTTGTTGGTACAAGTGAACCAAGGTCTGAAACTGTTGGGGACCTGCCTTTGAGACCTGCAGTACCTCTCAGTGTTGAACTTTTGGAGTGTAGCAAGCCTACTCCAAGTCTGAAGGGAAGCAAGTCTATAAGAGTGTGCAGGATGACATTTTTGAGGATTGGCTGGTGCAGTGGCTTAGTTTTTAATATTTGTTTCAGTTCTATTTCATGTCAGCTTACCTTCTACATTCTTTGGGGAGAAACCTGTGTGGAAAATATGAATTACCCTTCAGGGAATATATGAATAACCCCTTATATCCTCAATGTCAAATATTTGTCTTTTGTAACATGTAATGGAGTTTAGGATAAAGTAAATGAGAACAAGTTTACAACAGAGACTTGACATTGATATAGTTATGTACCGATAACAGCAATAGGAGAGGAATATACCATTGATCTAATTTCTCTTTCATGCTTTATGGCACTTCCATTTCCTTTGCTTTGGATTTCATGGATTTCACTGTGCTGAAATCACATAATCTCCATGTTGTGGAAGGACAGACCTGTACCTCTTGCAATAGAAAACTTGCCTCAATTTACTATTAAGAATACAGAAATTGACTGAAGGTCTGCAGTTCTCACAGTACCCAGACGAGGGCAGTGGTGCACATTATTCAATTCACTACAGCATTATATCCTTGCCATTGGGTAAAAATTGTAACATAATTTAGAAAAGAAAAACAATTAAATGCTTGATTCTTAATACAAATAAATATCTAAGTGTTAAAACTTATACTAACAGGAAACCCCTCTGAGGATTCTAATATGTTCCGCTGCAAACCACTGGCAACTGTATAAAAGTGGGTTTCTGCTTGTTTGTGATTGTTAATGTCTTTTTTAAATGCTGCTGCAGCAGAGAGTCTGTAAGGACATAAGTGTTGATAGCGAATCTGCTAGAAAATTAGGATTTAACTACACCTCTGACATGCAGGTAAAATTGAGCAATTTTTGGAGAAGACATCTATTGAAGTAGTGTTACTAAATTAGGGGTATATTTGCAGTCACTTTATCGACCACTTTGAAGAAAGGCCTCTGGCTGAAATGTCCCTATTAGGAATTGAAAGTGGCATGAATATTCTCTTTAGTGACACATGCTAATAAACATTAGTAGCTGCGTGGTATGATTTAAAGAACAGAAATTGGTGAGCAAAGGGAGAACTGGGAATATATGCAGATAGTTTTTTTCAAATCTTGCAGGGGAAGATGGTGGCTTTAAAATCTGGTTTCTTTTCTTGTATCAGAGGGAGTCTTTTAAGGAGAAAATGTCACTTTTAGGGAAAAAGGAAGGTTCTGGTTCTGACAGTCTCAGAGGGGAATTAAAACCCTATTTTTGTATTTATTACATTTTTACAATAACTGTAATGTTGATGGAGGATATCATCCTAGTTGATTTGATTTCTGAGATGTGTGAGCATAGCCAGAAGTTGAGCAGATACTTTTGATGCAGTCATGTTGTTTGGTGCCAGCAGCCTACTAATTCAAACCTGGTATGGCTAATTGTTAGTGTGAGTTATTAATAGAAGATGTCATCTAATATGAAATTAAACTAATTTAGCTGGATTTATGTTTTGTAACCTCCCAGTACAAAAAATAGCTTGTGGTGCAATGATGGAATTTGTAAAAAGGGCCCAAACTCTCCCTTTCTGCAATTTTGGGGCTATTTGTTGTTAGATGAGGACATTTTCAAAGGCACAAACGGCAGTTAAATGCCCAGCTCTGACTGATCAATTTTTCAATGGCAGCCAAGGTTTGTGTGCATTGCATTTCACATCTTGATTGCTGCTAGGGTTGCCAACTGTCCAGTTTTGCAAACCCAAGGATCCTTGTCCCACCCCTACCCTGAGGCACCTCCGTTGCTCTCTCCACTGCCCCTGCCTCTGTTGCTCAGTCTCCCCTTCCCTCATTCATTTTCACCAGGCAGGAGCTAAGTGTTAGGGTGGAGGAGCCGGTGTGGGCCCTAGGAGGGAGTCTAGGTGTGGGAAGGGACAGGGAGGTGCGGATTCTGGGAGGGAGTTTGGCTGTGGGGTGTGTGATCTAGACTGGGGCAGAGAATTGGGATGCAGACTCTGCAAGGAAATTTGGGCGAGGAAATTTAGGGATTGGGAGTTTGCGTGAGGGGTGCGGGATCTAGGCTGGGGCAGGGAATTAGACTGTAAGAGAGGAGCAGTAGGTTGGCACTTACCCCAGGCAATGGAGCTATTGAAGGTACATCCCTCTGGTGGTGGCTTCTTCTAGGTGGGGGGAGGAGGGGCAGAACCTCTGTGTGCTGCTGCTGCAGGCACCGCCTCCACAGCTCTCACTGGCCATAGTTCCTGGCCAATGGGAACTATGGAGCTGGCACTCTGGATGAAGGGAACGTGCCGAGACCCTCTGCATTCCCCTCCCAGGCCCATGGGGACAGTGTTAGGTGCTTCTTGGAACAGCAGAGAGTGAAAGTAGGTAAGGGAGCCTGTTTTCACCCCACTGTCATGCCAAACTGGTAACACCCAAAATCTCCTGGTTTGTCTGTAGGCAGCCTCTGGGAGATAGGGCATGATTCTGAGAGATTCCTGGTGAAAGCAGGAGGGTTGGCAACCCCAAATACTGCAACAGCTTTCCTTCTCTTTAGTCTGGACAAATGCAATCTGGTCCCACTCATGTCCAGTCAGAATGCTGTTGATAAAGCTCATTTTCCTAGCCCATCGTGTTCACTGCATCGGCCCAGTCATTGAGTCCCTCCACTGGCTCTCCCTTTTCTCTGACTAAACCTTTCTTTTCCTGAATTGTTCATCCTTTCCTCAGGTATCTTACTTTGGCTGTACATTTCAGCTGCGTTTTGTTGACTACTGGCTACTTTGAGCTACTAGCTTCTCTCAGAAAACCAAAACTATTTAAAGCAAATTGTTTCCAAATTAGCAGTTCTGATAGAAATTAGGGGGACATAATGGAAAGCTGGATTCATAGTTTGGAGGGCACAAAGAAGAGAAATGTTAAAGCTACTCCTCTCCCCTGCCTCCCAACAGCTCTTCTTTCCCCAGAATGAGTTTGACACCCTTGGATTTCAGACTTTTGCTGCTTTTGCTGCTAAAGAATGAAATATGTTTAAAAAGATTTTTAAGAGTAGTTGGGAAAAAAGTACTAAAAGTACTCCTCTTCTGTGTTCCTTTCATTTCTTGTTTAGAATAGTGGGTGTAAGGATATGGATTTTTAATTTCTGATTTGGCACACACTCCTTTCCCAGATATTTTATTTCTCCAGCATACTCTGTATTATTTGGTGGAATACTTGGTTGTGTTTGAAGATAGTTGTCTGGTAAAGGCTTGTGTGTGGAAGAGTTGGAAAGCATGCATTTCTAGGGTGCTGAGTTAAGGGCATGGTATCTGGAGGTGAATGGTAGTTAGGGTAATTGTGAAGTGTGTGCATGAAGAATGGAGAAGTAGAAAGTTTGTGCTGCTAAATAGCTAATCTTTTGTTTTCCTTGCTTTGTAATCTTTGTGTCCAGCGTCCTATGTGTAGAATCTTAACTGCTTGATAGTGTTTGTAATGCTTTCTTAGCAGTGAGTGTTGGATGAAGTGGTGGGATACCTGTAGAGACAGAAAGTGCAGAAGGAATATTTTACCATTTAGCAGCTACCCATGAACCTTTCTCTGTGTGAGGATAAAATCTCACAGGAAAGGGAAGCTCCTCATGGAGATGATTTTATGTGCAATCCTATCAATCACATTTTCATGCATGAAGCCTCTTCATCAAGTTTGCATGTGCCTGGCCCCAATCAATCAGATTTTTGTACAGCTGGCATCCATCAGTCAAGTTAGTTTGTTCCCAGCCTCCTCCAATGAAATTTCAATTATAATGTGAAAAAAAATTACCCTGAATATAGCCTTAACTTCCTGCAAGTAACCACTGCTCCATTTGACAAATGTTTCAGAAGGTCCACCTTTCTACCACATTTTATATAGCTACACAGTGTTTTTTCAAGAACAAAAGTAGGGCGGCCAAAGGAAAACTTCAGCCACAGCCAAACTCAAAAGCTTCCTATTAAAAATTGATTCAGTGAGACCAAACAAAAATTACATAGGAAATGTAAAGGACATAAAAACTAACCCTATGTGAAATTTTACACAGAAGAACCACCTACTTTAAGAGAAAAACAAGACTTTATGACCCATTTCAAGCCCAGTTTGGAATATGACACTAATAACGGACTCCCTGCCAGATGTCTCTGTCATGACTTTAAGCTATTCTAGGCAGGCTCTTTCTATTTTGCCTAGACACAAGGCCAACATGCTCAGTCAGGCATGATAATGAATCAGCAGCATTTTTGCCTGAGTAAGAACTGCAGCAATGGGCTCATTGTGTGCACATTAATATGCTAGGTCTAGATTTTAAGACTTAGGAAACTGTTTCAGTATTTCTTACTGTATATGAAAGGTTAACCAACTAACCAGTAAACATCACCCTACATGGGTAATGTTTATCAGCTCCAATTAACTGCAGGTGCTAGAGCAGCTCCCTGCCCACCCCAGGCAGGGGGCTACTCCAGTCATGCGGGCCCACTGCAGGAAGGAGATGCTGTTCATGGGGGGGGGGGCTCTGGTGGAGGTTACACAAAAGCTCCCCAGGAGTGGGGCCAGCAGGGGCTGGCATCCCAGTTCCTGAGAAGGCAGCTTCTGTGCAGCAGGGAAGCTTCCTCCCAAGGAGCAGGGCTGGCAGGGGCCGGTTGCCCTGCTCCCAGGGAGGCTTTGCTGAGGGCTCTGCAGTATAAAGCTTATTTAAGAATGTGCAAACCACTATGATTTTCAGTGGTTACACAGTTGCATATTTAACCGACTTTTTACATCCCTGATTTATGAAGTGTAGAGACATGGAGCTTTTGAAAGACATTGCCATGTCCAAAGGTGGCATGGCCATGCCAAAACACTCTGTGGGCAAAGAGAGGGATGTGGATGCAATACATGTTCTGAAGACTCTGCTGTGGTGCACACTCCTGGCAGGCTATGAACAATCCAGTGCCCTCATCAAGGATCTAACTATGTTCTGCAGTCGCTGAACAATACAGGGTACTGGGAACACAAGCAAACATGCCCTACTGTACCTCCACAGCTGTGCTTCCATAGGCCATTTCTCTTGCTGGCCCAAGTTCAGGACAGTAAGAACAGTTGCAGCTAGGAGTCCAGTTCTTTGAGTCTCCTCTGATGACTTGGCATCATGACACTCAACACCAGTAGGCGCAAAAACAAGGAAAGACAGAGCCAAAGTATGTATGTTCCATTGAATGAGTGCATTGATGGATCTGCCCCATCACACCGTTTTAATATAAAACTTTGTGTCATTGTCATTTTAATTGTTTGTTTTACTGTCTATAATACATTGTTCAATGGAAGACACTAGAAATACAAGTCTCAGGGGGTAGCCATGTTAGTCTGTATCTGCAAAAGACAATGAGGGGTCCTGTGGGGGGGTACCTTAAAGAACTGAGTTCCAGAGTGCACTGTATAGAAATGACTTTCTAGTTATAAACTCTGAGTGTGCATATGAGAGGCAAATGAATGCAGTGTCCATTAACTGTCCCAGTACAGTTGGTGAATCCCTTGTATGCAAAGCCATTAATAATCTCCTGAGCATTATCAAGCTTTATAATTTGATGTGACACGCTTTTCAGAGCATACTTGCATGACAATGCCATCAGCAATCCACCTACCTCTACCACATTGCTTAGCTGTGGATTGGTAATATTCAGGGGTGGCCAGCTTACAAATGGCAATGATGTCTTGATTCTCAGTAAGTACGGGGCATTGCATGTTAGTATGCTGCAGTTAAAGGCTAATTCTGACATATATCTCAAAAAAAGTCACCTTTTGGAATCTTGAAATTCTCTTCCACTTCCTGGTCATCCCTACAGAACAACTCTTTCCAACTCTTTCCTCTGGTTTCCTGAGTCCAGAAATAATGCTGTGCTAGTGAAGCTACTGCAGGAACAGTTCCAGTAGTAGTAGTAGTTGACCTGTGTCATCCTCATCTTTCTTGCCATGCTGCAAGCAGCCATGCCATTTGTTCAGTAGCACAATGGACAAAGTCCAAAGCTGAAGCCACTCAGCACTGGGATCTGAAGTACATCCTTTACCTATTCCTCATTGCTGGCATAGCAGCATGGGGTTCTGTTGGGTGTAAACTGTCTGAAGCAATTTAAAAATGGTGTTGGCCTGTTTGGAAATTTGGGATGGAGAGAGTGAAATCATGTCTTTTTTTAACTTGATCCAGTATCCCAAAATTCCACGCTTTCTGCCCAGCTTCTGCTCTATATTCCATAATGAGCAGCATGTGGAATCCCAGAGTGCACAGAACAGAAGGACCAGTGATACTCTTGGTGAATGCCACACAGTTCATAGGCAGCAAGCCCCTACCAGCTACAACCAAAAGAAGGTACAGTAATCCGGTGTGCATCATACACATTGTCCATTAACAGATGCACATCAACTCCCTGTTGATTAAACACCCCGTATAGACAAGCACTTAGTCCATTTGTGGAGTATTTAATAGTGATGTACCTCTCAGTCTGAATATCTGTTTAAGCTATACTCTTCTTCTCTCTACACTGCTTCACACAGAAATTGGCAGTGGGGAAACAGCTTCCCCAGTGTTTAAACTATTAGAATAATTGGTGAAATGCCAGAACTACTGACTGTTACATAGTTTGTATCTCACTTGAATTGTATCAGTGCCTTCAAAAGATTCTGCCCTTCTTCCTTTGTGATCACAAACTGCATTATAGATGTCACTTCAATGTAACTATCCTGGACTGTGTTACCATTCTGTCTTCCTCTCTGTTGTGATCTTTCTGAGGTGCCCATCTCAACAGTTAAAGCTGTGGAGACTTTGGGTCATATTATTTATGGGGATAAGAAGCTGGATATGAGTCAACAGTGTGCCCTTGTAGCCAAGAAGGCTAATGGCATATTACAGTGCATTAGGAAGAGCATTTGCAGTAGATCTAGAGAAGTGATTATTCCCCTTTATTCAGCTCTGGTGAGGCCACATCTGGAGTACTGCATCCAGTTCTGGGCCCCCCCCCCCCATTACAGAAAGGATGTGTATGTATTGGAGAAAGTCCAGTGGAGGGCAACCAAAATGATTAAGGGGCTGGAGCACATGTCTTAGGAGAAGAGGCTGAGGGATTTGGTCTTATTTAGTCTGCAGAAGAGAAGAGCAAGGGGGGATGTGATAGCAACCTTTATGTACCTGAAGAGGGTTTACAAAGAGGATGGAGAGAGGCTGTTCTCAGTAATGACGGATGACAGAATGAGGAGCAATGGTCTCAAGTTTCAGTGGGGAAGGTCTAGGTTGGATATTAGGAAAAATGTTGTACTAAGAGGGTGATGAAGTAGGGATGTAAATGGTTAACCAGTAAGCATCATCCTTACTGGGTGATACTTACCATTTACGGTTAACTGTCAGGGCTTGCAGCAAGCAAGAAGTTGCTCCAGCCCAGCAGGGGCCACCACGGATTGGGAGGCACTTTAGCCCAAGTGGAGCAGCCCCTCTTCGTGGCAGGTTTGGCTTGGCATGCCATGGGTAGGGATCCTCTATAATGTTTAACCAGTTAACTGATTAAAAAGGATTTTACATCTCTATGGTGAAGCACTGGAATGTGTTGCGTAGAGAGGTGGTAGAATCTCCATCCCTAGAGGTTTTTAAGTCCCAGTTTGAGAAAACCCTGGCTGGGATGATTTAGTTGGGGTTGGACTCAATAACCTCCTAAGGTCTCTTCCAACCCTATGATGCTATGATTCTATGGTAAGTATGAGTAGATCCTGTTCCATCCTTTTCAATGTTAATGAATGGGTTAGACACCTCAGCTACATCTACATTTCCCAATCTTACGCAAGAATATAGGCAAATGCGGCGCGGCAATAAATATTGCTGCACCTCAGTTGCATACTTAATGAGCTGCCATTTTTGTGCAAGGGGTTTTTGCGCAAGAAGGAGCAGTATAGACTGCTCCTTCTTGCACAAAAGCCCCTTGCGCAAAATGTCGGCTCATTGAGTATGCAAATGAGGCACGGCGATATTCATTGCCGCACCTCATTTGTATATGTTCTTGCACAAGACTGGGCAATGTAGACGTAGCCTTTTTCAATGATATCGACTGTTAATTACACAGATTTAGCAGATAACTTACCTGTATTTAGGGAAATCCAAGGCATCAGATCATAATATTGTGTTGCTGTTTATATGCAGCCATTCTGTAAATTAGATATATATTGTTAATGATTGTTAAGATTTGAAAACAGATATAAATAGAATTTTACCATGTTTTTTCTATATTTTTAATGAGGCAAAAGTAGTTTTAGCTCACAGCTGTGAACCAAGGGGTCACTTGAAGACTGAAATATATAGAGAAGCACAAAAAAAGCATAAAATTAATTTTCCTGGATCAGACTGTAGTCTTGTATGGTTTGGTTTGATACACTGGACGAGGGATGGGTGGACCTACTGGGATAAAATACAAATCTGTATCTTTGCACAAATCAGCCCAAAACTTTAATTAAGTGTTTTGCCACATGGGGGAGGGGAAGGACTTGGAGTCTGAGGCCCAATGAATCTTTTTGTCATTACATTTATATTTCATACCATCTTGTTATCAGAACTCCTGATAGAGCTTACAGTTTCCTGTGTTATGGCCTTTGATTATACTCAGCATGCACATAAGGTATTTACACTATCTCTGCAGGCACATATAAATATAATACATCAAAGCTGGAGTGTGGTAGTGCCTGCTTTTGTTAGGGCTGTAAAATAGTTGGTTATAACCTTGTTTCCACATATTCAAAGCTTTCTGGAACATTCAACTTTGAGGCTGAAATGTTCCATGCTAATTCTCTACCAGAAAGTGCATAATGATATAACATTTAGGCTACATATGTAACTAACAGGGAATGTGTTGATTCACTGAACATATACATTGAACATATGCAAACACTGAACATATGCAAAACCAAATGAGCTAATTACCATGGCAAGCTAATTACCCCAACTATTCTTACCTTGTACCCATTTTTCTTTTTTTGTTTCCTCTCTCTCTCCTCTGTTATATTATGTGGCAAAACTAGCATTAAAGCAACATAACCTTAATGAGATCGAGTACTCAAAAATCATGGCATCATCACAATTAAAGTTCCTCTGACACCACTGACTTTGCCACATAGTGGATGGGCATATGTAGTTTTTTCTCTTCAGTTTCCCTAGTTCAATGCTAACTATAACGCATGACATAAAATATGCAATGGGGACAAATTGATGTTGCCATAGCTACCTTTATATTTGGAATTTCCTGGCAGCTGTGATTTCTTTTGAAGACACCTACACACTGAGGTAGCCTAGGTGCCTATTATAATTAAAGAAGAAGTAGCAAATAAATGCAGGCAATCGCTGGCTATAAATACTGATGATAGTCGAGTTAAAAATATGCCTTAACCTACGCAACATAGAAATAGGATTCACTGAAGGGCTTTTCTGTCTCAAGGTGAAAGTAAACTTTTTTTCTGAGGGTTTTGTGTGTTCTGCTTTAAATAGGGAGATAAAAATTATATATGACATTAAGACATTTGAAACTTGTAGGGTAGTGTAATATTTTTAGTGTGTACTTAATCATGCTCTCAAGGATTTCCCACCTGCAAAAGGATAGGCTCTATATTTCTGAGATAATCAAGAAACTGTTTGATAGATCTCCCACCTGTAATTAGACATCACATCATTATATTTTCGTGTCATTCTTAGAGTAGTTGACAAAAGTTCTACAACCTTGCAAAGAAATAATAATTGTAATAAAGGGGGACAGAGGTAGTCAGCCTATTTATTTTCCCCTAAAACATTTGGATAATTGAAAACTTGTTTCTGCTACCAACGTTTGTTAAAAGCAAAATGATTATGAGATCTTCGATCCTGCTGCTCCATATTAATTTTGCCTTTACCCTGTATCTACTTTTGTTTCAATATTATTTGATAGTCATATGGTAAACAGCTCATGACTGGAAGGTTATGCTGCTTTAGCTTTTCTCTAAAGAATCTGGCTGTATATCAATTACTAAGCATTATCTTTGTATCTACAGAAAAGTTTCTTCTTGTATGAAAGTTTTTGTGTTTTCTCTTGAACGTGGGATTTGGTGTTTAGATTGAAACTTCCTTAATGGGAAAAAAACCCCTGCTATGGGGGTAATAATATTCTTTCAGCAATGTATTTTAAAGACTCCCTGTAAGGCCAGAGATTGCCCAGAATGCTTCATGGTACCTTCAGGACCATTAGTATGGTAGATTCTGATGAGATTAGTTGCATTACGTTATCTCTGTCAAGAAAATAGAATGGGATTCCCAAACGTTTTGCTGGCGTGACCTCATTTTAATAAATATTTTCTTCTGGAATCCATACAGCATGAAAGCTCTTCAAATTAGTATCTTCCAGACAGTAAGACCTTGTGCACACACCGTATGTGTAAGGTTAAAGCCATGGAGGATGCCCTGGTGTGTGCAAGGTTGCACTGTGTGAAGGATCCTCAGTCCATCATGACCTCGGACTAATTGTGTCCTCTGCAAACTGGGCATCACTGTAACTCTGTCTGCTGATGGCATGCCCCCATTTGGGGTTGCATCCCACAGTGTGGGAAATATTACCATAGGAGAAAAAGATCATTTATCACAGTCCATATCCATTGCCTTCTCAGAAAGCTGGCCAAGATGGGGGTTTGCTATTTTTGCATAGGCGGGATGGGAATACATGACTGTCGACATCCCCCACTGGTAGCAGATGGATGGCACTGGAGGAAAAGGGTCAGGTTTCAAAAGGGACCTAGTTTGTTGAGCCCCACCAGTTTAGGACTGCAAGCAGAGGTCATGCTGCCGTCTGAAAATGTAAAAGCATCTCACAGGACACTGGCCACTTTTCATTCTTAATGAAGTTTTCTTTTCTACTGGTGACTTTGCTTGCCATGTTATTTCATAATAATGAAACTGCTCCCAAAGCCATTCCTGGCAAATTCTGTTGGCAGATCAAAATTGTAAGGCCTGTCTCTAGGTTCTTAGGTCTTAGCCATGAAAGCAAGTTATCAGAGTCATGAGTGTTTACTTTTTTGTTGTTTGAAAGGGAGCCCTTCACTTCCTTAAGCAAAGGGTTGGGTCACAGTTAACCATCAGCATTTCCAATTTAGGAGTAGGGATGGTCCTGGGGACCCAAGAACTCGTAGCTAGGCAGTCAGAAGACTTGCTGTGATTGAATAACATGAAGCATTTGTATTTAATACATCCGATATTTTTAAATTACATTTGGCCATACATGAATTATTTTACATCAATATATGAAAATATATGAAAGCTTACATATCCAGATGAGGCACCAGTCATCATGTGAAAGATTCACAATAAATCAACATTTCTGGCCTGAAAAATGCTCTAGAATGAAATTTTGAATGTCTTTCCAACTCCCCCTCCCCCGAAATGTAGCATTCTCAGACATTATTGGATTGGGGGATGGAACCCTAACCCTGATAACCAGAGCAGTGTCTTTAGTCTGAGCATCCAAATCTGCCATTGAAAAACTACCAGGTCAGCCATCCAATAGACCAGTGGTCACCAACCAGTAGACTGGGATCTACCAGTAGATCTTGGAGCCTCTGACAGGTGATCCTGACTGGTTTGGCTGGAAAGCTAGCAAGTGCTGGCACTTCAGTTGCCTTTCCCCCCACTGCCAAGCTGCTCCTGCTCTCTGCCTTGGAGCTGCTCCTTGGGAGCCTCCTGCTTGCTCTGCAGCATGAGAGAGGGGAAAGGAAGGTGCTGATGTCAGGGTGTCCCTCCTCCCTCCACACCTGTACCCAGTCTCCACACAGAGAGAAGGGGATGGAGGGAGCTTGGCAATGCAAATCTCTGTCACTCTCACACACTGTGTGTGTCTCTGTCATTCTCACAAACACGCACTGTCCTTTCCTCTTATCTTTGCATTCCATAACTTTCATTTCTCCCTCATGCTTAAATTTAATTCTTTGAGTAGTGAGTTCTCAAATGCCTAACCTGTCATGGCTGGAGTCATTATCCCTGTGGTAATTGTGCTCCTGGAAGTGGCTGGCATGTCCCTGCAGCCCCTGAGAGAGGCAGAGCAGGGGGTCTCCACATGCTGTCCTTGCCTGCAGACACCACTCCTGCAGCTCCCATTGATCAGTAATGGAGAACCATAGCTGGTGGTGGCTGTGGGGTTGGTGCCTGTAGATGAGGGGCAGCACATGGAGCCACTGCTGTACATGCCAGCTTCTTTCAGAGGTGGTGCAGGGCCAGGATATGAATAAGCCTGCCTTGGCTCTCCTGATCCATCCCTGAGGCAGTTGTCTGGCTGCTCCCAGGGTAGGGAGGGGAGGGGGGGAGGCAGGACTTAAACCCACCAGCCTGTGCTCCCCAGGGAAATGCCATATCACCGAGGCCACTCCAGAACTCACCTCACCTCCCTACCTTCAGAGGGAGGGAGCAGGACTCGAACCCACCATAGACAAATGCTGTATCCCCTATTCCACTCAAGAACCCACATCCCCATTGCTCCTTATCCTGTGTTGGCCATCTGGTCACTCCCAGGATGGGTGGGGCTTGAGCTGCCTAGGGGGGTGTAGCCTGGGAAAGAGTTTTGTGACATTTATAAATGGGTAAGGCTCAAAAAATAAAACTTGTCCTGACCGCAGACTCTTGCTTCACCTCTTTATGGAAAATTACAAGCAAAAAGCATATTGTTCCCCACTTAAATCTTATTGCCATCAGCCAGCATACAGAATCTGGATTCTGTAGGCCCCTTGCGTTACCAGCATATTTTAAATCTATACTAAAAGATATAAGAATAACATAAAACTAATACTTAACTGAAATGAATATCATATTCATAGGCCAAAATAAGGCAAATAATGATTAATAGGCTACAAGTCCCCCCTTTGATGGGGTGATAGTGGCAAGAAATTACCCCATCACACAAAATTTGGGGCTCTGGAAACAGCTTTGGGAATAATAGGAAGATGTTTCCCTTCCTTGGGCAAAATAACTGGAACAGGGCGCTGCAATGAATATTGAGATAAAAAAGCAACCTTACAATAAAGAAATCCAAGCATAAAAAGCATCACTCCCATAACAACTCCTTGGATGATGACCCATACTTTAAGATTAAAAGTTTTCCAGGAGGCATCCAGTTAGGGTTCATCCCCTTCCAATAACTGCCTGTTGGGCCTTATTCATGTCATTGGTAATTTGGATCAAATAAGTGTCTTTATGATGTAATAATTATTTTAAATTTAATCCCAAGGATGGGAAGTGGACCAAAAATGTAGGAATGCTTTGGACCACTTAATCTTGATAGTGGGGGTGTGACATAATAATAGTTGCATTCTCAAAAGCGTGGATGGGAAAGATCCCTTGACTACCAATAGAGGTAAATTGTTTAGGCAGAAAACAAAAATTTGGATCTGTGACCAGAGACTCCAAGGAACCATACTGAAAAGTTCTTTGGTTAGTGACTATGCAGTATTGGCCGCCACCGGCATAGGTCACCCTCTCAGTAAGGGTCTTTCATCTGGTCAGTTGGACTGCACAGATCGATGATGAATGATTATGTAACTCTCCCCGGAGTCCACATAGGATAGTATCTGCCTCGAACACATTACACCTACAAATGAACCGAGGCCCCTTTTCGGAGCAGCAGGTCATCTGTGGAACTTTCCACGTTCGGGTTGGCGTAACCACCAGGGGAGGTACCTCCATCCATTCTTTGTAGATGCCATCTTCGAGGTAACCTATGAACTCAACTGCAGCCAACTGCTCAAATACATCCTTGCTTGGTTCAAACACAGGGAGGGATGGCTCAGTGGTTTGAGCATTGGCCTGCTAAATCCAGGGTTGTGAGTTCAATCCTTGTGGAGGCTGTTTAGGGATGTGGGGCAAAAAATTGTAAGGGATGGTACTTGGTCCTGCTGTGAAGGCAGGGGACTGGACTCGATGACTTTTCGAGGTCCCTTCCAGTTCTAGGAGATAGGGAAAGAGACCATGAATGACACATACAAGGACTGCGACACAGCACAGGTCTTAGAGACCTAACAGCTGTCTTCAGTTGGGATGTGGTGTCACAGATCCCAACTGTTGCATAATTCCGACGGATGTTCGGGGACAGTCTCTTAAGCAAGCAGATCTCTCCCTTACAAGCCCCTGAAAACATTTTGGGCAGTACCAATTAAGTAACTGCTCATCCTTAATTAAATTCAGGACTCTTCCCATTGTAAGGGAATGCAGAGTTTCCGTAATTGTATCAATAACATATTCCCCATAGGAAGAGCAGATAATTTCCTTACCCATGGCTAGGTCTTTCTTTTGATTATTATTTTGGGCAATTAACTGGTTAATCTTATGTTGGGTTTCATTGAATAGTTCTGCAATGTCATGAATGTTATAGACAATGAAACACTCTTCTTGAGCCAATTCCTTAATCCCTTGCAACATTGGGTTTAAAATTTGATTAGCTTCCTCCTGCAACACATAGTTTAAATGCTTACGAATTTTGTGGAGGTCCATTCAATTCCAGATCGACATTCCTGAACCAAATACCCCCGAAGTGGACTCCAGGATTGCCAGAGGGTCTAAACCACATTTTGGCTGAATAGGAGCTGGTTTACCAGGCAGATTATCTACCCCAAGTGTTGCAAGATTTCAGACTTGTTGCTGATAGGCAGTAATTTTATCCACAAGAAGCACCGAGAAGAAAGAAGCCTCCTTAGTGGATTTACAATAATTAAATTCTCCCAATTGCCAATTAGACAAATTTAATACAACTGGGACATGCATAAAGTGAACTTGATTAATTAATACTCCTTCAACAGGAGTAGCGGTAAGGCCGCTGGCTGGGCCAGGACTCATTGTGGGACAGTTCTTCCTCCATGGGGCCATCTTAGTCATAATCCACTAAGGGATTCTGTACCTTGAGTTCACAAATGATGTTTACTATATATTTCTTAATTCCTACAGCTGTTTGGAATTGGGCTGTAATGCAAACCTCATATACCCCTTCATCTACATAATCCAATGTGTGTAGGGTTAAACTTCCTCCGGACACAAAGTTATCACAACTGGCCTTCCCGTCCCACTCCCCAAAAGTAATTCCGTTAGATAGGGGTACTGAGTGAGACGGGGAGTTCACATAATTACTACATCCTCCCTCTTTTGAGTCCTCCTTTAATGGTTTGACCTTTCTCCAGCCACTGAATGGCAGAGACTCTGAATGGGATGTCAGGACTCTATACAAAGTCCGGCTTGATACCTGCCAGCCATTGATGCTAGCGTATCTCACAAAACTAAAGAGGTCCCATTGGTCCAGGCTGAAAATTTTCTTTGCCCTTTAAAAATGGTTTTAAATTCTCCTAGATTTGGGGTATAAATCCAATTGATCAGATCTGTATAATTTCTTTTAATTCCCACTTTTGTCTCTTCAATCCAATTCCAAACAATAATTACAGTGACCTCTCGGCTTAAATTATACACAATTTGAGATAAAAGGTTTAATGAACTGCCGCCGGACTCTTTGGCAGACAGTTGTAAAATATACTTATCACGCTGATTAATGATGAGAACCTGTTCTGTCTTCTTTAATACCACATGACTTCTCAGGTGGGCAACTTGGGCTTTAACTTGTTGGCAAAGGCGTTTGCTAGAGTTTTGGGCTTCGATTATAATCTCTTCCACCCAGGTTTGGGTTTCAAGTCCTTGAAGCACGTACGGTTCAATTTTCAATATACTGAAGATCAAATAATAAATCAAAAGTCCCACAATACATTTCATAGTGAAAGTGGGTTAGTCGCTCACGCTGACTCCAGCTCTAGAGGAGGCTCCACAGGGGTCGGTTAACCGAGTGCCTGGGGAACAGCCTGCTCCTGAGACCTACATGATTGATACAACTTTAACTGGTTAGCGTGGTAAATTTTATCTTTGCACCTTTTCCCTGTTATTCTGATCTTATACACTGCGGGGCTTAGTTTATCGATGATTCAAAAAGGTCCAACACAGCCCATGTTCAGGGGTTTTATATGATAGAAGCATTACCAAGTCCCCAACTCTCTAAGTGTTCTCTCTTTGTTTTTTATCAAGATAGGCCTTGGCCTTACGTTTTGATTTCCCCAATTTAGATGCTACCTTCAGGTGGGCCTGATTCAAATGTTCTTCAAATTCTGCAAGTACGTATCCATTTTGATTCCCTCTAGTTGAGTGCCACTGGTTTGCCAAATCAGATGTTCAGGGAGTCTCATGTTTCTTCCTGTCATTACTTCAAAAGGTGTGTTTTATCAGTAGAGGCAGCAGGGGTTGCTTTGAGGGCCATGAGTATCATGGGTATCAGAGAATCCCAATTATGGCCATTGGCATCAACCAGCTTCTTCAACATAATTTTTATGGTCCGATTAGTTCGCTCCACCTAATCACCTGATGACTGAGGTCGGTATGGGATGAGTGGCTTCTTAGAACTCCCATCAATTTAAGACAGTCCCAAAATAACTGACCTATAAAATGTGATCCCTGGTCCGAGTCCACTTTTGCAGGGATCCCCCAGTGAGAGCAGACTTTTTCCACCAGTACCTTTGTGGTGGCTTTTGATGTGTTGTTTTTCAATGGAAATGCCTCTACACATTTAGAAAAAGAATTGATGATTACTAAAAGATACTGGTTTCCATTAGGGGTGTGTGGTAGCGGACCTATGAAGTCAATTTGCAGAGACATCCAAGGACCCTCGTATATATCTGGGACTGCAAGGGTGCATTATGTCTTGACGGACTAGAGTTGACCTGAGCGCAGGTCAGACAGTTAGTCCAGTATTGCTGAATGTCCAGTTTTACCAGTGGCCACCAGCCCACACTCTGGAGGCACTGGATGTTTTTCTCTATCCCCTGGTGACCCCCGGTATCATGTATCATGAACCATATAGATCATTTATCTCCTCAGATTAGTGGGGACCACCCAAACAGGAACAGGACCTCCCTTATACAATAAGACATTGTCCACTACTTGGAGATGTTGTCTATATCTCCCATAAAGAGGGCTCAATTTTGGTGGCCATTCTCCATCTGCTTTGGAAAGTTCCTGAATTATTTCAGCTATTTCATTATCCTGGGTCTGCAAGTCTCTTAGATCAGGTGTGTGTTTTTCCACAGCCGCAATTGGGCATGTGGGGCCAAGAGTCACAACAAGGTTTTCTGAAATTTTATCTATCCAAGGCTCCCCACTTCAGGCCCCCTTCTTAGCCAACCGATCAGCTTTCCCATTCTCTTGAGTGTATGGTCCCGATTTGGAATGGGCCTTGACCTTTTTAACCAAAATGGAGCATCCTCTGTGTATGAGTTTGCATGCCAAGCCTCAGATATACTTTAATAATGGCAAATACTTAATCGGTGACCAGGACCGGATTAAGACTTTTAGAGGCCCTAAGCACCGAAAAGATTATGGTGCCTCCCATATGTAATTCAAAATAAAAACAATACTATACT
>JANRFK010003679.1:16598787-16626550 GCA_030068395.1 Apalone spinifera
GGGTCATGTTTGGCTCACTTTGTGCCTTATTGATCAATAAAGCTGTTTGTTAGCAGCCTAAACACATAGAAGTCTTTTGCTTTGACATGTGGGATGTTGGTGTAGAAAGCCACTACATCCATGGTGGTTAGGATGGTGTTTTCTGGAAGATCACCAATGAAGTGTAGTTTTCTCAGGAAGTCAGTGGTGTCTCGAAGATAGCTGGGAGTACTGGTGGTTTAGGGTTTGAGTAGAGAATCCACATATCCAGTCGGTCCTGCAGTAAGAGTGCCAATGCCTGAGATGATGGGGCGTCCAGGATTTCCAGGTTTATGGATCTTGGGTAGTAGATAGAATAACCCTGGTTGGGGCTCTAGGAGTGTGTCTGTATAGATTTGTTTCTGTGCTTGTGTAGGGAGTGTCTTGAGCAGATGGTGTAGTTTCTTTGTGTACTCCTCAGTGGGATCAGAGGATAGTGGCCTGTACAATGTGGTATTGGAGACTTGTCTGGCAGCCTCTTTTTGATAGTCTGACCTATTCATGCTGACAATAGCCTTATGGGAATATTGTACAAATGAAAGAATAAAAATCTCTTGAGATGAGGACCAGCCTCCATGTAGTACTATACATAGTCATCTCACAGAAAGACAAAACTGAAAGGAAAAAATAAAATTTCAACAACAGAGGTGATATACCTGCTATGAACAGATCCTCTTAATAAGAATTTAGTTTTCATTATATGGATAAAACTGACGCCTTCCCATCAATTTTGGTGGCTTGTCCAACAAACAAGAATCAAAGTATCATGTACATAGTTGTAAACATTTCTAAATCTGTTTTGGAGGAGAAGGAATTATCTTTCAGGATTTTTTCCACTACAGTTACACAAAATAGAGACGTTATCTCTAGAAGAAGACAATGAAGAAATTCATTCTTAAATGAACATGACTGATCATAGAATCATAGAATACGAGGACTGGAAGGGACCTCGAGAGGTCATCGAGTCCAGTCCCCTGCCCTCATGATAAAACTTTGTGTTGCTTGGAAATGAATTTTATAGTTTCAACAGTTAAAAGCTTATGCTGAAGTTCTGGGTATTAGGATTAGTGTCTATTTACCCATTGTTTCCCCTCCCCCTCCATTTTTCTTTTGTTCTGGGAGAGACAGAATGGAACACATTATTATTAGCATTTCTTTATGCAATTTATCTTGATGTCTTGATGACTTTTTGAACAAAGTCAATGTGTGCTTTTGATATTCTGATAAACATGTCCACCTTAATTCTATTTTGCCCCTGTAGTACACAATAACATTCTTTGAAATTTTGAAAATTTATACATTACATAGAATATGAGCAAGAAATTAGCCTTAAGTATAGCTCCAAAATACTTAAAAAATATTTTTTTCATATGAGTTTGACTAGCCAAAAGTTAATCAAAAAATTACACTAAATTGGGATCTGAACTGGCACCATATGATGACTGTTGAGAGCTAAAAGAAGGCACTGAGTCAAGTAATCACTTAGGCCCAAGAAGAATCACTTCAGTTTTGTCAGTGTCTAGTTTTAAAAATTATTTGACAACCACAGCTTCATAGCCAAAAGACAGTAGCTTGCATTCTGTCACCCAAGATATATTGCCACGGAGAGGAAAGTAGATTTGAGTGTCGTTGGCATAACAGTGATAAGTTTACAATGATAAATTACAGGGATACAAAATCACTGGAAAATGCCAAGGAATTCTAGATGCTATTTTTTATACCAATAATTCTCTAAACATTATTTTTTAATGGAAATGTTGCCAATATTCAAGCACAATATAATTTAATATGGAAGATGGTATGTCTAATGTTCGTAAAATATATTTCAGTGAATTTAGTGATCATGCAAAGAAGGAATCAGTGTTAGTGACATGAGAAGTGATGCTCCCCGCTACAATAGGCCCATCAGTCAATTATTTCAGTCTTGGGATTTTCTTGAATAAAAATCACCACATATATAATGGATTTGTTACATATGAGACTCACTACATTCTTTCTCAGATGTGAAGTGAATTATAATTTGAATAAAACTTTGTAGAGATGTCTGGATGGTCCTCTTGGGCCCTGATCCTGTAAATCATTGACTTTGAACCTCTATATCCCTTTAAGAATAATATTTATTGTATTCATCTAGCAGAGGTCATCACAATTGCAGACCATCAATGATAAATCTTTTCTTCTGGAGGTAGACTGGTTTAATACTATCATACAACATCTTTTACTGAAAAATTTACATGTGTTGCATATAGGCAGGAGGGGGCATGGCTCCTGCTACGGACTTGCATATTCATTCAGTCCCAGCTGTTGTGGAACCTTGACAGAACTGCCCATCCCACCATAGCTCAGAAACACAACCTCAGAAAATGGACCCAGGCCCCGGTTCTGAAGGTTGTTACTTGCAAGTGGATCCCTGCACTCATGTAGGGTCTTACCTGCATGCGTAAGCTGGCAGAACTGAGGCTGAAAATACCATATGATTTGCTATGGTTGGTCTTAATAGAGTGGCTTAAAAGGTGTCACACCTTTTAAATCTAGTAATTAAGACGAAGGTCACACCAAATTATTTTCCATTTTTAAGTTTAGCCAGTATTACAAACTCAAGTGTCGAGTGGCAATAATCTAGAGCATTGGTTCACCGTGCCATCATTTCAAATAATAGAAAATGCTCAAGTGAGAGAGCATTGTGAAAAAACTTTAAAAACAACGAATGGTCCTGCAGAATCTTAGGCTATGTCTAGACTATGCTGAAGTTTCGAAAGAGGATATGCAAATTCCGTAGGAATTTTCTTCCGATCTCACTTTTGAAAGCATAGCTTTCGAAAGCAAAAGTAGTCAAGATGCGGTTTTTTTGGCACCCGGCTTTTTCAAAAAGCCGCTCTTCCTCAAAAAATGAGGTCTAGATGAGCCCTATGAGACTAACAAAAACTTGTAGACGACATCATAAGCTTTTGTGGGCACAACCCACTTCTTCAGATGAATGGAGTAAGGGGTCTAGGGTACAAATAAATGGCAGAGAAAGTGAGGGGGTGGGCAACACGAGTTATTAGTTCTTATCTTAGATCCAAAACTACAATACAACAATTAGAAAATGTTGACTGACTTATTTCTTGTAACACTCCTACTCCTCCCACCTTCCCCTACTAATCCTTGCTGCTGAATCTTTTGCTTCAGATGTGCCAAGTACTAATCAAGGCTTGTGTGTAGCTATTCAGCAGGAGGCTACTGATGAGCTAGGAGGTGAGCAGAGATTCAAGTCAGTTACTACTTGGGTTTGTCTTCATCAGCCTACTCCCTGAAACCCTAACCTTTTCTCACTTCCAAAATTCTTATTCCACAGAACAACGTACTGCTGTCAAATGTCAAAACACTCGGCATGAATGAAATTTAGAAAAGGGAATAAGAGATCTTGCGGAAAAGGCTTTTTTTTCCGCAAAATCCCTGTCTAGACAGCCGCTTTTTTCCGTCAAAGCTCCGAAACGGAAAAAAGCGGCAGCCATGTAAATGCAAATGCAGCGGGGAAAATGCAAATCCCCGCTGCATTTGCAATTCCGACTTTCTTCATTTGCATCCCTTTTCCGGAAAAGGGTGCCTGTGTAGACGTAGCCTACATGTTTTTTTCTCTTTTTTTTTCTTTAAAAGAGACAAGGATATTTAGTGCCAAACCATTTTCTAAAAAAAAAGACAGAATATTCAGCTTTATGGTTTCAGCAGCAATTGTAACTATTGTACATCTCTCATTCTACTTATATACTCAGGCATACATTTAACATCCCATAAAGTATGGAATAAAAAAGTACACCAGAAACCCAGCTGTGGTTGGCTATAGGAACCACTACTTTGAATTCCCTACACTGTGTACTTATATACTTACCCATAAAACTCTATTTATATAGCTATATATTTTAAATATACTAAGATGTATGTCATCTAAGTGATATGTGTGTGATGGAAGCCCCCATGCTTTATTAAATTGACTTATAGATGCAAAAGCTCATAGCTCAAAGATGTTTTGGACAAAATACCTCATGTAAGCTATTAGTTTTAATGTCACAGTCCACTGGATTTGTAGCTCTTATTTTGGTGTATGTATCATTCTTGCATGCATAGTTAAAAATATGGAGTATGGTTTATGGTTTTAAATGAGCAAATGAAAGTCATCAAGGGTATTCCCCTCAATGTCTAGATGACCAATTGTAAACACCCTCTTTTGTCCTTTAAGTCTAAACAGTGGCTGGTCTTAGGAGTCATGTGACCACCCCAACTGGTAGGCTCTGACCAGGTAATTTTCTATAGAAGAAGGGAGAGAGAACTCCAAATTCACACTCAAAGTTGAATCTATAAAATAATGGGAAGCTAGCTGTCCCTTTGTCTTTGGCTGGCATAACACTCCCAAGAGAATGAACTGGAGACTCTAGGGAAAACAAGATATTCCCTGGCTTGGAGGTGTAGATGAAATAAGAACAGTTTTAGGGTAAGTTTGGGCTGAGTTCTAGTGTTAGAATTAGCTAAGCATTTTCTGTTATTTTAAAATTGTAATCTACTTTGCTTTGCCTGTTTTTACCTGCAATCACTTAAATCACTTACATCACTTTTATTTACTTATCAAGCCCAGTGTAAATCATTGTTACCTGTGGGTGCAATCAGTGTGTACATTCCCCCTTTCATTGTTAAAGGGGGCTTACTTGAATGATTTATTTGGGGTTCTGATCCCATTCAGGGAGTGGGTTTCCTGATTGCTGTGCCTGAAACTTGCATTCTTCTTGGACCTGAGGCAATTCAGTGTTTGCATTGCTCTTTGAGGGGAGGGAGAGGAGTGGTGATCTCAGCTCTGTGCCTTGGCGGGGGAGACCAGGAGATCTGGCCCAGCAGGACAGGTGGTGAGAAGCCCTAGAGAGCAAGAAAGGTGAGTGTCAGTGACTTTGTCAGCACTCCAGGAAGCACCCCCAAGGGGTCTTCTGTTACTGCACCCCATCACAATGTGGACTGTTGTCTTCAATACAGCTAAGGCATAGAGCACAATAACTTCATAGCAGGAAATCTAGATGAAGCAGATGCATGGTAATTAGAATACCTATAGGCCTCTTAAATGCAAAAAAGGGTGGACTTTTTCTCGGAGTCCAGGTTAAACCCAGAGTAGTTCCTTTCAGTCACTGTTTTTTATCCCTTCCTATTATGGAGGCAGAAAAGGTGGTCTGTCTCATAGTAAGTAGTTCACTACAAATATACAATACTTATAAATTTGGCTTTGTAAAAGTTATGCCAGATCCTGTAATTCAGAAGATACTAATTCCTATATAATAGGCATGGGAACATCTGTCTAGAGATAGGTGATATGTATGTTCACTACAACTTAAACTAGAGGCAGAGCCATCAGATAATGGCAGGGAGCTTCTTAAAACATCTGTCATCTGTTCAGAATCATTAAGAGACTGTCCTAATGTAAAGACAACTTTTATACATTGTCTGGTTTTATCAATTCAAAATAATCTCCATCTTTTGGTTCCAGGGCAGACTTTTTTTCTGATACTTGAGAAACTTGGGGGTCGGGGGAGGGATGGTTATTCTATTTTTCTTGCTCAAATATCATATGGGGGGGAGAGAATTTTTTTGCTAATATCTAACCTTTTATTGCATCATATAATATATTCTTTAAAAAAAAGAGAAGAAGAAATAGTTAAGAAATGATGTCTAGTGGCTAGAGCGGAGGACTGGGAGTCAAATATTTAGTGCTATCACTAGCTAAGACACTGCTTTTGTGTGTGATGGTAGGCAGGTCATTTAACCTTAATTCATTAGTGTCTTAATTTACTAGTGTTAAAAAAGTAGTATGGTAATACCTGTTTGAGGTGCTTTGAGGCCTAATGTTTGTATGCTGCATAGAGATCCTCAGATAAAAGCTTCCCTGTAAGTGTGAAGTCTAGACCAGTAGAGCAGGATAGACTAGTAGAAAACCAGAAATACAAATGTGGTGTCCCTGTGCTGCAAAAATGTGTGGGATACCAACTATGTAAGAGCCATTTGTCACATCATCCCCTCCCTCCTTCTCACCCTCTAGTGGGTCCCCCTCTTCTTCACTATTTGTATTTTTTCCTTTTTTCCCTTTTCAAATGTTCTTTTTACCTGGGTCAAGTCTGCAATATCAGCTGCTGTCAAGCAGTGATAAACAAGACACTGATGTGCACAAGTGCTATACCGTATACATTCTGCCAGTTATTCTGCAGCTGACTCATGCTATAAAATGCTGCTTTCTCTTGAAATGCTGCTCCTACCACATTGCAGCAACTTCTGGTCTTCTAGAGCATTGTGTCACCCTTGGTGTATCCCAGGAAGGAGGTTAGCCATTGGTGTGTACACATGGTGATTCTCACAGAGAATATGTGTATTGGATATGCCACTCATAAGTGTTTTATGGAAAGAGGAAATTCTGCAGTCTAACCAGTTGTTGCCTAGAAACAGGAAAGTACACCCCATCTAATTCAGGACATTGTATTCCAAGTAGAGTGGAATTGATAGTAAAGTCACTTTGTTCACAGAACAGACTATATATTGAGGCTCATTCAAGGCAGAGTTGCAATATGCATTACGTTATAATGCACTGCAACACATAAGACAGCCATTGTATGAGAGCTTTCCACTATATACGAAGTGGGCTAGGAGTATTTGGTAAATGATATTTTATGTCCTCATACCTTATTGTTTTACTCAGTGTGCACACTGAAAAAATATAATCTCAGCTGAAAAATGTGTGAGCTAAATAGTGATTTATATAAAATGTGGCTGTCAAATAGACACCTGATCGCTAGTAGTGCTGATCTCTTGAGTAGTTTGATGTACTGATTTACTTTGAATGAAGCAAATTCTTTTTTCTCATAAATTACATTATTCTACTGAATTGCACAAAATGGAGGAGCCATTCTTCTGAAACGACAAATGGCTATTATTCTTTCCTAAGCATCCTGCTAGTTGTTTCTGCCCAAGGTAATATATGATTCAAGAATAATTTAGTTCCATCTTTAAACAGTCATTTTCCAGGCTGAGATACCTGTTTTTAGAAAACAACTGTTTGCCTCAATTAATAATGACAGTAAAGCCTAAGTGAAGAAAAGGGGGCTAGATATGACTCAGGACTGGTTACGGAGCCTTTTCTCAGTAGCTCATTGGTTCAAATCTAGGACAGGCAGTTAAGTAGCTATGAAAAGTTCTTATATTTGGATGGCTGTTTGTGAAATATGAAGGCTTCACACAGTTCCTACTGAATGGAGTCCATATTTCAAAATCCTCTAAGCAGCACAAAGACTGAGTAGAGCAGATCTTCGGTCTCTCAGAGTGAGAGAAGCCAAGGTGGGGTGCCTGGCAGAGGCATAGGTATGAGCGCAGAGACCAGAATGAAGACTACTGGAAGTTGAACGAGAACCTTGACAAAAGAACATGTGCAGTGAAAGTACATTGACGACCAAAAGGGCCAATGTGAAGAAACTTTTCCAGCTGCTGGGGATGTACATTTTGGTTTTGTATTGCAGCCTGAAAACAAATCATGATCTGATCCTGCTCCATTAAATGGATTTTTTTGCTCTGAATTAGAAAATGTATGTTTTTGTTGCAGCCATTTATTCTGTCACGCTAACAGCATAACAAAACTCTATACTTGCCTTGTTTCTTTCACTGATGCTGATTAAATAAAGCAATATTTGGGAAAACTGTGACAGTAACAGGTTCTTTTGTACTATTGGCTGGGTCAGGGAACTGATAATGGAATGCAGAATCTTTCATACTTGCCAGTTACTGACCTGACTGCTGTTTGGTAGCAGGAGCATTGTCACCCTGCAGTGGCAGTATTTGTAATTATTTCCTAGTCTCAGTTCCTGATGGACAGATGTTTGTGCTTACAAAATAAACAAATAGACCCAGCACCTTTACTGACATCGTCAGCAGGCACAGCTGATATCCCTCGGGTCCGGAAATGAATAATTTCTTCTCTAAAGATAGTACTGACTGGTTAGGGTTGAAACGTTATGTTTCATAGTGGAATCAAATAAGCACTGGCACCGGAGTCACCTGTTTATATGGAGAAAGGGTTTCCATTTTCAGTGTGGTCAGTTTGACCCATGTAGTGAGCATCCCACCCCCAACACACACACACAGCAGTGGTTCTCAGTTAGGGGTATTTGTATCCTTGAGATACATAGATGTCATTCTGGGGGGTATATCAATAGAGCTTTAAAAATCTGTGGATATCCTCTTTGGGTATGTCTATTCAGCAAAGTGTATGTCTACACATATCTTTTGAACGCTTCCACTATTGCAAAATATAGCAGACACACTATTTCGCCATTCCTCTATCTAACCCTCATTCTACGAGGAGTAAAGGGTGGCTCAAAATAGTGCTTTATTTTGGAATTTGGTATTGTGTAGATAGTGCCAAATGACGAAATAAGCTATTTTGAAGTAGACTCTAAATAAGGTATGCAATTTGCAAAGTGCAAATTACACATCTTATTTTGAGTTTCGGCTGCTGTGTAGATGCACCCTTTAAGTCGACGGGTATTCACATCCGCAGATATAAATGTGTAGTTCATTTTTGCAGATATGGATGTGAATACAAATACAAATTTTGTATCTGTGCAAGGCCTTATACATCGACTCATCTAGTTATTTGCCTACTTATACAAGGGTATGTCTATACATCAAAGTTAATTCGAATAACAGCCATTCTTTTGAATTAACTTTCCTAGCGTCTACACAGCCTAGAGTCTACACAAATTTATTTATTTATTTCAAAATAAATTTGAAATAGTGGAGCACTTATTTCGAATTTGGTAAACCTCATTCCATGAGGAATAACGCCAAATTCAAAATAGCTAAATCGAAATAAGCACTGTGTAGACGCTTATTTCAAAATAGGGGGCCTGTAGCCCTTCCTAGGGAGCCCTGGTGGCCACTCTGGGCACAATGAGGAAAATTCTTCTGCTCCCCACCCAGCCCTGGAGGCCTTAAAGGGTTAGACTCTGGCCACAGTGCCTGTGCCAGCTGCAAGTCTGCCAGCACAGAGCCAGCAGTCCATGCACCTGGCCCAGCATGAGCACTCAGTGGCACCCAGCCCTCCACTGCTCCCCAGAAGCAGGCTGGCAGCTCCCAGGAGACTGCCAGGGGCCGCAAAAGGCAGGTGCCTTCCTGGTCTAGTGAGGAGATCGTGGACCTCATTGAGGTTTGGGAGGAGGCCTCCAATGTCCATGATCTCCATACTAAACACAGGAACGCAGCTGTCTACAGGCGGATGGCTGGTAGCCTGACCACCGAAGGCCACATGCGCACCCAGGAGCAGGTGCACATGAAAATAAAAGAGCTACGGCAGGTCTATGCCAGGGCCTCAGGGGTCAGCTCCCAACCAGGGGCTGACCCGGACCCCTGCGCCTATTATGATGCCCAGGATCGCATCCTGGGTGGTCAGATGGTCCGTGCCCCCGAGGTGGTCATCGACCCTGGGGCAGAGGGCCCTGTCCATGACACCCAGGAGGAGGAGGAGGATGTCCAGGAGCCGCAGGAGCCTGGAGGGAATGTGCCCCGCACCCAGGTCCCCCGAGCCATCCCAGCAAGCCTGTCGCCAGTGTCATCCGAAGCCAGGGACGCCTCAACATGTGAGTGCCATCACTGTCCCCTTATGTGGGGCGGGGAGGGGGGAGGAGAGGGAGACCAAGGACCGTGCCCATGGGCCTTGCTGACCACAGAGCATGCAGCAACCTGGGCATGTGCCATGCCACCTTGGGCATGTGGCCCTGGCTGGCTTCCACACAGGGGCCCTGGCCTGTTATCCACACACATGAATGTCTGAAGGCACATGACATGCTCTTGACCCCGGGGAGGGACACTGCACGATGCCCTCCCTCCACAAGCCCCCTCTACGCAGAGGCAGGGCACATCTCCCTTTCCCCTCCCCCCCCCACGCACACACACACACACACACACACTCTATACACAGCACAGGGGCCAGCTCACACTCTTGGGATAGCAGGACATCGTCTGGTGCAGGGACTGGGCTTCACCCACTGTGTCCCCAGGGATAACTGACCACTTCTCATGTTTCTCCACAGCCTCAGTAGCTGCGAGTGCAGGGTGCACCACCCCGCCCAAGACATCCTCCCACACCTGGGCCCTCAGCAGGCTGACCCGGAACCAGGAGGAGTACCAGCGGCAGCACCTGGAGCTCCTGCGAAGGCAGGTCCGCTGCCAGGAGCACTGGGTGCAGGAAGACCTGCAGCTGCAGCAGGAGAGCTTGCAGGAGTTGTTTGACCAGGGGTGTGACATCTGCGACCACCTGCAGACTCTGGTGCAGAGATTGCTGCCTGTTGCTGCTCCAGCCCCTGTGGCCGTCCCAGCTATCGCTCCTTCTCCGACTCCCTCTCTCCCTCCCGCTTCTTCCTCCCCCCCTTCCCCATTCGCCCCAGCCTCCATACCTGCTCCCCCCCCGGGGATGCCGAGGTCCCCACATCTGCAGTGGTGGGAGACAGGTGGACAAGCAAGACCCCCAACCCTGAGCTTCTCCTCCCGCTTCCTCCCCTTGCCTCCCCCTACCAGCTCCCTCCTCCCAGGTTTCCCCCTCTCCCTCACACCCTCATTCTCCCCTCACCCCAGTTATGGTCAATAAAGAGAGTTTGTTTTTGGCAACACACGTGTTTTTATTGTACATCAGGAAGGGGGGTTAGGGAGGGGAAAGTGGAAGGATGTGAGGGTGAAATGAGGCACAAGCCCCCAGTGGAGTACACCAGAAAGACTTTAGTCCTCCTCTGGATGGAAGTTCTCCCGCAGGGCCTCCCGGATACGGACAGTCCCTCAATGGGCCTCCTGGCTGGCAGCCGTGTGGGGCTGCACGTAGAGACCAGCCAAGTGGTTGGCCTCTGCCATCCAGGCTGGCGGGAAAGCCTCCCCCTTCCACTCACACAAATTATGCAGCACACAACACGCTGCCACCATGTGTGGAATATTCCACTCGGAGAGGTCCAGACAGGTGAGGAGGCACGTAAATTAGGCCTTCAGCCGACTGAAGGCACCCTCCACCACGATGCAGGCCCTGCCGAGCTTAGCATTAAAGGCCTGTTGGGAGCGGTTGAGGTGTCCCGTATAGAGCTTCATGAGCCAGGGTTTTAGTGGGTAGGCCGCATCCCTCACCAGGCACACAGGCACGTCCACGTCCCCGACCCTAATGTGGCAGTCGGGGAAGAAAGTCCTGGCGTGCAGCCTCTAGCACACGGAGGAGTTGCGGTACATCCGAGCGTCGTGTGCTTTGCTGGACCAGCCCACGCTTATGTCCACGAACTGGCCCCGGTGGTCAGACACGGCCTGCAGGATGACGGAGAAGTATCCCTTCTGGTTGATGAAGAGGGAAGCCTGGTGGTCCAGGGCACGGAAGGAGATGTGCGTCCCGTTGATTGCCCCTCCTCCCCCGCAGTTGGGGAAGCCCAGGGTGCCAAACCCCTTGATCACCACAACCAAATCGGTGAGGCGGATGACTCTGTGGAGCAGCATTCTATTGATGGCCTTGACCCACCTGCAGAGTGACACCCAAAACCGAGAGTCACTGGGGTGCCAGGGTGGCTGAGGGTGCTCCTTCCCCACCACTGCCCTGCGCCCCCACTCCCAGGAGCAACCCCCCCTGCAATCCTGGCCATCGCGAGCAGTCCGTAGTGCCGCTGGGACAGACCAAACCCTCCCAAGGAGGGGACTTTCACCATCTCCCCCACTTTTCCCTAGGGCAGCCCATTCCCTCCTCGCACCCCTCTTCCTGGCACAATGGCTGGAGATTGCCATAGCTGCACGAGCACTGCTCCGATGGTGGATCTCCCCACGCTGAACTGGTTCCCCACGGATCGGTAGCTATCCGGCGTGGAGAGCTTCTAGAGGGCGATGGCCACACGCTTGTGGAGGGGAATGGCGGGCCTCATTTGCATGTCCTGTCGCTGCAGAGCAGGGGCGAACCACTGACGGAGCTCGAGGAAGGTGTCCTTCTTCATCCTGAAGTTCTGGGTCCATTGTTGGTCTCCCCAGCGCTCCAGGACGATGTGGTCCCACCAGTCACTGCTGGTGTCCAGACGCCAGATGCGGCAGGGCACGCTGGCATCCGAGCACTGCAGCTGCTCCTTCCTGGCCCCCAGGTGAGGTCCCTTTAAGCATAAGCCTCAGATAACCTCAGGCAGCAGCCACACAAAGCAACTACTGACCTGATGCCCTGCTGGAGCCTGTTTCAGCTGCCCTTAAATGTGATTCAGCATCCAATCAGTGTAGATGCACTATTTTGAAATATCAAAACGCTATTTCGAAATGCATTTTGTGTGTAGATGTGTTATTTAACTATTTTGAAATAAGATATTTCAAAGTAACGCTGTAGTGTAGACATACCCCAACAGACTTCATAGAAAGCACTAGTGAAGTCAATACTAACTAAAATTTTATACATACAATGACTTGTTTATAGTTCTCCATAGGCTGAACACTAAAAATGCAAATACAATATTTATATTTCAATTTGTTTTATAATTATAGGGAAAATGACAAATTAAGCCATTTTCAGTAATAATATGCAACTACGTGTCAGTAATTGTTATGTTTGATTTTGTAAGCAGGTTTTTTCTAAGTGAGGTGAAACTTGGGGTATGTGAAACCAATCAACCTCCTGAAAGAGGTACAGTAGTCTGGAAATGTTGAGAACCCAGTACACTAGAAATTGGGATAAAAACAATATAAACAAAAAGCTGGAGAGTATTGTTTAAAAAGCCTTTTGCTACAGAGGAACATAGCAGGAAGCAAATCCCAAAATCCTAAGTAAGATGTATTTTTTTCAAGAACAAAGGGTACATATGATGAATAAAATAACCTAGGTTTTTTTTCATGTGTATCTATTTTCAAAATGTCAGAATAAGAAATAAAGAATTTATTGTTATTGTATTTGTACTGGATTCAGAATACATTTGTTTGAAGTAACTTCAAAAGTAGCACTGCCCAAAGGGTACTGCTAGCTTTAGCAGACATGGGAAGTCACAGAGGTATGAGAGGGCTTGAGACTGTAGTATGTGGCGTTGGCATATAGAACACTGGGTATTATAGCTTGGCTAATCATTCTGATTCCTCCATCCCTTTCAGAAATGTGTTAGTGACCAAAGTCATCAAGAGAAAGCCAGCTGCACTTTTCCTAGAATAGCATCGCTCTTTTTCTGGCTTGACCAGCTAAAGCCTCGGGCACAAATTTAACCGCTGACTGGCCCTAAATCCAGAACTTACACATTGTGTTATAATCTCAAAATCTCCTTCTGACATTTTCTCAGCTCTTCATATTTAAGACAGAGACCTCTTTGCCTATCAGTCTTCTCCTGGCCCACATAAACCCTTCACCTTGAGTGACCTTGTTTTTTACTTGGAAAATCTGCCTGTGAAAGGATGGGGATGGGGGACAGACAGTAGTGTAGGCCATGTTTAGCTGTTATTGGTGGGTGGTTATTCTGTGGTCCATTCCTGCTCTTTTCATATTTCCTCTGTTGGGAAAACACTCTTTCAAATCCACACTTCAGGGCCCAATCTTACTTCCAGTAAAGTCAATAGATTTCCTACCACCTTCGATGAGTACAGGATCAGGCCTTAGGCTACGTCTACATTGTGCTCTCTTGCACAAGAACATATTGCTGTGCCTCATTTGCATACTTAATGAGCCACCATTTTTGCGCAAGGGATTTTTACACAAGAAGGAGCAGTCTACAGTGCTCCTTCTTGCACAAAAACCCCCTCTTGCACAAAAATGGTGGCTTATTAAGTATGCAAATGAGGCATGGCGATATTCATCACCGTGCCTCATTTACATATGTTCTTGCGCAAGAGCGCACAATGTATACGTAGCCTTAGAGTGTGTCTACATTTGAGCTGACAGGTGTGATTTCCACCTATTATGGACAGACCTGCAGTGGCTAAGCCACTAATAAGGCACTTCTACACAGCAGGGCAAAACTCGAATTAAGCTAGGCAACCTCAGCTACGTCAATTGCGTAGCATAAGTCAAAATAGCTTAATTTGGCTTTTGGTGCCATCTACGCAGCAATAAGTCAAAGGAAGAGCACTCTTCCTCCGACTTCCCTTACTCTTCCTAAAATGAGGGTTACAGGAGTCAGAGTCAGAAGTCCTCCAGCTTGCAATTATTTCAAAATAATGGCTTGCAGTGTAGATGCACTCTTTGTTATTTTGGAATAACATCAGTTATTCCATAATACCGTTGTTGTGTATACATACCCATAGGATTGATAAGATCATGCTAGCCACCCAAGTCCATACCCTCCATGCACTTGGGCCCCTCATTAGAATACATTTCTTCATGTTCTGTTTGCTGATTGTATATTCTGCTTCTGAAATGATTCACTATGAGGAAAAAGTGTTATGCAGAATTTGTCAGTGTCAGTCTCCTGAGTTCAGTTGCAACACCCACTCTGTCTGACTCATACTTCCTGGCTGACACACCTTCTAAGTTGGAATCATCCCCACAAACAGTCTACTCACTCACTTCCATGCTGGCTCATGAGCTTTTTTTGCTCTGAGTCACTCTGTGTTCTTTGCTATTTTTCATATCAGTGGAGCTGACTGAAGTTAGGCTAACATCTCTTGGGATAACACCTTTAATGAACATGGAAAAAATGCATTAGCAAATTCTGATGAATTTATTTTGTTGATGCTCATCTTTTAAAATATCTAAAAATAGCTACCCCCAATCCCACAGCACACCTATATATATTTATTACAGTACGAGGAGTCAAGTATTCAAATATATTTTGAAAATAGGACTATTAATATCTAATCCTCCTTACGTGGGTATGTAAAACAGGTGGCACACTGATGAAAAAATAAATATAAATTAGATATTGGTTTCAATTTTTTTCTTTTTATTTTGGCATATATTTCACAAAGGTAGTTTATACATATACTGTGGGTTTGTATGTATACTTACCTAAACACAAACACACACACTTAGGCACAGATATTATTATTATTAACTTAGTGCTATAGGTGTTCATGGACAAAGCACAGCAGTACCCTTTCCCCAAGGAGTTTTTACTCAGAGGTCTAATCCTACCTTAGGAGCTTGGGAATTGCTATACCTATTTCTGCAAACATGCGACTCCTGTTAAAAGTGATGATACATTTCAGGATCAAATCCAGTTTTATACTATAGAACTGATTTGCAATTTCTTCTTGAAAGAGATAGGCCTGATAAGAGAGATTTTGATCTGCCATGTACACTGTAAGAAATTTAAAATGTGCGCCTCTCTTGCCCTAATATTTAATACTTCATGTTAAAACTTTAAAAATAATGTTGTGAGACAGGATGGTGGTAATATACCAGTAAAACCTTCAGTACATAGCAAGGTAAGGATTTCTGTGCCTTGTCCTTGTCTTCATTTGTGCACATCAGTTTTGCTAGCTCTGCATGAATCTTGTGAGATTTGTTTTTTTTCTCTTCAAGACTCCTGGAGTCATGACATTATGTGGTGATTTCAGTTTTAATTTAAAAAAATGCTTCTAATTCTAATTGCTTGCAGTGAAAAATGAAGATATGCAAACTAACAGCTCAGAACATAAGAGGCAAAGAAAGGAACTCTGAATTTATGACATAAAAATCTTTGTGATTTTAAAGCCAATTTGATAATTCCTGGGGACTTGACTCAGGCTTTTTGAATTCTTGGGGTCAGCAATACAGATGCCACAAAAATTGAAGTTTAAAATATTAAATTTGTAAAAAAGATGCCAATAATGAAAGTTCTATTGGTCTCAAGGAAGCAGTTTTGATTTATGTGGTAATCACAGGCACCATCACAGCACTGTTTAATCTAGGAGCCAGAGAGGCTCCCAAGACATTTCACCTACGGTCTGTATTGCTGCCTGTTGGGATCCTGCAAAACAAAACAGTGAAGCTTCTTCACTGCTTCCACAAGCAGCAGCAGCAGTAGGCAGGATTACGCCATAGAAGCAGCTCCCTGTGGATTTCAGGTGTCTGTATAATATTTCTTTATTTTTTATGAGGCACCCTAAAAATTCAGTGCACATTTGCAACATGTCACTGAACATCTGTGTTCACTGCTTACTTTGGTTTTTAGCCATCACACAATTCAGCCATCTCTGCCTCTGAGGCTATGTCTAGATTGCATCCCTCTGTCGACAGAGAATCCCGTGCTTCATTAGCATAAACATGGCCGCCTCTTTTTTTCAAAACTGTTTTTTTTTAAAGGCAGTCTAGATGCGGATCTGTAAAAAATAAAGATGTTTTTGACAGATCCTGTATTCCTCAAAAAATGAGGTTTACAGGATCTGTCGAAAAAGGCTTTATTTTCGACAGATTCGCGTCTAGATTGCCGTTTTGTTTTGTTTTTCGAAAAAACACCATTTAAAAAAAGCAGTGGCCATGTTTATGCTAAAAAAGCAGTGGCCATGTTATTGCTAATTTAAATCCCTGCTTCATTAGCAATTTCGATGTGCCTAATCTACATCTCTCTGTCGACAGAGAGGTGTAGTCTAGACATACCCTGAGAGGCTTAGCACCGGAATGGGATATAGTGAGGAGGCGTGGTATTTTAGGTCAGGACTGAAATACATTTACTGAACTCAGGAGGGGGTATAGACGATGGGAGGAATTGCCCGTTGCAATGTCTACCAGTGTCTACCATTCCAATCCCTAGCTCTTTGTGCTGCTGTTAATTCCCTTCTTGCATGATCAATACATGCCTGACGAATCATAGCTAGTGTTTTCTGACTCAGCATCCTTGTGACTGTTTTATTTGGTGTAAAACATCCCCATCTCTTTACCCATCAAGAAGTGGAAATGATGCTTTCTTTATGTCCCTTCCAGCTTGTGTATTCATATCTTAATTGACCAAGCACATGTTACAACAAAATGGTCCTTTCTGTGAATATGAAAATGAATTAGAGCAGAGAGTAACTGATTGTAAGTTGTTACTGTACTGGAAGTTACTACTTATTATGGAAGTGATATTTGTATATTTCATTTACATTCTCATACCCAAATTTTTTAATACTACAGGTGATTGACTCTCACAAACTCCTCCTTTCTATAATTGTTTAGGAGTGATTACATACTACAATACAAAGGGAATTTTTTCAGCAATGACTCCAGTTTTGAGTTTGATAACATTAATGTTGCAGTCTTTTCATAATCTACACCTTTGGTCATCACCAAAATGGAATCATATGAACACAGAATGCTTAGGAACCTTAGCATTAACTGAAGTAACAAAGGAAGCCTACAGCCCAGAAGGTGAATATCAAATGATTATTGCATGTTTTGATTTCTGTGTAGGAAAAAGAGTTGAGAATTCATTTAGCTACATCACTTAGGTTCCTCGAAGCAGACATTAAAATCTGGTCTTAAAACAGAATAGCACTGTCTTATTTTCCTATTTTTTCACTGTGGGAAAAAAAATTAACTGATGAAGATTTATTATACAAACATTCAGTCCACAGCTCTGTGTAAATTAATTTTGAGTTAAGAAGCACAAGAGCACAGCTGAAAATCTGAGACATTTTTCTTTATTTCCTTCAGTGCCCCTGTGTGTTTAAAGCAGGATAGATCTGCTATAAGGGGTTTTTAAGGTATACCAATATGTTAAGGTACTGGAGATGTGAATGCAGGATTTAATTTTTATCTAGGTAAGTGGATGAGGAAAAGGCTATTATGATCTTTGTCCAAATACAGGAGTAGAGCCTCATTTGCAGTCTAACTCATGGCAGTTTTGCCAGCTAAGAGCCTGAATCTGACCCTGTCTGTGCTTCCATGTCGGGGAGTAAAGGAGGTGTAAGGAACCTACTGAATTTCATATGGTGATGTCCCATTTTGTTGGCATCTGGGCAGGAAGGACTGCAGTCTCTGTGGGTCTGATACTCCTCATTCAGAGCAGACCTGTAGGTTCCACCTAATCCCTGCCAGGTATAAGTCTGGAGCAGATCACTCTTTTCTCCAAGCCATGACCAGCCTATGAACAGCTAGAAGCCGAGCTGAGAAAAAGCCATTTCAATTGTTTGATTTCTTAGTTGTCTGGAATGAGATATTACCCATGATTTTAAATAATAAACAAAATCTGTGTTCATTTAGACATCTCAGCCTAATTAAGAATAATGAAAGCAGCTCTTTTATAGCTATCAGTGAAATTAAATATAAAAAGGTGTATTTAAAGAGTTGATAATAGAATTAAATATACCTATAATTTGACTGAATTCAGGGAGCATGAAGCTGTTGCACAGCAAGACCACTGGCATTTCTGTTTCGTGTTCAGCTCATTTCAGGACTTACTGTAATTGGGTTTCCTTCATGCTTCATTTACTTTAAAGAAATATGTATTTTTGGAAGAAAAGACTAATTATCATTCTTAACTTTCCTGGAGCAGACATTCCTTTTTTGATGTGGGCTGTGCACTGCTTCAGCAGATTTGTCCCTTCTCATTCACAGCTTCACAGCTCTCTCTCTCTCTATAAAATTGTTTCCTGCTGGGCAACAGAATGATGTCATTGCTCTCTCACAAGAGAATGACGTCATCACACTCTCATGAGAAAATGCCATCATCGCGCACAGCAGAATGACATAATCGCACTCTCATGAGAGAATGACGTCATCGTCATCTCACGGCAGAATGGTGGCATCGTCATCTCCTGAGAGAATGTCGTTATCTCACGAGAGAATAATGTCATCGTCATCGCACAAGAGAATGATATCATCGCACTTGCACAGCAGGATGACATCATCGCGCTCTCACAAGAGAATGACGTCATCATGCTCGCACGCTTTCTGGCTGGGAAAGCCGCCAGAGAAAGGGGGGTTGGCAAGCATAGCAAGCATGGGGCGCAGCCCACTCATATACATTTTTTAAAAACCATTTTTCTAGCCCATGCCTCCCTCCTCTGACACAAGTCTTGATTGCTGAAGTGGCTACTTCAACTACACTTTCAGTTTCTCTGGAAAGGAACTGGCATTGTTCACAAAGCTTCAATTAAACGGCTAATGGTGACAAGCAGTGTGGGTTAAGTCAGGATCTAACCTCAAATTTCACTGTCTTTAAAAACATTAATGCTTAAGGAATACTGTTGATAGCTCAGACAATGCCTGACAGTCAAGGACTCCTAACGTCTATCCTGAGTTTGGTCACTGATTTACTCCATGACCTTAAGAAAATCATTTGGCTTCTCATGGACTTTATATACCCATCTGTAAACTAGTTTTAATTCTTATGTTAGAGGTACAGTATGAATGCATTAATGTTTCCAAGATGCTTTTGAGTGCTTTGAGTGAAATTTGTTCTATAAGTGCCAAAGAGTATTTACTCAAAATGTTGTTTAACTTTAGCATAGTCTATCAGTTTTCATCAGACATTTGAATTAAACTGCTTACTGTGTCCCTTAAACTCACCTAGTGGGATATGCCTGGATGGGAGAGGGAGGAGGCTCCTTAAGGTGTGTCTGCATGGGGAGGTTAGTCGAAAGCTTTGAAATGCATGGCTGGCAACTTGCAATGTGTGAATCATATCAGCAGTGAGCACACCAACCCCTGCTCAGTTTTCAATTCACATCACGTGCTGACGAACTTCGCTTTGAATTGAGAGCATAGCGTACCTCAGAGTACCTGTGCTCCTCTGCTGCTGAGCAGAGTGCCTCCTTGGCTTGTCTTGCTGTGAATTGTGGGAAAGCCAGGTGGATTCAACATAGAACAAATCTCTTTGTTTCTGCCGTCTTTGCCCCATACTTTCTTTCAGGGCTGGCTTGTGTCATTTAAGGATTGCTCATGACCAACAATGCTCCATGTCATTTTGGTGACAAGTCTGAATATGATAGAGGCTGCTTGAGCTAAATTACAGCAGAGCTGTAGGCAATTGGCTATAAGGTGGGTTCATAACTGGCTAGAGAACCATTCTCAGAGAGTACCTATTAACGGTTCACAATCCTGCTGGAAGGGCATAACAAGTGGGATTTCATAGAGGGGATGTTTTGGGACCGGTTCTGTTCAATATCATCATCAATGATTTAGATGATGGCATAGAGTTATTATTAAGTTTGCAGATGATACCAAGCTGGGAGGGGTTGCAAGTGCTTAGGAGGTAGCTTCATAATTCAAAATGATCTGGTCACACTGGAGAAATAGTCTGAGGTAAACAGGATGAAGTTTAATGAGAACAAATGCCAAACACTCCACTTAGGACGTGACTGTCTAGGAAGAAATATTGTGGAAAGAGATCTAGAGATCATAGTGGACCACAAACTAAATATTAGTCAACAGTGTAACACCATTGCAAAAAAAAAAAGCAAACATGATTCTGGGATGCATTAACAGGAGTGTTGTGAGCAAGTCACAAAAAGTCATTCTTCCGCTCTACTCTGCGCTGATTAGGCCTCAACTGGAGTTCTGGGCACCATATTTCAAGAAAGATGTGGAGAAATTGGAAAAGGTCAAGAGAAGACCCCAAAAAATGATTAAAGGTCTAGAAAACATGACCTATGAGGGAAGAGGGTGGTTAAAAACTGGAAGAAATTGTCGAGGGAGGTTGTGGAATCTCCATGACTGGAGATATTTAAAAGCAAGTTGGACAGAGTCAGGTGTGGTCTAGATGGTGCTTGGTCCTGCCGTGAGGGCAGGGACCGGACTTTTCTCTATGATGCTCCATAGACTAGTGGACCACTACATCAAGTTTACAGATGCAAATGCACAGGGCTCTGGAAACATTTATGAGAGTAGTGTTTTTGAGAACTCGTTTCTGTTTGAATTAATGGAGAAAAACTGTGTTGCGGGAGCATTATGGGCATGAAAGTTGTGGAGACTGGTTCAATTATGCTTGGAGACTCTGGCTTCTTCCCTGATATCCTGGCTAATAAAGCCACACACAGGATGCTTTGGCAGAAGAAAGGAACCTTTTGACTGTTGCTTGAGAATTGCAGAATGGTAGTTATGTGATCATTTGCCTTTTTGAATGAGAGATAGCAGTGAGGTAGCAGAAAAAATGAGCCAACCATTACAACTATGTGTTATCTTTTACACAGTATCTGTGACAGGGTGTGGAAAAGCCTTGTTGGTGTGTGAGAGGCTGAGGGGCAGAGGCTTTTTTGGAGGTTTGAGCTCCCACAGGAGTGTGACCAGGGATGTTCAGGTTTTAAGTCACATACCTGAACATATTTCATTTATTTTATTCAAAATATTTTTACCCCACCTCTCTATTTAAAATAATTGAGGAGGCTTACAATTTTTAAAACCACAATAAATATATACATGTATAAAAGAATAAAATACCAGACCTTGAAGGGGGGGGGGACATAAAACCTGCTAAGACACTTCAGGAGGAGGGATACACACACACACTCAAATACCAATGAAAGCACAAGTTAAAAGGGTGGCTTTAGCCTGGCACTGAAACAATGCCAGCGTTGGCACCAGGCGAATGGAGGAGGGACACACACACACACACACACACACACATAAAGGATAAAGGTAAACTCATATAAACCTGCAGAGGAGGTGTTGTGATGCAGACAGCAAGAGCCCTGGGGTATTGTGTGTGGGAGACTGAAGATTAATGGCCCCCATGTGTTTTTGTAAAAACCAAATGAATTATTTCTGCTTTTATTTAAACGATTCTGTTAAATGCAACGCTGACCCATAATGGGTATATTGTAAATGGTTTTGTTATGAAACCACAATAAAAACCCAAAAGTAGTTTTAATAAAAGCAATGGAAAAATAGTGTATTTGTATCTGGAAATGCATTTAACAAAACAGGTGTAAGTAACCGACTATACACACAACTGCTAATTCCTGTGACAGTGCCAGCAAAACTCCAAAATGCAATAGTAGCAACATTCCAAATACAACAATAGGTGACAAGGGAGATGCATGGGGAGGTGTTAAAGGTCTGCTTCTGCCCTGCCTCTGGCTTTTTCAGCCACATGGGTTCTGGGTTTGAATGGCTTGGCTCAGAAATTTCAGACATTACAAGGGGACTCCTGGGACCCATGCTCTTTGTGACCCTGGTGGGGGTGTCCATACCCTTCCCCAAACCCAGATCTTGCTTTGCTTGGTCCTAATTCTTCCTCTCTTGCATCTTCCATTGCACCCATTCCCCAAAGCCTCCTCCCCTCCCAAGGGTCCTGGGGATGACCAGGGGGCCTGGCATTGGGTGGCAACAGGGTTGGGCCCCCATATGCTGACCACAGTGGCAGGAGCCAGGGAGAAGTGGAGTGACAGATAGCCTCTGCTCTGCAATCATCTCCCAGACCAGCCTGGTTGTTCCGCTTCACCACAGCTGTGACTGGGCATACCTGGGAAACAGAGGCAGAATGGAGCAAGATGCTGCCATACTCCATTGCCCCATGGCTCCTACCTGCGCAGTGAGTGCAGGGGAGTCCAACCTCTGCTACCAGCCCTGCCTGCCCAGCACCCTGTGGGCTAACCTGAGTATGGGGCATCGTCCTGTCCCTAGGACAGTCCCCCCCAAAGGGCAGGCTCAACACATCCCCAGGCCACAGGGACCTGCCAGCTGTGGTGCTGGACTAGCAGCCAGAAGCTGCTCTAGCCCTGCTGCACTGCTTGCCAGTGATTGTGGTGCAAGCCTCAGGGGCATTTACATCACACAGCAGGGCAGGCAGGGCCAGGGACTGTGTGGGAGTGTGTGCGTGCAGAGGTCCCTGCCCCCCTGGGTTACTGCCGGGGTGGGGAAGGAGAGGAGGTGCCTGCTGGGAGGATTTGAGGACTGGCACTGGCCCCTGATCTAAGAAGCGAATGGGGGCGCGGTTCTAGGGAGATGGAGCTTAGGATTTACTGGGAGTCCTGATAGCCAGCATTTTTCAGGGACATGGCTGGGTCCCAAATTATAGGACTGCTGGCCTAGTAGGCACACGTTTTGCAGGAGGGCGTTCTGTCTCCGGACAGTGTCCATGGTTGCCGATACGTCTCTCTTTTTTCCATGCTCTCCTTTGCCATGGAAATGCTGCCCTAGGCCACAGCCACACTTCCCTGGGCCGATGTGCTGTTGTCCTCAACCACTGCCATGATCTCTTGGGAGAGCTGCATTTCACTCTCCTGGTGGGTCCTCATGTACAGCATCCACTTTCCAGCCAGCAGGGATTTCCTCTGAGACTCTGCCATGAGGTCCACAGAGTATCCCTTTTTCTCCCCCTCAGGTTGGCCAGTATTTCAGCAGTGCCTGGGGCCCTGTCCTTGATGGTCTGGCTGTTGCAGGTGCTGTGGCTGTGGGAGTAGAGGGGGAGAAAGTTGCTTATTTTTTGTTCCTATTACAGATAGGCCATGAGATCTTTGTTTACTATGTGTAATGTGGCCTTTCCTCCCTGAAATGCCTCCGATTCCATGGGGCAAGTCATCTGTGTATATGGAGCTTGCTGGGTGCGTTAGCATTTCAGTCATCTGCTTTCATCCTGCTAGCTCCGACCACTTCCAACCCAGGCTGCTTTTTGCTGCTTTGTGCACTGGTGCCACTATTATGGGGGCCACTATTATGGGCTGTGGGGACCAACTGGCTAGTAATCCCCCCAACTGACTGTCCTCTGTCAGTGACATGACACGACACTGGCAGGAGTGGCTACAAGCAGAGAGCATGGAGAAAGTCCTGAAAAAAAAGAGACCTGCAGTGATTGTCAATTACAATGTATGTTATGGCGCATTTGTATTTTAGTGGGGAACCATATGGCTTGTGCCGTGTCCAGGCTTGCAAAGTGCTCTTGTATTTCATGTGAACTGTTAAAACTAACCCCACTACCTCCTGCAGGTACAGTCTCAATGAACTGTAGAGTTTTGCAAGTCGAATACATTTGTTTTTTGAGTCTGCCGTGGGTGTGTGGCACAGACTACGACTGCACCATGCTGGTGGGTGGCACAAGGGAAGTTCCTAAGTTTCATCTGCCAACAAAAATAAACTGTAAACAAAGGAAATAACATACTAAATTCTATCCAGGTGATTTGACAGGACAGGCTTTAGGGTCCATTGTAGCAAGGCAGGGCTGGATCTGGCTTTCCAGCTGGCCATTGGCAAGGTCCCAAGTCACAAAAAATCCTTTTGCCGGCCATCTCTTCTCTGGTATCTGCTCTCTGCTTCTCCATCCCTGCTCATCCTCCACTAGATCTTGCTGGTCATTGCTGGAGGTGGAGAGAGTCCAGACAGCTGGCTTCGAATGGAGTCTCTGATGGGTTGAGTTGTAATTTGTTTAGAATCCTGTCCAGTTCTTCAGCACGTGGACAGGTCATATATCCCCTAACAGAAATGAAGAATAAAAGTAAACAATGTACTTCTCCTTAATTGCTTGTTTTGTACCCTGTATTTGTCAGTGTGCTGTGACCCCTCCTTTGCAGTGCCCTTAGCTTCCTGAATCCAAGCATCTCCACTAAGGGCAGTGAGATTCAGGATTTCAGGGAACCTCTAGGCATTGCAAAAGGTGTGTGGTGGGACTCCTGGAGTGTATCCTCATAGTAACAATACACTGGGATACAGGAACAAAGCGGTAAAATCTGGCTTTTGACACTTTTTAAAGAGGGGAAGGGTCCTCCTGGAAGCTTGATAACAGGGCAGGGAAGGCACACAAGTCAGCAGTCAGCAATGGTCAGCCTGCAAAGGAGAGCATTGTGTAAGTATGCAAAATACGGTGCACAATGATTACATGAATGTGAACAAAAGGTTGAACTCTATCAGCTGAAGCAAATGTAGTCCACTTGGCTAGCAGACTCCAGCAGAGTGTGAATTGAAGCATTTCCAAACTGAGTTAACTTGATTTGATCTGGTTTAAAACCCCTATGTGGTCAAGCCCTTAATGTAGTTTGTCTGAGGTAAAGATTGTAGTTTGTACTAAAGACTGACTGGAGATTTTGTCTTTCAATAGAGACGTTTATTATTATTGTAAATGATAATAATTTGATTCTATTGTGTCAGGAAATTCCACCCCAGATCCTGACCCCAGAGCAAAGCATTATGAATACATAGAGCTGTATGAATATCCAATTTTTCAGTTTGCTGGGAATTTTAAAGAGAAACAAAAAATATTTGACATTAACTCAAAAAAAAAAAAAGCTTTTTCAAAATTGATTTGTTGAAAAACAAATTGTTCCAGGTCAAACTAAGTGTTACATTTGGCCTAGAATGAAATACTTAGTTTTGATTTAGAGATTTATTTTAATTGACATTTTAAAACAGGAAGTCCTTTCAAATTAAAAAAAAACTTGAAATACTTTGATCTGAAAACATCAAAACAAAATGCTTAAACTTGTTTTGCTTTTTGTTATTGGTTTTTCAATGCAAATAATTGCACAGGACATGATTTTTTTTTAATGTTCACCCTTCTCTATGTTTTGTAATATGCAATCTCTGCTTCAGAGATATAAATCTGACTTCCCGTTCACTTGTCACATAAGGTCCTATGACATTTGAATAATAATTACACTAGTAACACTGTTGTCCTGGCCAGTTTTGGTCTGGATAATTACTTTCTGCCCACCAATGTTGCAGTTTCAGATGGATGCATGTATTCCTTTAGTCCTAAATTGCTGTGTAGTGCTGCTGTGTACCATAGTTGTGTTCCATCCAAGTCTTAAGAGTGAAATAATTCCTGGATATGAAATACTTGTAAGATGATGTGGAACCTTTCAGAAAGAAAGATGGGTTATAAATATTTATTTTGTTTTCTTTTATAAATGTGTATTACCTCTGAGGCTGTCTGAAAAGTAAAATCTGATTTTTATCTCATGCTTTTTTATATTTATTGTAACCCATATTATTCTCAGGTGTTAGAGTGAAAGAAGCACAGGAGACATTTGATATGATTTTAAGCAGGCTGCGACTTTGTTATACAGATTTATACATATAGCTGGGATTACCTGGCAGATAAAATGTCCAGTGCAGGTCAATCCATGGTGCTTTAAAACACTACCCTGGTCTCCACCAGCCCCCTTTGATTTCCATCAACGTCCCCAGCCAACCATGGGGCTTGGACCTTACCATCCACCACACTCCTAGAAAGCATAAGATGGGCAATGAGAATGGGGGAGGGGATGACTCCCTGTCATACTAATCACAGGCATCCCAAACTCCCTTCCTCTGTTCCGTTCCTTTTTCTAATATCTCCTTTTAAGTCCTTTACCAGGCTATTTGTCTGGACCCTGGATGCTTTCCCTATGAAATACCTCCACTGAACAGCCACCACTGGGAGGCATCAGCAATTTGCTTTGCAAAGAACACATAAAGCAGGTCTGTATCATGAATTTACTAGCCAAAGACCTAATCTAATGCCTGGTGAAGTCAATAGAAAGATTCCCACTGACTTCAGTGACCGGCTCATCAGATTCTAAATCTCCAGTCCCTACTCTGTTGAACAAAAACGTGCAGGAATAGGCTTTAAACAATTTAGCAAATAAATAAGAGACAATATAACATTGACTTGTCAGGGGAGGGATTAGGAAGGACATAAATGACAGATGTGATTAGGCAGATATCCCATTTAGATATATGTACTCAAGCATTTCCAAACTGGGTTAACTTGATTTGATCTGGTTTAAAATCCACATGTAGAAAAGCCCTTTGGTTTGAGGGACCTTAGGTAGGACATCAATTTCATCCCCTGGTTATGTCTGTAAATGTGAATCCTGCCCACATATAGTGACTGATACAAATATGGACCATTTTAGCAATGAGTGTTCTAGCATTGCATAGCAGTATCCATACTATTCACAAGCCCAAACTCCGGTTAGGAATTGAACTACGTCCTGCTGGTTCATAGGGTCATTCCTAAAAAATGATTACCCTTGTAGTGTTGACATTCTTGTGACAACCACCAGCAGTTTACACATTCAGAAATGCCTCTGCAGTATGCGCGCCTGGTATTCAACATATCAAGTGACTCATTAAAAGTACAACTTGCCTGTTAACAAAATGTTGTTAGATTCACATTAGATTATGATAGATGAGGGTGAAGTCAGTGAAAGACACTCTCTCCAGTTGGTGAATAGATTACTTGGTTCAATTATTTTATCTAACAATGACATTTGTACTGTAAAAGTCAGCAGAAAAAATCAATGAGTTTTAAAGGACAAAATTCAGTGGTAGATACAGACCACTGAATTGAAGAACATGCTTTAAGAAGCAGATATTTTGCTATTAGTACATTTGCCAAGAAGATTCTATTAGCTTTTGGATTAGCCTTCAGTTTTCCATTAAAATGAAAGAAATTTCTCTGATGCAGTAGATTGAGAGAAAATCAAGTTATCTTGACTTTGAAAACAGACTTAATGATATTGAATTTTAAACTACAAGTCAAATGCACAGACAATTCTAATACTGTTTTGTATAAATGATGTTTTTTGTAAAATTCCACGTGGGGAGCCTTTCAGTGTTTATTCACTTTCTTGAATACAGAATGGATTGGTAATAATTAAAATGTATTACTGTTGTGCAGGTGTCTCATGGCCTATGTGAAAAAAATTGTGATTACAATCTGTTTTCTGCTGGACCAGTTTCTGTCCCAAAACTCATCATTAATATCAGCAAAAACCTCAATCTACTGGGGCATGTCTAGACTAAGATTTGGAACATTTCAGTAAAGCAACAACTGTTACCAGTATAGTACAGACAAGGCAGTGTGCCTCTAACACATGATAACTTGGATGAGTGAGAGCCTACAACACCTTTAGGCTACGTCTAGACTGGCATGATTTTGCGGAAATACTTTTAACGGAA
>JANRFK010003679.1:16635973-16651931 GCA_030068395.1 Apalone spinifera
ATTCCGACTGGCCTCCTTTGCATGCATTTTCCGGCAAAGGGGGCCAGTCTAGACACAGCCAATGTGAAGAAATAATGATGGGGAACAGAAATAATAAATTCAGGGAACCATTTCAATATCTAGATCTGACTATAAAACACAAGCTTCCATGTATATAAAATTTGTTGGAAGGGGAAAGGAACATGGGCTTAAATAACAGAAAGAAACAAACTTGTGAATCTAAACCAAGTATTGTATGCTCCCCAAATATCTCATAGTTTGACAAACTTGTATTCACACATCCTTACTGTTACATGTTGCATTCCTGGCTATTAAAATGTGAAACATTTGCTTTTAGTATAAATGTAAATGTGAGTAGTGTTATATAATGAAGACAGACATTGTTTCTATAGCATGCCTGTATGCATGCACACATTGTTATACACACATAATGTATGTGTTCATGCAGACCTGCCATAGAAATAATGTGTGTTTTTGTTGCAGACTTGCACTACCCACATTCTGACATTTTTCATTATTTCTATCTATCTATCTATCTATCTATCTATCTATCTATCTGCAAAATGACATTTTATATGTAGGTGCATTGATGATGGTCCAAAAACAAGTGTTATATTCAAAGCTAAATCCATAGCTTTGCAAAGCTAAATCCATAGCTGATGTAAATCAGTATAATTTGACAGTTAAGGATCTGATCCTGAACATGCTAGAGTGCCAATTTGTATATTGTTAAATAAGACTGAGCTATTCTAGAATAGATTTCATATTCTATCAACTAAAATTATTACTTGTTACCTTTTTGAAAACATTAAATTATATGAGTGCTCACAGTGCTCAAAATCCTCGCCCTTTGGAAGTCAATGCAAATCTCCTGTTGAGATCAGTGGCACAGGATTGGGACCAATACAGTGGAATTGAAGCAGATTTAAAATAAGCAGGTTAACATTTTTCCGTGTGTTCCTTTCTTTATGTCTAAGTTTATACTTCATAGGTTTCTTATAATAGTTTACTTAGGACCAAGAAGAGTCTCTTCATTTGATTTCAGCTTGAAAAGCTTCTGGGGTACAAATCTGTGGTGTATTTCCTGTTAGTTTCTAAGTGAATGTTCGCATTGGAATTGATTTCTCTATATAGTCAAAGACACTAAATGAATTTTGTTATTCAGCTAAGTCCTTATGTTTGATTTGTATTAAGCATTTACTCAGTCTTGGCCTCATACATACAGGATACACGTGTCATTCTCTCCCAAGACCCAAGCTAATGATCCAACCAGAGGACCACATTCGGTGTTTAACCCTTGTCATGTTATACATTACTCTAAGAAGAAAAGCTTCCAATGGTTAGATAATTAAGTCCGTAGCTGGAAAAGTAAGACTGGTTTTGTGACTTATCTGTCTGTTTCAGCACATTTCCAGGGCACCAAATTTCTATTGCTTAAATTTTCAAAATGCCTACATCAGTGGTCCCCAACCTTTTGGGGCTTCCGCATGCCCGGGGTGGGGGCCGCGCATGTGCCGGGTGCCTGGGGCCCGGGGCTCAAGAATGGCTTGGGCCGATCCTGGTCACTAGGCGGGTGCACATAAATGCCCCAGCGGGCACCATGGCGCCCGTGGGCACCGTGTTGAGGACCACTGGCCTACATGATTTAGGAGTCTAGTTCCCATTTTCAAAAGTGTCTTTAAAAATATCTTTAAAAATCTCCTCCCATGTGTCCAAGGTAGCGAAGAGGCATTTAGTGAAAGATTTACAAAAATGCCCGAATTACGTTTGAAAATGAGACTTAAACTTCAAAATCAAGTCTTTTGAAACTATTATCATTTATCATTAAAACCATGCTTACAGCATGGCAACTGATATTGAGAGGAATTAAACCTCTGTCCTGAGAATACCTAGACAGAGTCTTTATTTTACTTATTTTATTTATTTTACTTATTTTCCCATTTTGTTCAGCATAAATGCTCGTGTGCATAAAGTTAACCCAGGAATAAAGTGTGTGTCATATAGAGGCCTTATTGGACAGGATGGGCCTCTAAAGGTGGCCCTTCTTGGTTAAACTTGAAGCATATTGAGCAATACAGAAGAAGCTTACACTATTGTTTCCTGTACTATACTGACTCAGTGAATAAACTGAAGCCTTGCATTACTAGTGCTATTTTCCCCTGGTTTTATTGGTCATTGAAAACTCTACACTTGGGTCAGGTGCCTCACATTCATCACCTTTCACTGAGAGTGAGTTGAATTTTGAGGAAAACTGGGCTAGTCAGAATTTTGAGAGGAAGCCATTTAAACCTCACTTAGTGGCCTCATAGTTGATTACAGCAAATAACTATTACTATGTCAAAATATAGAGTTATAACTTGCAGAAGCAAATAATTAGTAGCATATGGTGGCCTCTAAAAACAAGTAATGTTGTTCTGCAAATGTCTTTTGTAATATTAATAATTAAAAAACCAAACTGCGGTGAATTGTTTGGGGAATGTTAGATCTCTTAAACATTGTTTTTTAAGGTAGAACTGTTTCTACTTTAAGGTTTCCATGAGCCATCAACAATCTAATGTGTAAGCTGGTTTGTTCCATAATCTGCCAAGTGAAAGAATTACTTTTGTAGACCTTCTGAGGCTGTGTGCTTTGGAACTGCTTAGAGGTGGTAGGTTTAGTTTTTAGAAGATAGAGATTGGCTGCTTCATGCCAAAGCCCTCCATACTAGAAAATAAAATGTCATTGCTTATTTCACATGTAACCAGTCACTCACCTATCCTCTGAGCTGGATATCTGAAGCCTTATGTGGAATCCTACAACAGCGAGGCACACTTTGTGCTGGACAAAATATGTGTGTGTGTGTGTGTGTGTGTGTGTGCGCGCGCGCTCGCGCATGCACATTTAAGCTGTGTGAATTTAGATGGAGGACTATTAAACTGTATTGTTTAAAATGTGGTCACCTTATACAACCTTATATGAAAAGCACTTTTTACAGGTTTTATTTCTTACATGATTGTCAAAACACTTTGATTCTTTCTCTGATCATTCAGAAGATATATTTTAGGAGCTGTCTGCTAACTTCAAAAGTAGAAACAACCACTGTTACACAGAAAGAGAGCAGGAGACAGCTCAAGAAGCCTGTGTGTACCATTTGTAGCTGTCAAACAATGTGTATTTGTCTCTTCAGACTCCTCTGCACTTAGTGGCTCTTATGTTCTATGCTGTCCCACAGACTGAAAATATTTCAATAAATATAAATACAATAGAAACAGATATATGAAATAGAGGTGGGCCTGAATTGAAACTGTAGAGTTAAACCTCCTCAAATTTTGTGACAATTCAGATCTAAATCTATATTACATGTCTGGCCTCAGCCTATCTCGTAAGCCTATAAAATAGGCTCTCTTAGCTTAACTGGTAGGCAAGGGTGCCATGTCGGGAGGGTAAAAGGGGCAGCAGCCCTGCACTCTGTAGGGTTGCCAGATGGTTGAAACAAAAATGCCGAACACCCCTCCCCCCCCAAAAAAAAAACCGGGAAAAAATTCTGTTGAAGGGAAAAAAAATTGCTTCCCCTAGGTCTTTTGGCCAGCAGCCATTTTGTGCCGGCAGCCTTGCAGAACCAGGTACATGGTACCAGATAAGCATAGGGGCTGGGGTCAGGGGGCTGGGGTTGTTGGCAGCTTGGGGGGGGTTGGGGGGAGGAAGTGTTTGTAGGGTTGCCAGGTGCCCGGCATTTTCACCTTCTGGCTGGGGAAAAATTCAGAAAATACCAGACATCTCACGTGTCCGGTATTTTCTGGGTTTTTTACCGGACAGGAGATGAAAATACCGTACTGTCCGGGTGAATTACGGACATCTGGCAACCCTAGAGCTCTGGGACATGGCTTGCTTTTCATCTCGTTCTCCAGACAGTAAGGGAGTGAGGGGAAAGTACTTACATTCTGTCTATGCCTCTCACACCTGGCTGGTGAGCTCCCTTCACCTCCTCCCTACCCTCTCGAAAAGGCAGCCTTGCTGGTAGGATAGTTTAGCTCTTCAGCTAAACCAAAACTCTGCTTCTTCCAACGTAACACAAGTACAAACGAACAAACATACAAGTCTAAACCTTCATCCATTGTTTATTTCTGATTGTCATCCTTCCTTGAGGGTCTGAATCAGTCTTCAGCTAGTCATTCTCTACTCCCTCATTACTCCCAGCTTCCCTATTCATCAGCTTCAAAGCAGGCATCAGGCCCAAACCTAAACTTTCCACTTCTCTCCCTTGAGGCTACTTTCATTGGCTGTCTTTCAGCTCTTCTTGCTTCTTTCCTGACATTGATTTGTGTCTGAGACTCAGCAAAACAATACCCAAACTTTAGGGTGCATTATGTGTAACTTTGGCCTTTGCCCAGGTAGTCTACCAGGTTTCCTCCTAAGCCCCTCCCAGGCTCTTTGATTGAAGAAACTCACCACTGGACTTGCTTCTTCCTTACCTTAGTTTCCTTCTAGTCCTTTCACTGTTGAGTCCCACTTGCTCCCTTCTTTTCCAGCATACTTCTTGGCCTGTCTCTGGCTCCCAGGTGCAGCTCTGTGCAACCTGCCTTACTGTAGGAACATAGCAGTGCCTGTCCATGGACTGACAGTACCTGTTATGGGCCAACCTGAAACATTAGAGACATTTGTATCTAGATCCAGGCCTACTTCTAATAACAAATATTATAAGCTCTTCCAGATTCTCCTGATGTCTTCCAAGATTCTGATGCCCCGCAATGGCCTGCATAGGTATTTAGTGCTGTGGTGATTTCAGACATGTTGTCTTTTTGCTAAGTGGTCACCTTTAGTGCCTGGTAATTCCTTTCTAGAGTTTCAGCCTGATTTAGAAGCAGAGGTCAAACTGACCTTGATTATGTCTAAGAGCTGTCCTTGCTCTGTTGTACTGTTGGTGAAGTAATTGAATGGATCGCAGCATGAATACTAGGAAATGAATCATGCTTGTTAGTATTTTTCCCCATCATGCCAGCCTTAAAAAAGAAAATGCTTTTGCAGAGTTTAAGCATACAGCTTTCCCTTCTCCTAGTTTGTCCCCAGAATGAACTTTGCGTTCTTGTTGTAATTGCTATGACAGGGCATTAAAACCCTAAAGATGCAGTAGCATATTGTAAAGATACTGAACTGCAATAAGTAGATTAGAAGCAGGACAGACCAACAAAGGGACATATAAAATGGACTAAATTATATACTAAATTTAAATATCCCAGGCTTCATTTGTATCTTCTTGGGTGCCGCCATTTTTAAATCCCCCTTAGTCCGAACTTCCAAGAGAAGTAACAGTAGTTCGAATTAGAGATCCTAATTCGAACTACCTACTCTGTGCCGCGTGTAGCCGCGGGCATGGAATTCGGACTAAGGGGGATTTTAAAATGGCGGCGCCCGGGAAGATGCAAATGAAGCCTGGGATATTTAAATCCCGGGCTTCATTTGCAATTTCGAATGCCTACATTAGCCTCCCTAGTTCCAACTAGGGGGCTAGTGTAGACATACCCTATGACAGATATTTTGCATAGGGTTCAGTCAGATTTTAGAGGAGGTGAGAAAGATAAAAAGGGATTGAATTAGTCTCTCTGTAGCTACCATCTGCTGCAAAAATATTAGCTTGTATCTGTAAGTTGGTAGGGGTGCGGTATTTGGAGCCTGTGTTGAGGAGCTGTCAGTGGTGGGAAAGCACCGAACCTGCACTGGGGTCACTTCAGGGGCAGAAAGGCAGGGATATTATTGCTTCAATAGATCTCTAACAAAATATATGAAAAAAACCCAAGCATAAGTACATTTGTCTGATCTGGACTTGTATATCTAGTTATCTACACAGTTCCCATGGAACATGATGCAATTGGTGTTTAATGTTTTATCTTTCATTGTTTACTGAGCTTTTTATGATGATCAAACTTATCTTTACGGTCATGCACTTCAGAGTGGGAAGTCTCCGATTTAATAATAAGTTATCATACACTTGCTGACTTTGGTGCAGAGAATTGATTTGTCTGGGCTGACAAATGGATGTTATGCTATAAACTTTCAAACCATTGTATAAAGTTTTGGCTGTACAATTTCCTTTAAAATCAGTGGAAATTGTGGAGTTAAATATACATAAACTATTATGAAAAGTTTGAGGTATCTGTCCTGCATCACCAGCAAAAGGAGTATCTCTGAGTATATGTTGGATTATAGGACAAGCATGGGTAAAATAAACAGAGTGAGTAGGAGGAAGCTGCATATGCATTTGTATTGGATGCCAGAATGGCAAGTATTGTAGAAACACTTAAATGCAAATCATTATTACTTCACAGCACATCTTGTCCATGCACACAAGGTCTTTCTATATTAAGAGTGCCGTTGCAGGTTAAATAATGTGTAATAACAACTGTTAAGAGTACAATTAAAAATATTTTAGCCCTTTATTATTGTGACTCTCATTGCCTTTAAATGGAGTCACTTAATTCATACTGGTGTGTTCCAAAAACTAACCCATATATTTGCTATTAAGTAAGTTGCTCTTCTAACTGAATGTATAAATGAAACCTTAAGCAGAGGACATTAGTAGTGACCTCCCCTGAATGGTATTCCCAGTATTAAAGTTTTCTATAAGATTCTGCAGGGAATTTCTTCATTCCTTGAGTAGGATGCGATCATATGAACTGTGGGTGCACAGGGAACAACCCAAGAAACACACAACTGTTTGGTGAGTGTCACATCCTATATTTCTCTATACTGATTATAATGCTTTCAGTGATAGGATTTGCTATTTGTGATTCTGTCTACATAAGAATGATTTTAGGTACAATCCATTTTAAATTGCCCAACAAGTTTTAGTTAATTAAGGTTTAGGCATCTAGACAATGGAAAATTGTTTGAAATGCTGCAATTTACTTGTTGTTCTGCACATTTCAGGGAAACTAGTAAAGTAGGAAAGATGATCTGAAGACTGACAAATCTAAATTACAAGGGAAAATTAAATGCTTTGGGATTTCCTCCCTTATGTGAGAAAGAACTTCGACAACAAGTAAAAGTATTGAAACATCGTAAGGGCATTGATACATTTGCTAGAGATGCTCTCTCTACTGCTGAGAGGTTCTAGGAGTAGGGGATTTTTAAACACTGTAAAACTAAGAATAAAACTTGTTGATTGGCCTCACAGAAATGTGAATAAGGCCTTGATGCAGCAATGTGCATGAATAGTCCCACTGACTTCACTGAGACTATTCACACAGTTAAAATTGTGCACATGCTTATGTGCCTGAATTGTTATCGAAGTGACACTAAAGTTTATCCCTCAGCTAAGGATCTGACTCTTCAAGTATATAAATGAGGGTACATCTACACTATGAAATCAGGTTGAATTTACTGAAGTTGAAGGTGCATGTTTTCACTAAACATATGAGGTTGACGGCATATGAGGCATCCCAACGACCATGGCTAGTACTGACTTTAACAGTGATTCACTGTAAGTAGCCAGCCTACACTTCCTGATGCTCATTTGAACTCTGGGTTAGGCTTCCAATGCCTGATGGGACATGAAACTTGTCACAGGTGGCATTGGGTACATGTCATCAGCCTCTCACAATGCACTTATCCCTTCCCTCCCTTCCTGCTTGAAAGCAATGGCAAGCCATCCTTGTGTGCCCTTTTCCCCCTGGTTAGTCATGCAAATATGGATCCCTCTCAGCTGCAAAGTGCTGTGGCAAGCATTGCAAACACCTTGCATGTTATCTTGCAGTTTGCTCAGAACCTAACCAGGAGCCACCTGTAAGAGGAAGAATGTGAGAGGGCCACACACAGGCAGATATGCAGAAACACACTGAATGGAGCAATTGGCAATTGCTGGCTGCAATCAGGCATGTTGACACACTGGAATGCCAGCTCTGGTCCTAGAAAACAAGCACAGGCTGGTGGGACCACATAGTTATGCAGCTGCAGGGCAATGACCAATGGCTGCAAAACCTGTGCATGCATTCGACTACTTTCACAGAATTTTGTGGATTGCTTCCTCCCACCTGGAAGTGCAGCAAGACCAGAACGAGACCTGCTCTAGCAGTTGAGAAATGAATGGTGATAGCCCCATGGAAGTTTACAATGTCAGATCTCTCCTGGTGAGTCAGGAATCAATTATAGTAGGTAAATCTACAGTGGGGAACCCTGTGATCCAAGACACCAGGGCAACCAATAGCCTTCTGCTGGGAAGGGTAGTGACTCCAGAGACTGCAGGACCTAGTGGATGGCTTTGTGGTGATGGTGTTCCCTAGCATTTGTGGGCAATAGAGGGAACACATGTCCCTATCTTGGCACCAGGTCATTTGCATTTAACCATAGTAGCATGATTATAAATGTGAACTCACCAGAGGAGTCCTCCCCCCCATCAGGGTCCAACAAAAAGAGACCCTGGGAAGGGACTGGCACCAAAGTTAGAAAAAGGTCCTGGATGTGGGTGAGACTGGATCCTCTGCTTGCCTGCAGGGCATTCTCCTCCTCCTCTTCCTCATTGATAATGTTTTTTGCTTCCTAAAGAGTCATTTAGGAGGCATCCATGGGTAGTTTTGGGACAATGGTTGGGTATCCTCCACCAGACTCCCGATCTCATGGAAGTGGCATGTCTGAGGCTCTGACCTGGACTAACCATTTGCTTCCTTCGTCTTCTGATATACTAGGCTGAGCGCCTTTATTTTCACATGGCACTGTTGGGTGTGCCTTTTCCCAGCATGCCATGTGCATTTTTGGCATGGATATCAACATTTCTTCAGTGGCTTCGGAGTTCTGTCTGCACAGATTCTTCTTCCCGCACATCAGTCAGATCCGGGATCTCCTGCACACTCCACGCTGGAGCTCGTTTGTTGCCCTGGGCATTCACAGTCAGGTGTGCTGCCGGGCTTGCCATTCTGGCTAAGCAAGAAATAAAATTCAAAGGTCCCCAGGGCTTTTCCTGTGTACCTGAAAGTGCAGCAGAGTTGAAAGTGCTGGTCAGAGGGGTCATATTGGGACATTGTGGGACATCTGCTGGAGTCGAAGAATGTCAAAATGAACAGTGCTGTATTGCAGTACCCCAGATTTCACCCCAATTTATCCCAATTTTCCCCATATGCTTAATGTCATGAGCTCTTGGATTTCTTACGGCATCATAGCAAAGGCAGGTCTTGATTTGAAGGAGGAAAATGTAGGGAACCTACAGGTCAGCATGGAGAGACTGTCCCATGCAGGAGTGGAAGTACCCCGGAAGACACAGAGAGGTTTGCATGGATGTATATATGGCAATATAATGGATGAGGTTGATATTTTTGGATTAAGAATACAAAGTAGGGGTGATACTGTAAGAAACTAGAGGAGACAGATTAGAGGAGCAAGATTGTGAAGGGCTTTGACAAGCTGGAACCTGATCTAGTGAAGCAGGGGGGAATCGGTGGAGGTATTCGCATGGGGATAGGGGTGGCATGGTCTGAATGATGTCAAGGAAGGTGACTTTATCAGCTGCATTTTGTATGGGCTGGATAGAATGGAAAGAAACCGCTCACAGTATCCAAGAGGGGCATTGTGGAAGGCCTTGAGAAGAACATTAGTTGTCTGGACAGTAAGAAAAGGACAGACCATAAAATGTTATGGAGGGAGTCACAGCAAGTTTTAGACACAACCTAGGTGTGCTAGGTCAGAGTGAGATGGAGGGAATGAGGCTGCCTTTTTATGGAGATTACATATGGAGACTAGCACCAGTCCCTGTTTGTGGCAACCCGGGCTGGCTGCAGGCAGGGGCTGCGCTGGCAGCAGCCCCTAACCATGGCCAGCCCTGTCCACCATGAACGGAGGCTGCTCCGGTACTAGTCCCTGTTGTGGCAGCCTGGGCCGATGCGAACAGGCAGTGGTGGCCTGTCCATAGGCGCGAACTAGGCAGTTGCCTAGGGTGCCAAATTAAACAGCCGTTGAGGGGTTTGGAGGCGGGGGCGCTGATCACACACCAATTGCACGTTTTGCCTAGGGAGCCAGTTGCAGGCAGCTCGTCTAGAGCTGCTTCTGCGAACAGGGGCTGCTTAGCAGCCCCGGTCTTTGGGGAGGGTCCCAACTCCCCGCTGGGACCCCGTGGACAGGGGCTGCTGCTGGAGCAGCCTCTGCCCATGGTGAGCCTTGGCCTGCCACAGACAAAGCTGCTTTGCAGCAGCCTTCTCTATCCCCCCTGCTGCCTCTGATAGAGGCAGCAGGGAGGAGGCAGTTAGCACCATGGAGACAATATTGGGAAGAACCAGCTTTTAAGCTGGCTCCCCCCAGCACTGGCTACTGTTCCGCCTCCCCGATACCTCTCAGAAGGCGGGGAGTAAGTAGTCAATACTCCACTCGACTACCCAATAAGCTTATGCTTATCAGGTAGTTGACTAGTCGACTACTCACTAACATGCCTATATACATCCTATACAGCTCCTACAGTGTTCCTTGCCTCCATAAAAATTGGATCCCATATTAACACCTACTGTTTGAAAGAATATATAGGACTACAAAACTATCTCTACAGTTATCACTGATCTATAGGCTATGAAGGAAAGCAGCAAAGCTGGGATTGAAATTTTAGAGTGAAGTTCAAATATTTGACACCTTGTCTATCTACAGAGTCTATCACCTTAGTCTATCTACTACCAAATAAATAGACAATTGGATCTTTTTTTTCATCTGGATGATAAGATCTGAAATGAAATAATCATATTTCACTTCTAACTGAATTATATTCCTACTTCAGAGAGGTAGAATTAATTTTGAATAGTTATGTCTTTCTAAACTAGAAATCACTATAATCAAAATGAAAACACTTGACAGTGAATTTGAATTTCACATCTCCTGTTTCTTGGTTTAAAAGACATCTGCAGTTTACTGAAGAAAGATTGTTCTGATCCCCATAAGAAATGAATGCAATTTATTCACTAAAAATGTGTAGCTTGCATTGTGCAACTTTTCAAAACGGAGATTAGACTTCAGTATATGCCTGTGTACTCTAAATTAGAACAAGACTCGAGAGAATGATTTGTTGCTCGAAGTGCTTTCTGTGGAATTTCAAGGCTTTTGATACATTAAATGAACCATATGACTGTGCACTGTAAGGAAAGGAAAGTTTTTAGCACGATTATTGATTCTTTTTTTTTAAGAAGACACAAGGGATAAAATCATCCATCCTTTTAAATTCTAGCATGGGGCATTTAACTGAGATCCCTTCTACCCATCTTCACTAGCTATTCAAGAAGATGTAAAAGGTCATCTCTGGTTTGTTAGAACAGCTAAGAATGTCCAAACTATCGTTGACAATAAGATCAGTTGCCTGTAGACATGTAAGTACTGAGCTAATCCTTGTCTGGCGTAATTTAGAAAAATATCATCCTTGGCCTTATGAGATGGGCTTTTGGGGCATGCAGAATAAGACTGAGGCTATGGCTAGACTTCAGGCTTATTTTGGAAGAAGCTTTTCTGGAAGAGATCTTCCGAAAAAACTTCTTCCAAAAGAGAGCAGCCACACTGCAAAAGCCACACTAAATGGACGCTGTCTCATATGTTAGCTGTGATTACTATGGATGGAGTGGCCACCAAGGGCACCTCTGCTTTTTCCTCTTTCCTCTTCTTTTGAAAGAACTCTCTCTTCCCTGTCCACACACACCTTTTTCCAAAAGAACTCTTTTGGGAAAAGGCTTCTTCCTCATAGAAGAAGGATTACCATTGTTGGAGAAAACCTTCTATTCTTTTGATTTTCTTTCAGAAGAACACAATTGCAGTGTGGATGTAATTGAAGTTTTTCAGAAAAAAATCTCTGTAGTGTAGACATACCCTTAGTGAGTTGAGCTGATCTGGAATAGAGCTGCTTTCCAGCTCTGATTTGGCAAAGTACCAAATGTAAGTATCAGTAGACAATAATTCATATGCTTAAAATTGAGCACAGACTTATTTATTCTGTTAAATCAGAGACTATAGTAAATTATTCAACCTTCCTCCTAGCTCTGCTCAGCCACACCTCTCCTCACCCTTTCCTAGAGTCTCGAGCTGAGGCTCTTCCATAATAATTCATAATTAGGTTCTGAGAATTCAGTGTTCTATTGGAATAGCTCATCTCAGCTCGAACTTTCATCTAATGCAGAAATGGCCTATGGGTTAGATGGCCCTATGGGTTAGCCTATGGGTTAGCCCCCGGTGAACCCTCAATGCTGGAGTTACTTATACCTCCAGCTTGCAGCTCCTGTTGGCCACAGATCACCATTCCTGGATAATCGGAGCTGTGGGAAGTGGTGTCCTGGTCCATGCCACTTCCCGCAGCTCCCGTTGGCTGGGAACAGTGCATTTAAACACAGCAGCCAGGGCCTGCCAGGGGCTAACTCTGGGGAACCACCTCCATCTTATTGCCTACCCTTGGTCTAAGGTAATTTACTTCCTTATGATGGGTATAAAAAAACCTCATCTGACTAGGCTTTTAATTTCCAAAGTGTAAATTCTCATCATCTCCTGTTTACCTTAAGCTTTCTTCAGCTGAGTCCCTTTAGGAATTTTGTTTGTTTTTATTAGCCACTCTGTACAATTTTATTAGTCCAGTGCATTCTACTAATGCTAAATTCACTATAGCACTACTGAGGGATAGTGTACATAATCTGAAATACAGGTTCTGTACATGGCAATACCATTTCTTCTGATTGATTATAGCTGGTGGATCATTGTTTTGATTTACTGTGGTTCTGGGCAGTGATTGGGGGTGATGGATCATGTTGCTCATAATATTTCAGAAGTAAAGTTTAAATTATATATTTTTTTTAAATTCCCCTCCCCTGAAGCATCTAATTTGTAATCCTCCCATAGAGGGTATGTCGAGTAGTGATTAAACTATGACTGATTCTGCCACGATTACATGAGGCTAGCATTATTTTGCCAGTATAGCTTTTCAAGTAGTATTTTTAAAATTAGCTAGAAGAGTTGATTTTTAAGGATTATAGATAGTGTGTTGAATATGTCACTGACCACCAGTTTATTTACATTGAATTGTATCCTTCTGAAAATCAGCAATATTCCTTACAGCAGCTTCCTTAGCAAAATGCAAACAACAAATTGTATTTTGTCTGGTTTTCATTTTTATTTTAACTTAACCAAGCGTTCCTGGTAGCTGTTTTAAAAGCTGTATTGATGTTGGTGTTTTCATCCTTGCCTCCATCAGTGCTAATTTCAAAATGCCATGACCTTTGATGGAATAGGGGCTTTTCAAGAGAAATCCAGGGCTGGAATAGCAGGTGATTTTACAAGTCAGAAGAGAGGCATAGCCAGAATAATTTTTGGTTGTGGACAATACTCGTAGGAATTACAAGTAAACGTTGGCTCTGTTTGTATGTGCGGGGAAGCAACAATACTGAAAAAGAAATATTAGTCTCTCTCTGAGGTGTAAAACACAGTTCACAGGGACAATGTTACACTTCTCTCCAACCATAGAATAACAGTCGAAGCAAAAACATTCTGCAAAGTGCACTGCTACACAAGCCATGACTAATGTCTAAGTGTGCCATGTAGAATGATCGCTGACAAAACCACATAGACAGACATATGGGAAAAGCATAGATTGTGGAATATTACAGGAATATTGTACAAAGGAGTTTTTTGTCATTTGCATGAACCTGACAAATGTTTGTTTTTTGCCAGAACTACATGAGCCTGAATACTTTGAATACTGAATATTTTCCCCACCTGCAACATAGCGTTCTTCCTTCTGAGGAAAATTTTGTTATTATTTATCTCATTTTTAAGGATTCCCAACATTATGTTAACAATTCTGTAGTATCCTCTACATCAGCATTTCTTAAAGTGTGTTCTGCGGCACACCGGTGATCTGCCAGGATGGAGATTCCATCATCTCCTTAGGTAACCCATTCCAGTGCTTCTCCACCCTTCTAGGGAAATAGCTTTTCCTAATGTCCAACCTAGACCTCCCCCACTGTAACTTGAGTCCATTGTTCCTTGTTCTACCATCAGTCACTACAGTGAACAGCCTTTCTCCATCCTCTTTGGAACCTCCCTTCAGGAAGTTGAAGGCTGCTATCAAATCCCCCCTCACTCTTCTCTTCTGCAGAATAAACAAACCCAAATCCTTCAGTCTTTCCTCAGAAGTCATGTGTTCCAGCCCCCTAATCATTTTGGTCACCCTCCACTGGACCCTCTCCAATGTGTCCACATCCTTTCTATAGTGGGGGGCCCAGAACTGGACACAATACTCCAAATATGGCATCACCAGAGCCAAATAAAGCGGGATAATCACTTCTCTAGATCTGCTGGCAGTGCTCCTCCTAATGCAACCTAATATGCCATTAGCCTTCTTGGCAACAAGGGCACACTGTTGATTCATATCCAGCTTCTCATCCACTGTAATCCCCACGTCCTTTTCTGCCGAATTGCTACTTAACCAGTTGGTCCCCAGCCTGTAACAATGGGATTCTTCCATCCCAAGTGCAGGACTCTATATTTGTCGTTGTTGAACCTCATCAGATTTCTTTTGGCCCAATCCTCTAATCTGTCTAGGTCATTCTGGACCCTATCCCTGCCCTCCAATGTATCTACCTCTCCCCCTAGCTTAGTGTCATCTGCACCCTTGCTGAAGGTGCAATCCATCCCCTCATCCAGGTCATTAATAAAGATGTTGAACAAAACTGGTCTTAGAACCAATCTTTGGGGCACTCCTCTAGAAATGAACCACCAACCTGACATCGAGCCGTTGATCACTGCCCATTGGGCCCACAGTCTAGCCAGCATTCTATCCATCTTATAGTCCATTTATCCAATTCAGACTCCCTTAACTTGCTGGCAAAAATATTGTGGGAGACTGTATCAAATGCTTTGCTAAAGTCAAGGTATATCACATCCACTAACTTTCCCATATCATAGAAGCTAATCAGATTGGTCAGGCATCACTGCCCTTTGTGAATCCATGCTGACTATTCTTGATCACTTTCCCCTCTTCCAAGTGCTTCAAAATGGATTCCTTGAGGATCCTCTCCATGATTTTTCTGGGGACTGAGGTAAGACACCCTTAATGCCAACTGGAAAAGGGTGTTACAAGAATATCATGACACTTGTATGTACATCCTGGTTCACCTAAGAATATTATGTGAGGCCTTACTGAAAGACGGTATCATGCTGATCATTAATACTGTTTTTTAAAGTATATATGGATATCACATAAGAATTATGTATATGTGATAAATAAAGGTTCCTAAAATGTACATTACAGTAAAGGTGGCAAACAGATTTCTGCCAGGCAAAAGGAAACAAATAATCAGAATTTTGTGTTCAAACAAAAATGCTTTTTTAATTTGGTCTGCAGTGGAGGTAGGAAGGGAGGGAAGGGGAAGGGAGTTGTGGGGGAGGAAAGGTACACAGGGGCAATGCAGAGGCCCCTTGTGGGGTGGTACAAGAGAAAGTCTCACAGGTGGCCTTGAATGAAACTCTCCCTCAGGCCTCCCAGATGAGCATTGCCCCCTGATGTGCTTGCCGAATTCCTGGCTGCTCATAAGGCCTAGCTAGCCATTCAGACTCTGCCCCCCCACCCTGGCAGGACTATCTCCCTCTTACTCTTACAGATGTTGTGGAACATACAGCCAGCCACCACCACCTGGGAAATGTTCCAATCACTGAGATCCAGGTGGGTGAAGAGACTCCTGAAGCTCCCCTTGAGGAGGCTGAAGGCACACTCCACCACCATGCTGAGCATGGCATTGAAGTTCTGTTTGGTGGGGTCCAGGCTGCCTGTGAAGTACTTCATGAGCCAGGGAAGTGTGGGGTAGGCTGCCTTGCCCAGGAAAAACATGGTCATGTCCACTTTCCCAGCAGTGAGGGTGTGGTTGGGGAAAAAAGTGCCAGCATGTATCCTGTGGAAAAAGCTTGAGTTCTGGAATACACGGGTGTTGTGCACCTTCCCCAACCTCTTGGGCTACGTCTACACAGGCACCCTTTTCCGGAAAAGGGA
>JANRFK010003679.1:16661121-16675642 GCA_030068395.1 Apalone spinifera
TCATTAGCAATTGCGATACGTCTAATTTACATCCCTTTTACGAAAAAGGGATGTCTAGACGTAGCCCTGATGTTTTACTTCCCTTCCCATTTTCATGTTTGTGGCTCTATTTGCTTTCTGTGTTGCTTTATTATTTATTTTTACTGTTCTATGTTTGTGCACTATTAATCAAATGAAGAGTTGACATCCCAGAGAAACTGAACAAGCCCGAGAGCATGCCTTTTTCTCTCCTTTCCAGGATAAGTAAATATTGCATTAATATTTACAAGAAGAGCATGACTATTTCCACTTTACTCATAGATTGCTTTACCATCTTAAAGATGAGCTGTGTGTGGATGATACACATTTTGTTGGGTTTACTAGCTTAAGTTGTTAGGACGATAAAATACATGTGATCCAGGGCAGTGTTAATTTTCTCTTTTTTTAATATTAAATAAATGTCATAAGCACTGCTCCTGGTTAATTATCTCTTGTTTTAAATTTTTTGTCTTCCATATCTTTGAGCTGTTAAAATATATATTTATATCGAGGTTTTTTTGTTTGTACTGGTGGCTCACAAGAAAATTCAACCTGCCCAAGGATGAAAGATGTTAGAGGGAACACTACTTACTACTATAGTGTTTGCATTTCACAATTGTGTTTCAGAAACCTTTGGCTACTACTAAACACTGCTTCTGGTGGAAATAAATGGCCAGAATCAACCAATGTGCTGTTATTTTGTAAATGACGTTGAATGATCTTGAGGCACAATGTTGCCAAATTATGCATTGATCTGTGGAGTTCAAAATTGTAGCGGCAGTAACATCACCTTAATTTTATCCTTATCAGCCAATTAATTACCAAGTGAATCCTAAGTATAATTGTAGTATTCAACAAAATGGTTGTTATTTTAGAATGAAGTATCATGAATTTCTCACACAGTGCTCCACTTTCAATAGTGAAAATTAAAGAGGGTGATATTAGGTATATAGGAGATAGAGCATTTGTCCCTTATATATTTTATGTAGTCCAATTTAAGGGCCAACAATTATGAGAGTACCTAGGGCCTACAAAGAGCTTAATCCAGCCCTGGTGTAGAAGACATTTCCCTTGACATTTAGAAAAGAATTAATCTCTCCATTTGGCTCTTTGTAATCATCATCATGCTCCCAGATTTTCATAAGTGTGTGTGTACAAAAATTAATATACATAATTTCCAAGAAGAGTTACTACACAATAATAGTAACTGCACATGCAAATTATGCGTACATGCCATTATGAAAATCTGGGCTGCAGTTTACTATCTCATTTGTTTCATGAATATTCATCAGTTAAAATGCTCTTTTAAAAAAAGCCTCAACACTGGGATCAAGGACCATGATGTTAGTAAAGCATGATCAATATGTGCCCCTCTACATTTGATGCCTCAGTTTGCCTGTTAATTAATAATAAAGGTCTAAAGCTTACAAATATTAACCACATGCAAAACTTTACTCATGTGAAAAGTTCTTTTGGATTACTCATGTGAATAAATATACACATATACTTAAATATTTATAGGATCATGGCCTAAAACATTTCACTTTTCAATTAATGTCCATCTACCCTTGTTTATAATGTGACTTCCCTACAGGTTTCATTTGCCATTAATGCTGCTCATTTGGTACAATGTACTAGCTCAGTTTTATCCACCAGTTTGTCACATCAATGAGTGCTTCCTTCATTATTCTCTGAAATATAGAGCTAACCAAGGGAAATGTGCATTTGGTCACATTTCAACCAGTACCACAATAGTAGAATTCATGATTTTCTTCTTGCATCATTTGATTTGACTTGCTCCTTGGGACATCTCACTGAGGCTACATCTACATTACACTTCTTTTCGGAAAAAGGTACGCAATTTGTGCTTCGCAATTTGCATACCTTTTACCAATTGTTTTTTTAAAAGAAGCATACAATGAGGTTTAACGGTTATTTTGAGAAAAGGGTTTTCTCTCAAAATAACACTGCTACACGGAGTATTTTATTTCGCAATAATGCGATTTCAAAATGGCGTCCAGATGCAATTATGCTAATTAAGCAAGGGATATTTAAATCCCACACTTCATTAGCAATTTTGTTACACTACATTTGCATCCCTATCTTGAGATAGGGAGCAAGTGTAGCCGTATCCTAAGTCAGACTGCCCATCTCCCAATCCCTGAAAAAAAGGGACACTTACGAAGGACTTTGGGTACCCTTAAAATCAATGAACTTTATAATTTGACCTGCCTTTTCATTATTTTCTTTTTCCAAGTAAAATAACAATGACATTAGTCTGCCTCGCACTCTCCAATAATAAAGCCAAGGTAATATGTGACGAAGAAAAAAAGCCATTAGTGAAAAAACAGACGCAACGTTTCATCTTCTATTGGAGTTGTTATCTTGACAAACACTGTGTAAGAAACAAATTGAAAATATGTTGCTATTGTCCTTTTCCAAAAGTTGGGAAAATGTATAGTGCATGTTTATTAAGAGATATATAAATGTTAAAGAGACCCTATAAATGTATAGTAGGCATTTTGGACAATGCTTACAAATACAAGCACATTAAAATTCAAGCACAACAAAAGAATAGCAATATAATTGATTAGAATCCACTACCAGTAAAGCAGATAACTCAGAAGCTGAAATTTTCTTCTCCACTTATTTCCCCTCCTCATACAATTCTTCTGGTTTTCAAATGTGTCTGTGAAAAGAGGTTTTTTATAGCTCATTTAAGTCCAGCTTATATATATATGTGTGTGTATACACAAACATAATTGTCTAAATTTATATATACAGGAAACCCCTGAGATGCAACCACCCGAGTTGTGACCCCCCGCACCATTTTTATAAGTGCAGAAGGGGCCAACGCCCCCCCCTCCCGACTTACATCCTCAGCCTGCATTTACAACACTGCACAACACTTATTGTAAACATGGGTTCAAGTTACTACGCCTCCGACTTCCAACACTTCCCCAGGAACCGATCACTTTGCAAATCGGGGGCCGCCTGTATATATATGAAGCACTGGCCCCCTGGGAAATGCTGCTGTTGAAGCTTCCCATAAACTCCCCAGACCTCCCAGTTTCCTTCCATGAGCTTCTTGGCCTGAGCCCACCTATGCTTTCTCCTGCAACTTCTCCTGTCCTGAATCCGGCACCCCCTGCTCTCTTCCCTGAGGCCCCCACATCCCCAAGCTCCTGCCCTCACTCCTGTATCCCCCACACCAGCAGCCCCCTTCCCTGAAGGACTTGAGCAATGCCAGGCAAGTAATCTAATTGCAAGTAATTGAATTAGGCTGCTTTAGATACTGAAGACCTGATTTTCTGGTCTAGCCAAACTGTCTCAGAAAAGACCAGACAGAGACTAGAGCCACCTTAACTAACATTGCATCCCCTGTAGCTTGTTCTAATTTGCTCCCAGCTGTTCTTCATCAGGGATTTCCAGGTTATAGGATAGTCTCTTTAGCTGGCTGCCCTACATTCATTTGGGGAGGGTAGATGATAGTGTAAAGCCACTATAATAGCTATACCTGAGCTAGGAAATTGCCTTTCATAAGGGCAATTCTCTTAGTTCCTGCTGTGTCAACATCACATCTGCTTTACACTAGCATTGTAGTGCAAAGCAGCTTGTATCAAGGCTAAAAATCTGACCCTACAATTTATGAGAGGGGAAAAAATACTGTTGACAGCTCAAGTCATTATCTACATAAGAAAAATTAGAATAGGCAACAGATATACAAAGAAAAAGTACAGTAGAAATGAGGAACATAAATTATGGGTTACAATAAATTGCTGCAAAAAGTTATAGAAGTTAGTGTTTTAAAAATTAAGTCATCCCATTTCTGCAATCAGGCAGTTCAGTTTTTAACATCAGAAATGAATCATCTCTCTTAATTATTACTTTACTGTGCAAGTTGCTTTTACAGTTGACATTTGTTTTGCAATCACAAAGCATTGTAAATGTAATTAATTAATTGCAGTACATTGGTACCTCAATATCAACACAATTATAGGGTATATCTACACTGCCACCCTAGTTCGAACTAGGGTGGCTAATGTAGGCATTCGAACTTGCAAATGAAGCCCGGGATTTAAATATCCCGGGCTTCATTTGCATGTTCCCGGATGGGTGACATTTTTAAATGCCCGTAGTTCGAACTACCTGCCCGCGTTTACACACGGCACAGACTAGGTAGTTCGAATTTAAGCTCCTAATTTGAACTACAGTTAAACCTCTTTGCAGGAGGAATAACGGTAGTTTGAATTAGGAGCTTTAATTTGAACTACCTAGTCTGTGCCGCGTGTAGCCGCAGGCAGGTAGTTCGAACTACGGGCATTTAAAAATTGCGCCTGCCTAGGAACATGCAAATGATATTTAAATCCCGGGCTTCATTTGCAAGTTCGAATGCCTACATTAGCCTCCCTAGTTCGAACGAGGATGGCAGTGTAGACATACTCATAGAGATCTAACCCTAAAACTACTTTTAAACCTGATCTGAACTCTGGCAAACTGGTATAGTCTTAAGGAGTGAGGAAGATGGTGGTCTGAAACTTAGAAATACATTCCCAATTCCTTTTTACAAAATTGAATAGATACAAACTTTGCAAGATGCTATAAGCTACTTTCAGCATGAGACTTTCTTCTACTGAGTTTTGTCCCAGATCTGGCTTGTTCATTTCTCATTAACTTAGCTAAATTAATAGGAATGTAAAATCCCATTTAATCAGTTAACTGGTTAAACCTTATGTTTAAGTGGTTAACCAATTAAGTAGGATCCCACGGGTGGGGCTGGCAGTCCCGTGGAGCTGCTGGCTACCAGCTCCCAGCCCCTTGGAGCTGTTGGTTCCTGGCCTCGCAGGGCCACCCACCCCCTGTTCCTTCCTGGGGCTCCCAGATCTGCGGGGCTGCCAATTAACCAGTTACAGGTAAGCATCCCCCAATAACTGTCACCGATTAACCAGTTACCCTTTCATATCCCTAGTTAGTATACTTTATACATGGAAAAATTAGCACTTTACTTAACAGAGAAATCCTGAAATGCACTTCCTTTTGCTAAGAACATTTGCAGAACTGTACTTTCATGTTGTGTCATTTTGTTTCCGATATACAGATGGTACAGAGCCTTAAGGGATCTAACATTTATGAACTGTCTGCCATTTTCTGAATGTGTGTGTATTTTTGCATGCACAAGTGGTACATTCTTGTATAACTAAATCATTATTGGCACATACAAACATACATTTCTCCTTCAGTGCAAACATGTGTTTGGAAAACTGAAGGTTATCAGATGCTGCTCCTTTTAAAATTTGTCCCATAATACATGTTGTGGGTTGTCTCTCAGGAGCTGAGGAAGATATATTGTGCATTTCATTTATGGAAACGCATGTGGCTCCGGAGCCCAAAGGTCAAAACACACATGCGGGTACAAATAGGGCATGGGATGCTGGTTGTCAGGACAGGAGAGAACACAGTTCTATGTCGTCTTTCCTGTGCAGCTGTGAGGCATTAGCGGCAGTCGTCCTCAATTTTGTCACTGCTTTCCTTGTAAGGGAACGCCAATTAGTCCTGTCTGCAGCAGCTAGTTCAAATTGTCGAGGTTGAAGGCCTGTCCACTGCAAGTTGATCTTCAGGTTATCCTTATACCTCTTCCTTGGGCGTCCCTGTTTGTGACTACCATGTACCAGCTCCCCGTAAAACAGCTGTCTCAGAATCCTGTTTTCGTCCATGCAGAGAACATGGCCAGACCATCGAAGCTGGGTCTGGAGGATCTTAGCTTCGATGCTTGTGGAACCAGCTCTATCAAGCACTTCTTGGTTAGTAATTCGGTCCTGCCAGTGTACTCGCATGATTGATCGTAGGGAGCACATATGAAACTGCTCCATCCACATGATGTGCCTACGGTACAGGGTCCATGTTTCACAGCCATACAAGAGAGAGGTGAGGACCATGGCATTATATACCTTGAGCTTAGTTGAAAGGCGAATAGCTTTGTGCTGGAAAACTTTAATATGCGATCTCCCAAGTGCCTGACTGGCTTTCTGGATCCTTGCTGTAATCTCTTTGTCAAGGGATCCATCACTTGATATTGTGCTGCCCAAGTACTTAAAACTGCCCACTACCTTCAGTTGTGTACCATCGATAGTGATACATGCCTGTGGAGGAGCACTCTTTGCTGAAGACTGGAAGAGGACTTCTGTCTTTCCGAGGTTAATTGTGACACCGAACAGTTTGAATGCTTCAGAGAATCTGTCAATGATGGTCTGCAGGTGGTTCTCTTGTTGTGCCATAAGAGTGCAGTCATCAGCAAACAGCGCTTCGGTAATAAGCCTCTCCAGTGTCTTGTAGTTATATATAATATAGTTACTGTATATTCCTTTTCATTCACGGAATGTTCTAAATTGTAGGTTCCCACAACATTTTGGGTGGCAGATCAACAGCGTGTGATCAAAAATTGACATATTTTTTCCCAAAAAAACTACATTATCTTTAGGAAAAAGAAATGAATATGCACATTCCAATATCCAAATCATTGCAATTTATTTATGTAAGTTTCCCTGGGTCAATATTTTTTAATATTGACAGGTGATCAAAGCCCACAGGTAAGTGATGAATATGGAGACCTGGGAAATAGGTCAGAAATGGGAGAGACCATGCGCTATAATAGCAGACAAAAAGGAGGGACAAGGCAAAACTGGGAGGCAAGATCAAATCAGTATCTTAGGTGCCTATATACAAATGCAAGAAGTATGGGGAATAAGCAGGATGAACTTGAAGTGCTAATAAATAAGCACAATTATGACATCATTGGTATCACAGAGACTTGGTGGGATAATGTACACAATTGGAATATTGATATAGAAAGGTACAGCTTAATCAGGAAGGATAGGCAGGGAAGAAATGGAGGAGGTGTTACCTTATATATTAAAAATGTGTACACTTGGACTGAGGTGGAGATGGATGTAGGAGACAGACGTGTTGAGAGTCTCTGGGTTGTTTGTTACCTCATTTAATTTAAGAGTGATGCCATGCTAGGGGTTTACTATAGACCACCTACCCAAGTAGGAAAGGTGGATGAGGCTTTTTTTAAACTAACAAAATCATCCAAAGTGCAGGATTTGGTGATGATGGGGGACTTCAACTATCCAGATATATGTTGGGAAACTAAAACAGCGGGGCACAGACTATCCAATAAGTTCTTGGTCTGCATTGAAGACAATTTTTTATTTCAGAAGGGTGAAAAAGCTACTGGGAGGAAGTTGTTCTAGATTTGATTTTAGCAATAGGGAGAAACTGGTTCAGAATTTGAAAATGGAAGGCAGCTTGGGTGAAAGTGATCATGAAATAGTAGAGTCCATGATTCTAAGGAACGGTAGAAGGGAGAACAGCAAAATAGAGACAATGGATTTCAGGAAGGCAGATTTTGGTAAGATCAGAGAGCTGGTAGGTATGGTCCCATGGGAAGCAAGACTAAGGGGAAAAACAACTGAAGACAGTTGGAAGTTTTTCAAAGGGACATTGTTAAGGGCCCCAAAGCAATCTATTCTGCTGCGTAGGAAAGATAGAAAGTATGGCCAAAGACTGCCTTGGCTTAACCAGGAGATTTGCATAATCTAAAAATCAAAAAGGAGTCATATCAAAAGTGGAAACTAGGACAAATTGCAAGGGATGAATATAAGCAAATAATACAGGTATGCATGGGCAAGATTAGAAAGGCAAAGGCACAAAACTAGCTCAAACTAGCTACAGATATAAAGGGTAACAAGAAGACTTTCTATACATATATTAGAAGCAGGAGGAAGACCAAGGACAGGAACTCAGTGAGGAGGGAGAAACAATAACAGGAAACTTGGAAATGACAGTTCTGCTCTGCGCTGATTAGGCCTTAGTTGGAGTATTGTGTCCAGTCCAGATGTGGAGAAATTGGAGAAGGTCCAGAGAATAACAACAAGAATGATTAAAGATCTAGAGAACATGAGCTATGAGGGAAAACTGAAAGAATTGGGCTTGTTTAGTTTGTAAAGGAGAACACTGAGAGGGGACAGGAAGTATGGGGAATAAGCAGGTATCTAAAAGGGTGTCATAAGGAGGAGGGAGACAAATTGTTGTCCTTGACCTCTCATGATAGGACAAGAAGCAATGGAAAGTTTAGGTTAGACATTAGGAAAAACTTCCTAACTATCAGGGTGGTTAAACACTGGAATACATTGCTGGGGGGGGGGGGGGGGGGGGGGGGGGGGGGGGGGGTGTAGAGTCTCCATCTCATTTAAGAGCAGGCCTGGGCAAAATACAGCCCGTAGGACGAATCTGGTCTGCCAAGCCACCGGATCTAGCCTGCAGAGACAGCAGGGAGCCCCAGGCAGGCTTCCCAGCTTGCCCCGCAGCCCTGTGCACTGTGCAGAAACGCAGCTGTAGGGCTCCGTTTCTATTTTAAGAATGGAGGGGAGGGAGGCAGTTTTAGCAGCTGCCTCACCCCCAGCACATTCCCATTGGACAGTTTCTGGCAGAAACCGGCCAATGGGAGCTGCTTGTTGGAATAACAGGCATCTAAGAGGAATCACGCTCCCTCTCCTGGGCTCAGTTATTCATGAAGAACATGGCCAGGCTGGGAAACATTTTAAGCTCTGCAGGCTGACAGGCTAAGTAAGTAAGTCTTTGGCAGCTGACAAGTAAGTCTTTTGGCCACAGCCTTCATCTGGCACCCCAGCCGTTTCCTGCCCCAACTCTCTGCTCCCCCCCACTCAACACACCCAAACCATCTACCCCCCTCTTATACCCATACCACCTCCCAGATCTGGCACCCCAATCTCCTGTCCCAGATCACAATCCCTTCCTACCCTAGGTTACACCCCAAACCTCTGCACTCCAGTCCGCTGTCCTAGGTCACAACCGCCTGCTTCATCCCAACTCCCTCCCAGACTCCAGACTCCCTCCTGCACCCCAGTCCCTTAATCCAAGCTCCCTTCTGCACCCAACCTCCATCCCAGACCCCGCATCTCCATTAATATCATGGAAGAGTGCGGCCCTCAATCACTTTCCAAAATCTTGAAGTGCCCCCCCCCACATTAAAAATTATTGCCCACCCCGGTATAGATGGTTCTGGGTCCTGCTGCGAGGGCAGGGGATTGGACTAGATGACCTCTTGAGGTCCCTGCCAGTTCTAGTGTTCTATGATTGTATGGTAATAAAAATAATGCTGTAAAAAGTTGTATTTGTATGTTTCTTAATATCACTTTTCACGGGATACTTAGCTGCTACCTGGGAAGCTGTGAAAAGCAGCTAGTAAGTCTGCTATGAAAAGTGAGCATGTTTGTCAATACCACTTTTCTCAGCAAGCACTAAAATGGAGTAAGCCCTGGGTGGGAAGGTTAGAGGGGGAGTCAGTGGTGGCCATGTACCATGATGTGTGTGCCTGGGGGAGGCAGTGTGGGCCAAGCAAATGGGGGGATGGATCTATGGCCAAGAAGGCAGCAAGGTCCAGGGGCAATAAGGGTGGGGATGATGGGTGTGGGGCTAGGAGAGGAAGCAGAGGACCAGCATCCGTTACTACGCAGCCAAAGCTGGCACTTGCTGCTGCATGGCCAGAGCTCTGGGCCCGGAGTCAGAGCCTTCCACTGTATTTGGGGCTAGCATTTGCTTCTATACAGCCTGGACCAGGGATCTGCTCTCAGTGCTGACATGTGCCAGAACCAAGGGTTGGCAGCTGTTGCTTACATGGCTGTGGCACAGTTGGAGCCAGTGATCAGTCCACTGCCTGGAGGGCAGGTCCTGTTCACCAGGGTTAGCCCCGGTGGGCTAACCACCCCTGTATTTACCTGTGTATCCCCAGGGACAGGCCATTGTAGTGCCTGCTGTCTGGGAATCACCATTCCCAGCCAATAGGAGCTGCTGGAAATGGTGTCCCGGTCTGCACCCCTTCCCACAGCTCCCATTGCCCAGGAATGGCGATCCACGACCAACAGGAGCTGCAATCACCAGTACCTGCAGAGGCGCAGGTACAGATAGTGGTGGCAGCCCACCAACGGCTAACCCTGGCCTGTTCTATTGCCCACCCCAGAGTTAGAGCCTGAAGCCTCATGGCCAAAGGCCAGGTTCTCATGGCCAGAGCTGGGAGTCAGTACCCAAAACACTTCAGCAGGACTTGGGCATTGGTGCCCAAAGCCCCTGACCAGAGCCCTGGTCCTAGCCACCAGGCTCCCTAACTCTCACCACCCCAGCCTATGGCTAACCACCCTAGGGGTGAACCTGAGCCCCACTGCACCTCCCGTACGAACTCCTCTTCCTCTGTCACTACAGTTCGTCCCACCGATCTCCAAAGGCAGCGCAGGGTGGCGCATCCAGGAGGCAGGGGCAAAGGCAATGCATTGCTCTCCCAGAATCACCTCCCAGGAGGTCTGTGGCTGCATGAAAAGCCCCTGGTGGCCACAAGCGGCCATGGGGGAGAAATGGACTCCAAACACATGGTTTGAGCTTGACTGAGTTTGAGTTGATGGAAACTTCCTAGGATGTGTAAACTAAATGGAGCTGTCTCTCAATTTTCATATTATTACACTAAATGTAATTCTTTCACTAATGAAATAGACAGTCAAACCAAAGAGACTCAGTCAGAGATTTAATGAAATTGATTAGTCAGTATTATTATAGAATCTATTTGTTTTATTTTTAATCCCAAGTGAATTTTCTGAGTGTCACTTGCTTATTTAAGACAGTAAAAGGACAACTAGGGAAAAGATTGTGTTAGGTTTCTCCCTCATCGGTGTGTTTCTTCTTTTGGACTTCCCCAGATTAGACTTGCCAGTATTCTTGATAATAGGATGATTTTGTTACCTGCACAATTTGGGAAAAGACATGAGAGAGAATTGTATATGTATATGTGATGTGAGAGAGAATTTAAGGTTTGAACCCCATTTGCTTCAATGAACTTTGGCTCAGATTCTTTAAATCCCAAAACTGGCTATTCCCATTTAATACATTATTTAAATGTTTGCATGGAATGATTCCAGCTACATAAGAAATAAACCAGTATTAATTTGAATATCTGATGTGCTTATAGTAGCACACATTTCCATGGTTGGGTCAGGGAGTTCTTTTTTTTTTCCCCCCAAAAAATTCACAGAAAATACTTACCATTTTCCATCCAGCTTTAGTCAGACTATTAGACTTAAAAACTGTTGATCAGCTAGAAAAATAAATAGTGATAGACCAACGAACTCTACTATCTGATCAGCCTATTCACTATGCACTTCTGGTCTATGAATCTAAGAATCTGTCAGAAGTAACTCACTGTTGTATTTTTTCTGCTTGCTTTATGGAAAACATAGAATAGTTTTCAAAACATTTCCACCAACTTAACTAAAGAATTTATAAAACAAAATAAATTTGTTTGTCGATAAAATTACTCAAAAGAAAGGGGGCACACATTTATGATAGACAGTAGACTACCAATACAGTTGTCAACTCTGTTTCAATTTCATTGTGATGCCATTTGTTTCTATTGTTAAGCCTTGTATTCAGAAGAAAGATGGTGCATAAGATAATGAAATTTAAGCTTTCAGTGGGTCACATTCTACAGCCTGTGCACATCTTGTTTTGGCGTTCATGTATTCTACTCTATGTATTGGAGGAAATACATACAAATGATCCTATCATGATTCTACTTATTTTTGGCTGTTCCAGTATCAATATAGGGCATGATTTTACCATTGCCATTCATAAGGAACTCCTACTCATTTGAGCAGCAGTGTGAAATGCATTTCAGTAGAAACAAAGTAAAAGATAAAAAAACTTGACAACAGCTGCTACATTGTCTTATTGTTTCCTTATGTTTCCTTATCTGTCTGCAACCATTTGTTGTCTCTTTTTAGACTGCTTAACACAATGGGGTCTTTGTCCAGGACTAGTGCTCCTAAATGTTATGATAATATAAATAATAATAATTGGCAACATATTACCATTGCCTCTGGTTTGGTAAGGGCTATGCTTTTAACTTAAAAAGCTGTGTCTTAGAGTGTGATTTTGTTCCTGTTTTATAGATATTCGTGGGCTGCAGGGATTTTTGGACCAGGCTTCAAGACTAGGACTTGATGTATCTTTGCAAAAGGTGGACAGAAACATCAGCAGGGTTTTTGCCAGCCTTTTTACTACCATGAAAACGGAAGAGTTGAATCGCTACCGTGACACCTTACGAAGAGCAATTTTACTTCTAAGCCCAAGGGGAGCCCAAACTTTCATCAATGAGGTCAGTGCATTGTTCTTTTTTGAACCACACATTACAAAAATGTGCATGGTATATACAGCATAGACTAAATCTTCCAGACTGGCACATCTTGAAAGTGTAAGTGTGTGTATGTGTGTGTTATTACATAAATTAGTTAATGTCTAATTTCACGGAAATGGTTGTAATGTATTTCCAATTACATAAACGCTGCAAGTTAAATGAAAGGCCAATAGATAAGCCTAGGAAAAAATCTATATTTATCAGTGCCTGTTGTCTTTACAAAGGAAATTCACAAATCCCTTCTGAAAAGGAATTATGTTGTTCATATCTGTGCTACAAAGACTTATGGAATGTGCTATCAGGGTGGCAGTGTATTTACTACAAATACCATAAAAGATATTGGTTGCCTTATTTTTTAATGGTTTCTGAGATCAGTGAGACCAATTAGGTACAGGATGTAGCTGTTAAGTAAAGTTTTAATTAACATTGTGCTATGGGCTACTGTTTGGACATTAATTCTTTTCCCCACCTTTTTTCCAATATGAGGTAGAGAATTACTTTGGAGAGCTTTTTGTGCTGAAGACCCTGAAAGCTAAGGGTCTGATCCTCAGCTAGTATAAATTAGCATAGTTTCACTGATCTACACTAGCTTAGAATTTACCCTTAAATGCTGTATCCTTTCATCCACCAAAGAACTGAACTGTGAAATTCAAATATTTAAGGCCTATTTCCAGTTATCAATGTGTTGCTACATGAAAGACTGCTATATTAAAAAATAAAATCATTTTAAATTGAATTAGTTCAGTCACTGTTTAGTGGTTTTCTTGGCTCATATCAGCATTAATAAACCTTTCATTTTTATGTTAAACTGTGATAATGTGTAATTATTGTTGATGAATATGGTTAATTTTAGCACTGATGACTAAGGCAGATAAAGAGCATGGGAATGTTAAGGCATAGGGCCAAATGCTGTCCTTAGATAAGTGCACAAAAGTCTCAGTGACTTCAATTAGCATTATGCGTAAGCACTTGAGGTCATAATTCAGCCCAAAGAGTTTGCTAAAAGCTATACTCAGCTCACCTAGTACTTCCTCTCTGGTTTTTCATTAGAGGGCCTCCATAAAAGAGAAGTTTGGTTCGGTTTTCAGATCTGTCTAAATGAAATATTCAAAATTGGAACTACGTTGAGACCAGCATTTTCATATCACGCTAAGATCAGCCAGATATAAAGTCGGTCTCCTTTCAATATTCATAATTTCAAGAAATGTTAATAAGAGTTACACGGACAGGACAATAGCCCTGCAGGAATCTAAAGTTTGAGTAATGCATTAAACCACTTCACCATTCTGCCCCTCCCCAAAGCAGCATGGTATTATGTGCTCGAAGGCTAATGACCCTGATATTTTTCCAGATCCCTGCAGGAGTATAACTGTCGGCAGAAATGAGAAGTAATTTATTTGACAATCTTATTTTATTGAATCTTGACTGATTCAGGAAAGCTTTACAAAAAGAAAATTTAAATAATAAAAATCAATTCCCCAAGGGCTTGAGACATTTGAGTATATGCTTTAGGGGGGAACCGTGCATTGGCAGGGAATGAACTTAAATTGGACTCAATATGTCTCTTACATTTTTAGTGTCTATATGATTCTATGAAGGTGGATACTTCTATAATCATATATGGCATAAATACAGATTGTGCATGATACATGGTATTGAGTTGCAACTCTCAGATCAATATAGAAATGCTCAAAGCATATAGAAGAGGGAGGCTAGTATGAAGGCAAGAAAGCCACAGTTTAGAAATTATTCATGTAGAAATACTCATATCTATAAACAATGAGAAACAAAGCACCCTGCTGTGCTTTCTGAGTGCCGTGCGCCCCGGGGAGTCAGGCGTCACGCGCTGCCTGCACTGCAAGCCCATCCCAGGTAGCGCTAATTGGCTAGTTTCTGACCAATAGGACCTGTGAGATTGTGCTGGGAGCAGAGGCAGTGTGCAAAGCCCCTGCCAGAGGTTCACAGAATGCAGAGAAGCACATGGCCCCCACAGCAGGTCACTCTGAGAGGCATGCAGGGGTGTGGAAGGCAGAGCCCCTGTCCGAGGCTCCCACTGCTCTTCTGAGGCAGGGGGGAAAGTATGGACTGATGCTCTTTTCAGACAACCGAATGTAGTATTACATGTCCCCTAAAATGTTTTATAAATGTCATTTACTGGTGATATTGCACTCTAGATATTGGGGTTGGAGCAAGCCTAGCCTCAATGCAGTGAGCCTTCTTTTGGAGCAAACACCACATGAA
>JANRFK010003679.1:16687658-16726166 GCA_030068395.1 Apalone spinifera
TTTGCAATTCTGAATGCCTACATTTGCAGCCCTATTCCGAAATAGGCTACAAGTATAGACATACCCTAACAGTTACAAAAATGTCAGTGTTCAGTTTCTAAACCATTTTAGAATGCATCTACATGTATCTGACAAAGTGGGTCTTTGCCCACGAAAGCTTATGCTCCAATAAATCTGTTAGTTTATAAGGTGCCACAGGACTTCTTGTTGTTCTTGCAGATTCAAACTAACATGGCTTTCCCTCTGATACTAGTGTTCAGTTTCTAAACCATTTTAGTTTTGAATGCATCTTGATTCAAAGTAAGAACAATTTAGCAAGTGCGGCACTTGTCAAAGTCATTGGAGACAGCATGTATAACTAAGAGGTACCCTAAAGTTGTAAATATCATTGTACAATTAAAATTGGATATACCTTTCCAGCACAAAAGAATGTGGGAGGGGAGGAGTAATATGTATGAGTCAGAAAAACGATGTGTTTGTACCAGCTCTAAAAAACATCAGAGAAAAAACAACAGAGATAAAATGACAAAAAAAAATCTTAAGGACAGATCCAAAGTTCACTGAAGTCGGTGGGAGTCTTTGTTCAATCACTATTGGCTTCTGCATAAATCCCAAAATGGCTGAGCCACTGTCATAAGCATCAGATATGGTTCTAGGCTTCTTGCAAATGTATCCCTGCCTTATCAGCAGCTAGCACTTCTGCCACTGTACTGATTTCTTGAGCACAAGGACATAATAGAAAAGTCTAAATGTTTTTGGGACCATCTTGTACCTAAAAGCCTGCTAACCAACCAATGAGGCCCTTGTACGATTGAGATGCTAAAGGGGCACTCAAAGATGATAAGGTCATTGTGGAGAAACTAAATGACTTATTTGTTTTGGTCTTCGCAGCTGAGTATGTTAGGGAAATTCCAAAATCTGAACCATTCTTTTTAGGTGACAAATCTGAGGAATTGTTCCAGATTGAGGTGTCATTAGAGGAGATTTTAGAACACATTGATAAATTTAACAGTAACAAGTCACCGGGTGCAGATGACATTCACCCAAGAGTTCTGAAAGAACTCAAATGTGAAATTACAGAACTATTAACTGTGGTTTGTAACCTATCCTTTAAATCAGCTTCTGTACCCAATGACTGGAAGATAGCTAATGTAATGCAATATTTAACAAGGGCTCTAAAGGTGATCCTGCCAATTACAGACCGTTAATCTAATGTCAGTACCAGGCAAATTAGTTGAAACCATAGTAAACAATAAACTTGTCAGGCACATAGATGAACATAATTTGTTGGGAAAAAGTCAACATGGTTTCTGTTGCCTTACTAATCTACTAGAGTTCTTTGAGGGGATCAACACACATGTGGACAAGGGGGATCCAGTGGAAATAGTATAATTAGATTTCCAGATAGCCTTTGACAAGGTCCCTCACCAAAGGATCTTAAGTAAAGTAAGTTGCCATGGGATAAGAGGGAAGGTTCTTTCATGGACTGATAACTAGTTAAAAGAAAGAGAAAAATGGTAGGAATAAGTGGTCAGTTTTCAGAATGGGGAGAGATAACTAGTCGTGTCCCCCAAAGGTCTGTACTGGGACCAATCCTATTCAACCTATTTATCAATGATCTAGAGAAAGGAGTAAACAATGAAAGAACTAGATAAATTCATGGAGGTTAGATAAATTCGTGGAGGCTATTAGCCAGGATGGGTAGGAATGGTGTCCAAAGCTTATGTCAGAGGCTACAATGGGTGACAGGAGAGGGATTACCTGATGATTCCCTGTGCTGTTCACTCTGTTTAGGGCATCAGGTATTGGCCACTGTTGGCAGACAGAATACTGGGCTACATTGGCCCTTGGTCTGGCCCAGTATGGACATTCTTATGTTCTAATTTCCTGTGTGCTACAGCAGCAGCTGTACGTAATTTGAGTCCAGATGATGGGTAAAAAGGCCCAGAAACAAAAAGGAAAAGAGAGTGACGCAGCAGTGGAGACAAAGAACTGAGGGGGAGTTGGGTTTCTGTTCTGGTGGAGAGGGTCTTAGGTCTGATAAAGGTAGGCAGCTTTCTCCCTTTAGTTGCCACACAAATTGGAGACATGTTGTACTCCCCCTTCCCTGTTGTCCTTGCTGTCCAGGGAGCGGGTAGATAACACCTGGGATTCTAACCCAGTGGACTTTGGAATGTGCAACATGCTGGTTTGATGTAGGGAGTGGGAGAGAACCTTTCCCCTTCCCATTTTGTCCTCATTGGTGCACTGGCCATGGTGCTGGAATGCCAGTCTGGCTCCAGGATGCCCACGGACGGGGCAGACCACAAGTACCACACTTGTTGAGTGGGGGGAGGTCATTGCCGGATTAGTGCACTTACATTCTCTTATGAACTTTCACAGTGAGAAGCCCATGGCTGTGGACTTCTGGGATCACCCGATCCAGGCACCTGCTCCCGCTTGGTGGGTGCCCGTTCCAACTGGATCCAAACATCTGTAAAGTTCAGGAGCGTTTGGGGGGTGGGGTCTTGGTCTGTATTTTTGGCAGCCCACACACTCAGGCCTCAGTTTTGTGGCAAGATCAGCCATTCCACCTGTTCTACACCTTCTTATGTCCCAGTGCATAGTTATCTTGTAAGAATGAGAGATTTGATTGTGAGCATTTCTCAGGAATCGAGGTGAAGAAGATTCATGTCCCCACCACATAAAGTACCTGAAATGTAATTTTCTTGAATAGATCTGGGTATGGTGCTTAAAAGGGTGGAGAAAAGATCTGTTTTATTGTGAAGTAAGTAAGAACATCTATATTGGGTCAGACCAAAGGTCCATCTAGCCCAACAGTGGCCAATGCCAGGTGCCCCAGAGAGAATGAACAGAACAGGCAATCATGCCCAACTTCTGGCAAACAGAGGCTAATGACTTCCTAACCTGGCTAATAGCCATTGTTGGCCCCATCCTCCATGAATTTATCTATTTTTTTTATCTATTTTTTTTAATTCTGTTATAATTTTGGCCTTCCTAACACCTTTGGCAAAGAATTCCACAGATTGACTGTGTGCTGTATGAAGAAATACTCCCTTTTGTTCATTTGAAACCAGCTGCCTATTAATTTCATTTGGTGACACCTAGTTTTTGTGTTATGAGAAAAAGTAAATAACACTTGTAGGGCAGAGTATAAATAGAAATCAGAAAGGCCCTTAGATAAATATAACTAGCTTTTATTTTTATTTCAACATTTCTGTTACTTCAGAGCCACCTCTGACTGATTCATCCATGTCATAGAAAATCATACCTTTGCTTATCTAGTCATATAGAATAGTTCAGAGAGTCAGAGGCTAGCATCCTCTATAGTTTTTTAAAACCTCAGTGGCTTATGCCAACTAAATTCTATGGGATTTTTTCATATATGATATGATCTCATCTCATCTTGAAAGATGTACTGGAGGGAGTGCTGGGAAGCAGCCCTTCATTCCCCCATTTTGACAAGCAGCCTATCCAACAGCCATTGGAACTTTTGTTGTGCCTCCTAGTGACTATCATTTTGATCCTCTACTTTGTTGCCAAATCTTCCCCAAAATGTGCTACACGGATTTCAGAGCAGTCTGAAGGAAGGAGAGTTACTCTGAGACTGTCCCAAATTCTAAAGCTTTAAAATAAGCAAATCTGGTTGCTCTAATGATACTTTCTTATGGTGTATGAGAGAGGCAGAGAAGTGGTTCTTGAACTGTGACTCATGAACCCCTTTGAATGGGGTCACCAGGGCTGGCTGAGACTTGTTCCAGCTCTAGGCAGCATGTTTCAGGTTGCAGAGCCCCTGCCTGGGGCTGAAACTTTGTTTCCCCCGCTGAAACAATGGGGTTGGGACTTTGGACTCCCCTCCATGGTGGTGGGGCTCAGGTATTCTGAAGATTGTTGTCAGAAGGAGGTATACAGTGCAATGCCATTTGAGAATTACTGAACTAGAGGATTAAGCACAGAATTGCACAAAGTTTCTACTAAGATATGTGGCCTTGCATCTGTGAAACAACAAACCATGCATGTATGCATCTACTTCCTGATGCTGTCCTGTAAATAGAACACTTCATTCTCCAACGTGTTACATTTGGTATTTCACTAGCAATAAATGTTTGAAAAGTGGGCCTGATTAATGCTATACTTTATCAATAGATGCTAAGAAATAGACACAGAACTTAGCAGAATAGAAAGTAGAAGTAGCCCTTAGAAAGTGTAGTATCATATCAGACTTCATTCACTCAGTGGGTGAGTGGGTCTTGAATGATGCCTTTAGATGCTTAAATCTCTTGCATATTTGAGTTTGTGGTTTTTTCCCATGTCCTGGAACTTTTGGTTTAATATTATTGCCTCTGTGTAGTTATAAACTGCTTGCAGAGGACTCTGGCATCCACACAAACTGCAAACAGGAGAGTCGGTGTGGGACTTCCATTGCTTTTGAGATGAACGTGTAGGCTATGTTCTCCCTAAAATACAGAGAGAACTGTAGCTCTGAGCATGTTCACATCAATCTGGCTAGACAACCAATAGAGTTTGGTGGTATCTATTTCATATGTTAGAACCATAAGAGTCACAGTAATGCACCTACAAGGAGATAATCTTTGATCTCTGCTGGATTTTATTGCTTTTAAAAAATGAAATTCAGCTTTTCACAGTAAGGAGGATTTATATCTGTCTCTCGCTCTTTCTCCATTCCCTCCTCCCTAATCGGACTCCTTGTGGTAAATTTGTATTAAGTGAATTGTTTTGAAAAATAGATGGAGTTTAAGATCTCTTAATTGTAAATAATATTGATGGAGTTGTTAAAATGATCTGCAGGGATGTTAAATGGGGCGTGTTAACACTGTTGTCATCAGTACCCTATAATTAGAATTAAGAGTACATATAAATCTTTACAGGGAGGTAATGGGCCGGTTAAAATGTTGTCATGTGAAGGTGCTCTGCTTATGTATAAAACTGGAATAAGTTCTTTTCACCTTGACCAAAAAATCTGTCAAGAAAAAAATGTCTCCAGAACCACTGAAGCTTCCATGCCAGCAGTTGTAATGAAAAGTGAACACTTATGTCCCATCTGTTTACCACATGACTGAAGCTAAGAGCACTGTCAGTGGCTGTGGGCAAACAGATAAATCAACAGGCTAGTGGGCTGCTCTAGTGTGCAATGACGCCCACCAAATTTCCCACTCAGCTCATTGATATTGATTTGTAAATGAGCCTGCCTGTTTGTTTATTGGAATTGCATCATTACTTCAGCAAAGTATTCCAGCCAAGAGGTAGCAGCTTTCCAGGGGCTCTAGATTTCATTATTTATAGCTTTGATTTGCTGGTGGAAAGATCAGGAAAACTAACAAAGGGGATTTTCAACAATTAAAACTACTAGAAAGTACTGTGATGGAAGAATTTTTAAATCACAAGAATGAAGCTGTAAAGTGAAGGGCAGAATGAGACAATGTTGCACTTTTTTGTTTTACTCTTTCATTAAAAACAAGCAGTGTGGAATTGGGAACAGTTGCCTGTATGCAGTAATACTACTTAAGTTGTACCATTTTCGGAAACTGCCTCTTCACTGGTGTATCCATATTCCTAAAACCCCTGCAAAGCTTTCTCTCAGGCCTGTGAGGAAATACAGAAAAGGGCATGGAGTTTACTTTTTAAAAAGAGAGAGATAGGGACACTAACAGGACAGAATATCAGCGTGTGACATTTGTCCTGGCTTCATTTTTGCTTCCGCTATCAGTTGGATCTTCTAAAGAATGTTAGAAGAAAACCCCACATAAAGTCCCTCAAAGTCTTTGTTGCTTTTGACAAGAGTACAGTAAGTCCTCTAATGTCCAAGTGAACTGTGTCAAAATAGCTGTTCTTGTGTATTTCCTGCTTTATTGGCAGGATAGCTGCTAGTGAGGTTAAATTAGAGTCCATTCAACCAGAACTTTGGCAGCAATGGTAGCCAGACTCTCTCTGTGTCATTCCCTTCTTGGATTCGACCTTGCTTTCTCCTGGAGCTCATTCCATACATTGGATGGCTTTCAATAGTAGGATTATATTTGGTAAGAATTCTATCTTCAGGTTTGTTTCTGCTATTTAATCAGTTCTCAGCTGCATCTGGAATTCTGAAGCTGAGGTTTTTCAGTGACATACTATGTTCTTCTATTGTGTTTTTTTACAGCCCTTCCTGCCTGGACATTTTTATCTCCTAAAAATAGTGGTATGTGAGGATAGAATCAAGTTTTTATTTACAGGTATGAGTTTATACGTAATTTAAAGGATAATCTCTTTTGCTTCATAGCATATAAAGCAATGAAGAGCTCCTGAGACTGATTAAAAGCCTAAGCTTTGATTTGTCTGCTAATCAATCTCAAAAGCTGTTTATTGTGAGTATACAACAGAGTAATAGAGATTATTACTATTACACAATATCAGAGAACAGGCAAAATAACAGAGCCACGTGTGGTGGTTTGGAAAAACCAAGATACCTCTTTCTCTGAATTTCAATGACATCACAATAAGGCAACCCAGGATAAGTAAATTAGTGGGGAGGACTGAGTTTAAATAAGGATACCTTGCACTTTTGATGCCACATGACTTAATGCTCTTACTGAGGCAAAGTATTAGTAAGCTTTTTTTCCCTATATCTATCTTAAGTAAAGTGACATCCTGTTATTGGAACTGATTAGAACAATCTCTGCTTTGGTTGTTATTGTTATATATTGAATCATGATTCCATCCACGTCCCTAAAACAATGAATTTCCCACATGCATAAAATCCTAATCTCCATTTTACAAGAAGAAAACATTTGAATGCCAAAGCAAATCAATCATATTTTATAATTGTCTGCAGTTCATCCAATCATACACTACAACATTATTTTCCTGTTTTGGAAAAGTTCTCAAAAAAAGTCTTTCCTATTTTTGAAGTTTAAAATAAATTACTTATGTATGTATATATATATTTAAAACCTTGCAACTCAGTGCACCTTTGATAAGCATATGCAATAGGCAAATACATTGACACTAACAGAAAATGATCTATGGAATAAAATATTTATTACAGAGTATGATAGGAACAATAAAATTCTCCTTTATCTGTTTTTAAATCCTACCTACAAATTTTGTGCATGTGTTTAGAAAGGTTAATAATCATTTGATAGATATCAGGCTTGGGAATAGAGTGGAGTGATTAGCTCTGTGGAGTGTCAAAACAAGGTTTCAGTGTGGTTTTGGAAAAGGGAAATTGGTAGCTGCTTTCTGAGTTGTGATTAAATGAAATTTGGCCTGTCCATCTGTCTTTTATACTGCTTTCCCTTGCTGTGGCTTGAGTGCCTCACAGGAATTAGATTGGCACATTAGATCCCTAATACATTTATTGGATCCACCAGCTCTTCTGCCTTCTCCAATTATAAAATGACCTGTGTTGGTCCAGGGATTCATTGAGGGATGTGGAGGTGCTAGGTTTATAAATGTTATTCTGGGTATGCTGGGGGTTGGCTGTATTTTAAATATTTACTCTTCAAACTGGATGAGCTGTGCGGCTTCTTGTTGAATGCAGGAATTGGGGAGTAGGGAGAGGGATGGTCCCATTAGTATTTTGATCTAAACCGTGTCTTAATTACCCCACTGAGATGCAAATGATGACCGCAACTGGTGGGGAAAGCCCATGAGCACATGAAATGTTGCCAAAAATCAAACCACTTGGGCTGAGTGCTACAGAGAATGCATGGATCATTCATGGATCAATACATTGAGTATTCAGACTGTCGATTTATAATCCACATTCTGTTGGGGTCTGAAGCACAGACTGAGAGCAGAGAGTATTCTCAAAGCTAAGGAATGGAAAGGCTGGATATTCTGCTAAGTCTAATATTTAGAGTGAAATGCACCTCTTTGCAGAAGACCAATACAATTAAATGTGAGGGCTAGAGCTCACCTCTTCCCCTTATATTTTTAGAATGGAGTTAAACTTCTAAAATGCTGAGGGCACATGTGTCTAATATCTGACATCTGTGGCAGATGGCAAGCATTTCAGTGTGGTCACAATAAAATGTTTAATATGGTTTGGTTTTGCCACACTACCATTTGGAAAATCCCATTGCAATTTTGTAAAAAAGCATTTTTTTCTGTGGGAGAAAATGAAAAATATTGTGCTGATAATTTGGACAATAAAATATAACTTGCCTGAACACAAGTTCACAGGATGAAGTATAATCATCTCTCAAAAATGAATATAAATGTAATAATTTCTGAAGTGTAAATGAATGCTTCAAAAGTTTTTTGAAATTTTTTTTATATACAACAAATGAATCTGGGCCCATTATGTCAGTTCTGGCACCACATTTCGGTGTGTTTTTTATTTTCTTGAAAGAAACATTTAAAAAGAGGAAATAATTTCAGTTCTCTCACAAGTCATTAAAATAACCGTCAGGGTTGTTCAGGCTGCCAAAAGTCAGTAAATCAACAGAATACAGTTAAAACTCCTTTTATTGTATTATAAATTATATTATGGATCTATTTGGCCTACTTTTCCATAGAAGAATTAAAAGGAATACTTAAGGTAAAAAAAAAAATCTAGGTTTGGGGAGAACATTCAGTGACTTGTTTCAGACAGAGAGAATTTCTTTGGGTGACCTTTCAAGAGCATAGTTTGCATTCAGATAAAACAGTTTTATGGTGAAAAACTGAGATTTAAAACTGATAAAGCACAACTAGGCTTTTGCAAGTGAGCAATTTATGGTGGAGAAATAAATGCACTTTTAAAAAAATGAGATGATCTATGCTTTCACATCTTATAAATATTTCCAAAACTTTTTGTTTGTTTGTTTGTTTGTTTGTTTGTTTGTTTGTTTGTTTGTCCGAAAGATCTCTGAAACGGTAAAAGCTAGAAACACTAAATTTTGAACGGATACTACTGATTTCCTAGCTTAAATAACTGGATTGGTTATATCTCGAAATCAGTTTCCCCAGAGCCTCAGTTGGGCCCCTAGAGCCCCAATTGGGCCACTAATTAGCTTTTAGTTGCGCCTGATCATAGGCATTTGCTGGACTCTTCTGTTAAGCGTGTCACATAAACTGCAACTACGAGATCCTTTCCCTATGATAACAGAAAAAGTACTAGGTATGTTAATTTCTTAAAGTAATATGTAAAAGAAAAGTATTTCCAATAAAATATGCTATGTTAATGTCACTGACATAGTTCATTCATTCACACCTTTTACTATATTTTCCCTGGGCAACGCCGGGTATTTCTCCTAGTATGAAATAAATAGGGGCTAAAGTATACTGTACTACCTAATTGCTAAGTGACAGTGGTCTTAGCCAAACTTTCAACCAGCCTCTGCCCACTTTATAAATGTGCACATTCAATTTTTGAAAATAAGCTGTTATGTATGTATTAGCAAATCAAGTATTTGACCACTATGTTATCCCATGTGTAGGTGCAAATGTCTACATTTAAGTGTGGTAATTAATTATGAGAGTAGTGGTTACATTTAAAATTATATATGTTTTTAAAAAAGAAGTGTGGCCCTATGTTTTAGTTTAAGTACTTTTTGCCGATAAGTAGGTGATGTATCCTGAATCATTCATGACGATGGTGAAAGATATTTTGCATGTCAAACTAAAAAGACATGATAACTTTAATAAAATAAAAAGACATGATAACTTTAATATTTATATTTGGATTTTGCAATCTTTGGAGATTAGGAAGGGAAGGCCAAGGGTACAGGAGAAGGAAAAGTCAACATATATAGGGCTTTAGCAGCTGAGGGAAAATGAGTGACTTTGCTATATGGTTTATGTGATTGTCTGTTTTTGTCACACATGCAATGGTCCTAACCTGACCTGAGTTTCAACTGTTGCCTTGCAGGTGTGAATGTGGCATTACTGAAACTTCCTTCTTTGTCCCTGTCTTTGGACATCACTACATGCTTTCACAATTCCATTTCCTGCCCCTGTCCTGTGTTTCCTGGAACACAGTGCTGACCATACTGTTTTGGTTTGGTTTTATATACAGCCATGCAGCAGGATATCTAAAATATAAAAACTCTGTGTCCAAACTTCCCACCCCATCTCCTTCTGATATTGAGTCAAGTGGGCTTTGGTACGTCATAGTTCATGAACTGTCCTCAAAGCTTCCTATTTCAGGAAATAGCCTGCTTGAGCAAGCACCCAGGGGAAACAGGGAAGAGAATACTGTCCATCAAAATTCATCTGTCATCTCCATAGGCAAGTGTCTTTTATCTTGGGGAGAAAGCTGGGGAGGTTATAAATATAAACTCTGAGTGATTGCTCATGTGCATTCCAACATGTGTTTGTCCAGCCATATGCACGATTGTTAGAAGACTTTTCCCTAGCAGTGCCCATCAGGTCAACTGTAAAGCCCTCTATAGCAATACCTCACAGCGTTGTATATGTACCCATGAGAATCCAATTCCCACTTTAATTCCTTCTTTCCACCAGTGACATTTGTTGGAGCTTTGGACTTTTTCCCTAGTGCACAGTTAGCTTTGTTATATACACAGAGTTGTTACCAAGTCTCAGAGGGGTATCCATGTTGGTCTGTAACTTAAAAAAACCTGAATAGTCCTGTAGCATCTTAGAGACTAACAAATCTATCTATCTATCTATCTATCTATCTATCTATCTATCTATCTATCTATCTATCTATTGTATTATGAGCGTTCATGGACATAACCACTTCTTCAGATGACTTCAGGGCACGACTCATCTGAAGAAGTGGTCTGTGCCCATGAAAGCTCATGATTCTCTATCTCTATCTCAATTTATTAGTCTCTAAGGGTATGTCTAGACTACATGCCTCTGTCTCCAGAGGCATATACATTAGGCTACCCAACATAGTCAATGAAGCCGGGATTTAAATATCCCCGGCTTCATTAAAATAAAAATGGCCGCTGCGCTGTGCCGGCTCAGCTGATCGTCAACAGGGATTGGTCAACAGGGAACACTTTTGTCGACCGCTTCTGTAAACCTCGTAAATGTCGGGTAGTCTAATTTACATGCCTCTGGAGACAGAGGCATGTAATCTAGACATACTCTAAGGGTCTCAAAATACTTCAGCTATGTTAAATGTGTAGCTGAAGTTGAAGTACTTTAACTCATCTTTTGGTGCTATCTATCCTGCAGGAAGTCGAGGGGAGAACACTCTCCCTTCGACTTCCTTTACTCCTCATGAAAGCAGGGTTACCAGAGCGCCTCTTTCAGTTTGAATTAGCTGTCTTAACTAGACCCACTAATTCGAACCCTGGAAGATCAACAGCTGCAGCTTCAATCTTCCCCTGTAGATACACCCTGAAGTACAACTCGTTTTCTTAGAGTTCTTATCAGTAAGTTAGGTTATTAGTATCTCTCTGGGGGTCCCCCCACTGCTATCTGTGAAGCCTGTGAGCCATGCAGCATCCCCAAGGGATTAAACAATGTGCTAAGTGTGGGAAGTGTATACCTACAGGTGACTCACACACTAACTGTAGTGTCTTGAAGAAGGTCATTTTCAACACAAGTGTAGCAACTGCAGAAGTTCCAAGCACCATACTAAAAGTGAAAGGGACCAGAGACTTAAGTTGTGGCTAATGGAGATGGCGTTTCAGCCCAATGACACAGATTCCAATTCTTTGGGGCACAGTGTGCCAGCCTCAGTATGCAACACTGGGACTATCGGAAACTGTGCTCCTTGGCACACCGCTTCCGTTGCATAAGAAGACAATGGATCGAGGATGCTCCCCCTCCAGGAGGCCTATTAAGGCCTGGTGGCTGCTTGCATGGCACCAAGCCTGCCCAAGTTAGGCACCTCAGCCCCAGCACCATTGAGTCCCATGCCCAGGGCAGGGCCATTGAGTTCAGTGTCAGTTGACTCCCTGGAGCCCACTGTGGTGAAGGAAGACCTGGGCTTGCTCTCCTCACCAGACACCTTCGAGGCCACGTGAGGCCTTATTGAGTTTACTGTGCCGATGTCGATGGCACACATGCAGCCCTGCCACCAGCTGACAGCAATGGTGCCGCCCATGACTCTGCCACCAATAGTGGCCCTGGCACCTCCTCTGGCATCACACCAAGGGCCGGCCTGGCATTGCAGAAAGCTACTGCTGCATCAGTGTCTGGGGCCCTTCTGAGCACCTTCCCACTGGCACCAATGATGGCTCCCACACTGCTGTACACAGTGCCTATTATGGCTCCACCGGCCCCTTTGGCACTGGGCCCCATCTCTATGCTCTGGCACTAAGGCACTAGGGCAAGCCAGTTTCCATGAGCCATCAGAAGAGTTTGTTTCGACACAGTTTCCAGACACCATCAGGCTCTTCCCCTTCCTGGTCAGCATCAGATTACATATCAGGCTTAGAGGCTGACTTTTTTGTGTCCTGCAGCTCTCGATACTGTTCCTGTTCCTGGCACCCTTCCACCATCACTCCTGGCACCTAGATTCCTTATTGGCTCTGGCATAGGCTTAGCTAACTTGGTGGCAGGTGTCCCACGCCTATCCCTGCTCTCGGGGTGTGTAGGATCAGGGCACTCCCAATGACGGCTCGGGGCCCCGATCCCAGGTTTACTCTGTGCCCTCCAGTCTCCAGGGAGAGGCTTACTCACGCACCAAGGCCGCACTGCCTACACGGTAGACTACTCCTAGAGCACAGATGGTTCCTGCATTTTCTTATAGTGGCAGATATTACCTAGGCATGGTACCTTGCATTTTTACCAGATGCATGGCAGTGGGTTGTCAGTGTTTCTACATCCTCACTGGGTACAGGTCTTCCTGTATCTGGATGATTGGTCGATCAAGAGAGGATCATGCGACCAAGTGCTCAGTGTGACGGACATCCCCCCTCCCCCACATACACTTTATGAAATGGACTTATGGACACAGTTATGCATAACTCAAAGATCCTTGTGACAAATTGTGTCATGTAATCTTCATGTCATAATACGCTGGGTCTGTATATCTCATTTTGGTGTATGTATCATTCTTGTGTGTAAAATTAGAAATATGGAATGCTTTATGGTTTCAAATGTGCAAAGGAAAGCCATGAAGGGTCTTACCTCCAATGTCTAGATGAGTAACTGTAAACAACTTCCTTTGTCCTCTAAGTCTTAGCAGTGCTTCGTCTGAAGAAGTCACATGTCCACCCCAACTGATAGGAGCTGACCAAGTAATGGAAGAGTGGAATATAGAAACAGATTTCCCGCCCAAAGTGTAATCTCTAAAGCAATAGAAACTAGCAGGTCTGGCTGGGCACACCCAAGGGAATGAACCAAAAACCCCAGGAAGAGGGGAGGTCCCTGGTTTGAAGGCTTACGTGGAAAGAAACAGTTTTAGGGCGAGTTTGTAATAAGTTTGTACTGAGGTTTTAGTGTAGAATTAGCGAAGCGTTTTATGTTATTGTAAGTTTGTAATCTAGTTTACTCTGCCCATTCTTAGCTCTGTGCCTTGGCTGGGGGAGACCAGGGAGCTGGCCCATCAGGACAGGGTATTGAGAAGCCCCACAGAGCAAGAAGATGAGTGTCAGTGGCCTTGTCAGCACCCTGGGAAGCACCTCCAATGGGTCTTCTGTAACCACATCCTGGCACACTCAGCATGTGGACCTGATCAAAGACATGTTCATTTTCCTGGGCCTTATACTAAATGTGCCAAAATCCACTCTGATGCCTATGCAGAGAAACAAGTTAATTTAGGGCTCTTCTCAATTCTGCCTGAGCAACAGCGTCCCTGCTAGAGTCATGGTTTCAAACCATGGTGGGCTGCATTTTGTATCTACAGAGCTACCCGCTCATTACTGTGTGGAATTGTATGAGTCTCCTGGGGCACATCAACAGCCCTTGTGGAAGGCCCAGGTGCTGCCTGAACTGTTCAGGTGGCCACGGACGGAGCCAGCTATACCAGCTGTGCAGACCTCATAGAGGCCCTGGAAAATCATGCAATCCGTGACTTCTATGACCTCCATGACAGACTTGCAGTTTTAATTATGAAAGAGCTTTCCATAAAGGCCTTGCTAAGGATTATTTCATTGGGGATGGTTCAGTGAGTGTAATCAGAGCTGTGATGCATCCAGTTAACACATCGGGTTTGGGAAATTGAAGTGTCTGGTTTTGTTGGATTCTGAATCTTGTTTTAGTTTTTCTATTTTTGCAAGGTTTGATCTGGCCTGACTAAAGTGGCTCAATTCTTCCATTTTTGGATACTTCTGTATTTGGAATTATGTTACTTCTAGAATTAGCTATGGAAAAATTTTCACGTTTCTTTTGTTTAATTGGTACAGTGAAAACTGTTGTAATGCTCCTTTATTAACATTGGCCAACTAATTTACCGGCCCAAAATGTTTGTCCCCGCAAAGGTTGCTATTTCCACTATATAAACTATGGTGAAGCATAATGACTGGTTAACATGCCCAGCTCCATAAAACACATTGAAATCAAACTGCATGCTCAGTGGGGAGTACCCCCACAACTCTGTATAAAAAATCAAGGCAACCAAAAGGAAGATATCACGTCTATATAGGTTGAACCTCTTTGATCTAGGACTTTAAGTGGGCCCATGAAAGCCTATGATAGTATGTATATTTTTGTTATCCTCTAAGGTGCTACAAGACTACTCATTTTTAATTAAGCAGAAGGCTATCACATCCAATCTAATTCCACTCATTCTTTTACCCAATCAGTTAAATCTTTTTAAAAGGATACAAAAGCAAATCTAGTTTGACACAGCAGATGGAGAGCTGACTCTGCAGTATTCTTTGGAAGAAGGTAATTTAAGAAACAAATCTCTTTAGTTAATCCTAAATAAATATCATTAGAATGAAATTAAAGATGAACACAAAGCTGGATTTAGACAAGATCCAGGACCTTAAGCACATACACCATGGAGTGTGCCTGTTCCCTCATGTGGATAGTCAATGGCAGGTTCTTGGGGTTCTCCTGGAAAGATAGGAGTAGCAGTAGTGGGAAGTCAGGGCTTCGGTATGAGCTCTCAACACTTATCCTAGGGCACAACCACTCAGGTGGGTGTCCAGCCCTTGCAGTACTCTTTCCTTCCTGCTGCACAAAGTCTCTTGTAGACTGGTGTTGAATTCCTTATAAAGAGGCATAGGGAAGCTTAGTCAGCTCAAAGCTATTACTTCGGGCTGACTGCAAATATTATTGCATAAAAAAAAAACAAGGAGTCCAGTGCACTATAAAGATTAACACATTTTTTAAGGTGTTTGGGCATAAGTTTTTGTGAGATACAATTCACTTCCTCAGATGCTGAAGAGAAAAGAAAAGGAAAAAAAAAAAGAAAGGGATACAGAGATGGGAGTGTGACATCAGTGCTAATTAAATCACAGTGGTTGTGGCTCATCTCCAACAGGGAAGAGGTAAAAGTGCCTGAAGAAGAAATTATCTATTGTAATGTGAGAATCACTCCATATTTCTATTTTAAACCTTCTTTCAGGCTGTCACATTTGCATATGAATTCTATCTCAACAGTCTCTGCAGTCTGTTTTTGAAGTTTTTCTGCCTGAGAATGGCAACTTACAAGTCGGAAATTGTATGTCCAGAGAGTTCCCTCACTAGCTTTTGGATGTTGCCATTCTTAATATCAGATTTGTGTTCATTGATTCTTTTGTGTGGAGACAGTCCGGTTTGTCCAATGTACATGGCAAGAGGCATTACATTAGTAGATGTGCCTGTGGATGAGCCTTTGATGGTGTAGCTCATGTATTTAGGTCTTCTGATGGTGCAGATGTGTGGACAGTGTTGGGTAGGTTACTGGATTACTGTTTCTTTTGTGGGGTGTGAAGATGGTAGTGAATATTTATGATTATTGCATCAGTTACAATTGAATCACAGTTTTTAAGTTTTCTTCCCATTTAGAATATATTGCTCAGTTCACATGTGAAGTATGCACAAATGAAGTTAAAGAAATGATAGAGAAGGTTGGGCTGAGATTCAATGTAAAGAAATGTAAAAACATGGTAACCAGAGGGCCAGTTCTTTACTGATGCAGAAAGGACTCAGTTATAAACAAACAAATATACCTCTGCAAAAATTATCACCTATGAACAAATTTGTGATTTTGGTCAAACACTTGCCAGGCTTTTAAGTTGATGTTGATCAATGGTAATTATCTTCAGAGAGTTGCTTCTCCTTTCACAAAGAGCACTGTAGAGGTATATGTTTAGATCCTCATACACAGTTGTATATTTCTCTAAAAAAACCACCATCACTGTCTTTAGTCCCTGGAAAATGTCAAGAGAATGATTACTGTATTAATCATAGAATGCTAGAACTGGAAGGAACCTCAAGAGATCATCAAGTCCAGTCCCCTGCCCTCATGGCAAGACCAAACATCGTTTGGATCATCCCTGATAGATGTCTATTCAGCCTGCTCCTAAATATCTCCAGTGATGGAAATTCCACAATCTCCCTAGGAAATTTATTCCAGTGTTTAACCACTGATTATGTAGCAATCCCTCTACATTGATTGAGGTGCTCCCTGTTGGGGAATTTTTTGCACTGCTGTCATAAAAAAATAAGAATTTCTGAATCAGGAACCATGTGGTCTAATATCCTCTCTCTTACAGTGGCTAGTACAAGATTCAACAAAGGAAGTTGTACGAACTCTGTGGCAGGCAGATACAGTAATTCCTTATTTAACACGATAGATGCGTTTCTGAAAATGTTCGTGCTAAGTGAAAATGTGCTATGTGGGGTCAATTTTCCCATTAAAAATAATGAAAAAGGTGGGGGTTGCATTTCAAGCGGTGGTGGTGAAGTCAATTTTTTGTTGGGGCTGGGTCATCAACATCAACATTAGATATCTAGCAACATAAGATATCTAGCAACACAAGTCGCCGCCGTTTGTTAAAACAGAAAGATAAACTCGTGAGTGAGCGGAGGAGCGCTGTGACCACGAGTGTTCATCCGCTCATGCGTATTACCACTGTTTTCACCAACTTATATCACCACGTGAAGTAGTCTGCCACTTGATTATTGTTGTGTTATTTCGAGGAAGGTTGTGTTATTTGAAAAATGTTCCCTAAAAAAAAATTGTGCTATTGTGAAAACATGTTAAGCGGGCATGTGTTAAACAAGTAATTACTGTATGTGGTAATCTACTCAGTTCATTAAGTCTCTTCCTGGTCTCTGATAGAGGCTTGTTTCAGTTTCAAAGCATGAGGTTCAATATCCTTTACAAAATATTTTTCATTAATTGTGATAATTCCGGAGTCATTTATTGTCATGTGTTTCTAGTCCCTTTTTTAATCTTGCTAAGGTTTTTACCTACATGATTTCCAGTGGTGGCTATTTCTGCAGCCTGGTTATTTGGTATTTCCTCTAATTGTTTTTTTAGGTTTTTTTTTTTTTACCTTTTAAATTCATTCAGTGTCCCTTGTTCTTATGTTATTACCGATCTATCTTCTGTAGAACATTTTTTAATTTTATATACTTTTATCATGCTTTTATCTTACTCATTTCCTTTGTAAGATAAACAATTCCAATGTATTTAATATGATTGATATGGGTTTTTCCGTATCCTTAATCATTTTCATTGCCTGTCTGAACCTTTTCTAGTTCTTGCACCCAGAGTTTACCTACCCATAACTATATAGGAGTTCAGTCCAACTCTCATGAGCTCTAAACTGGCAGATTAGGGGTATATATAAAGAGAAATGGACGTACATTTATAAAACAAACAAAATATTATGGAATGGTGGATCTAACAAGCCATTTTCAAATAAACATGACTGGATTTTGGTGTAGTATAGTGATGCTCTCAGAGCAATGCTTTCAAGTAGATATACTGTGGTTGGAAAATGGATTTACTCCACCAATCAGAGATCACTTCAAACTTTCAGTAAGTGTTGCTGTTTCAAATTAAGTAATTCTGTAAGAACAATTGATTCATTCAGATGAAGTATTTATCATTCTTGCTTCTTTCAATTAATCAGTGCCCTTTATCTAACTGGCTGACACTTATTTAATTTAGTATAATGTATGACACATAGAAAATGCTTTTCAGTTTCAGAAGTGAAATGACAGTTGGTTCCTGTCTTTCATTTTTTGTTTGTAATGATTCACATTTTTCTACTCTCATCAAGTTTATTAATAATGACTATAAATTGTCTTAGATATATGTTTGACAGCATTGAAGAGTAAAGTTGCAAGCAGTCTATAGTAGAGAAGAATTTGATCTTAACTTGCAAAGGCAGGTCACTGATAGATATCTCCAAGTGGGACCTAAAAAGAGTTTAGTAGACAAAGCAATTGAATACATTTGGAATCTGAATTACTAATTAATAGAAATAAGTTATCCTAATACAATATATTGTAAAAACTAATAATCATAGGGCTGTTGGATAATGTTTTAATGGTCAAGACAAAATTGGCAATAGCTTGAAATGACAATGTTGCAATTAAACCAATCATTTCATTTTAATGTCACAGCAATTTCAAATAATTAAATCTTACTGTCCATTGCAATAAAAACAGAGTAACTGACTATACTAGCTTGGTAATACTTTTCTGGGGGATGGGGAGGAAGGGAGAGTGCTAGTATTCTTTAAATCAAGAGATGTGAAAAATAAAATGTGTGCCTTAGATGAACATAAGAATGGCCACACTGGGTCAGAGAAAAGTACATCTAGCCCTGTATCTGGGCCAATGCCAGGTGCCCCAGAGGGAGTGAACAGAACAGGGAATCATCAAGTGATCCATCCCCAGTTGCCCATTCACAGCTTCTGAGAAACAAGGCTAGGGACAGCTTTCCTGTCCATCCTGGCTAATAGTCATTGATGGACCTATCCTCCATGAATGTATCTAGCTCTTTTTTGAAACCTGTTATAATCTTAGCCTTCACAACATCATCTGGCAAGGAGTTCCACAGGTTAACTGTGCATTGTGTGAAGAAGTACTTCCTCTTGTTTGTTTTAAATGTACTCCAGCTCCAAATAGCCTTAAAGTTTCCAGATATTCAGATATGGAGTCAAACTTTGTGGCTGAGGCCCAACTTGACTAAAGAGCCACATACCCATGCATCACTGCATCTCCTCCCCTGGAGGGTTGTTGGTGTAGGGAAGGATTTTCAAGCAGACTTTGAGAAGGGAGATATTGCAGCTGCAGCAGGGAAAGGTGAGTAAGCTAAGGTAGCTGATATTTATTGTGGTGAAACCCTGGGCCTGAGGCTTCACTGCCTTATACTTGTGGAGTAACTGGTGCCTGTGCAAAGTGAGCACGAAATATGCTCCGCCAATATGTGTGGAGAATTCTGACCTAATAGCATTTTACCTTCTTGCATGTCCATACATAGCCAGCTGGAGGGAATCACAGGAAGTAAGGAGAGGAGGAAGGCAAATTTCTGCCAGGTCCTCTCCCTGCAAGGGTCTCCTTGCCTGCAGTCACTGCTTCTGCGGCTCCCATTGTCTATGTCTAGACTGCATCCCTCTGTCGATAGGGATGCAAATCAAGAATGCTGAAATTGCTAATGAAGTCGGGATTTAAATATCCTGTGCCTCATTAGCATAAACATGGCCACCACTTTTTTTCAAAAAGAGAGGTTTTTTTAAAAAAAGGCAGTCTAGATGTGGAACTGTTGAAAATAAAGTCTTTTTTGACAGATCCCGTATTCCTCAAAAAATGAGGTTTACAGTACCCTAGGGGAAAGGGCATTTGCCTGGGGAGTGCAGGGTTGGGGGCTTGAGTCCCTCCACCACCACCCTCAAGAATGGCCAGACAACCAACACCAGCTGCCCCAGGGATGCACCTGGCTCTCACATTAGGAAGTCAAGATAAGGGACCCTCTGATAGAGAGATGGGGTGGGTTCTGGAGTGCCCTAGGGGATGGGGCATTCCCCTAGATGGTGGTGGGTTCAAGTCCCACCAACCCTGGGAGCAGTGGGACAGCCAGCAGTAGAGTCAAGACAGACCCCCTCCATCACCTGCAAAAGCACCTGGCAGACACCATCCACAACAGGCCCTGACCCCACAATTTCCACTGGCTACAGTGCTCCACTTTACTTATCAATGGGAGCTGCAGGAGCAGCATCTGTGGGCAAGGACAGCACATGGAGACCCCATGTGCTGACTTTCCCAGGAGCTTCAGGGATATGCCAGCGACCTCCCAGACCACCACCACCATCAGGACAATTACTCCAGACATGACAGGTTAGGCTTTCTAGAACTCACTTTTCAAAGAATTAAATTTAAGCATAAGCAAAATGCAAGTTATGAAATGCACACACCCAGTCAACAACTAAAAACAACCCACTTTGCAATCAGTAAAAGTAGGACTAATTCCCCACGTATGTGTCAGGACAGTGTGTGTTTGTGAGAATGACAGACACACAGTGTGTGAGTGTGAGAGAGATTTGCATTGCCAAGTTCCCACCATGCCCTTCTCTCTGTGTGGAGACAGGGTACCGGAGTGGAGGGAGGAAGGACATCAGCACCTCCCCTTCCATTATATACAAATTTTGTTTCACCCTGTAAACATATGCAGTACATTTTAGTCCCCTCTTTCTGTTGCAATTTTTATAGTGACTAATATAAATTACAAAAGGTTCACATAGTTATTAATACTTCCAGTTAAACAGTTTAAAAAGAAAAGTGCCCTTTTATTCTATTATAAAAAAATCTGTTTTTAAACTAGTCTCATAGAATCATAGAGCTGGAAGAGACCTCAGGAGGTCATCATCCCATGCCCAAAGCAGGACCAATTCCAACTAAATCAACACTGCCAGGGCTCTGTCAAGCCGAGACTTATATTTATACCATCATATATTTCCAGGTATACTTTATAGCCAAACCAAAACAAGTATTTCAAAATAATATATTTTAACCAACACATTTTATTGTTTAGATAATCTTTGATCATTTATTCCAAAATAACAATGTGATCGTCTACACAGTAATTCCGTTATTTTGAAATAAATTTGAAATAATGGATGGCTTATTCCAACTTCTGTAAACCTCATTCCACAGGGAATAAGGCCTATTCCAAAATAGCTATTTCAAAATAGCAATAGTGTGGATGCTCCACTGCTGCTATTTTGAAATAGCTCCTCCCCAGGGTCATTCAAAGTAATTACTCCCTAGTGCCTCCTGGGACTCTGAATTGAGGTAGCGCATTCACATTGGGAGCCTGCCTCAGACTAATTTTGAAGCTTCCCTGTCGTGTAGATGTGCTATTTTGGAATAAGCTATTCTGGAGTATTTCTTCTGGAATAGCTTATTTCAAAATAAGTGTGCAGAGTAGACATATCCTTAGAGAGGAGGAGTTTGATGGCAGGGGTTCATGTCTTAGAACAGAGTAAAGCAAAACAGAAGCTATTGCCAACTGATTGAATAACTGAACTTTCATCTCCTGAATTTTCAACGACTTTCCCTATATTTTGGGTTTAACTAAAATGCTCAAATCATGTGCTGCTATCTGTGTTCATCTGTATCTCTTAAAGGTTCATTGCTGTTTAGGCTAATGAAATATGCACAGGCAGATGGGAAAAAAGGTGATTTTTATTGTATTTTGGTTTCTTATGGGAAGATTTTGAAGTGCTAACATGTTTGATGAGAGAAGCTGTAAATTATCAGACCCAGCTGAGACAATTAACAAAATATGCCTCATTGATTAAAAAGTGGAATGTTTTTGCTTTGATTCCAAGACCCAAAAGCCACCCACAGATGTTTAATAGTTTAAATAATTTATAGCTAGGAAACAGATTAGCTCAATCTTAAATCTTTGTCAGTCTCATTATTGTTGGCATTAGAAGTAATTCTTCATTAGGAACGGGGGGTCTGACAGAATTACCAGCCCCCTAGGCAAGGTCTGGGGGCCTGGATCCATGCTCCTCAAAGGGGTGGGGCCTCAGGCAGAAGAGCAGGGCTGGGTGCTGCCCAAACCGCATTGTGTTGTACTTCTCCCTCCCCCACCCAGCCAGCCTCAGAGCTGCCCAGCGCTTATCACGTGAGGCTTCAGTAGTGAGTTAAAGGACCTGGGGCCCTGGCCACCACCCCTGCAGCACCAGTGGCAACTGGGAGCCCCACACCCTTTTGAATCACCAGGCCCTGTGGCAGTTGCCACCTTTACCTGCCCCCTTGCTAGTGAGCCTGATTAGGAGATTTGAAGATGGAGAGCATGTGTGTCTTTTGTCCTGTTACACAGGGAACCCATCTGATTGTGGCGCTCCACCTGCTTCAATGATCAACCTGTACATTTTTCCTGCTTTGTTTCTTGACTTGCTTCATAGGTTTCTCTCCCATTTAATTCTTTGTTACTAACATTTCTTATTCATTAGACTTTGACAGATATATTTAAGTTTGATGGAAAGGGGTAAGGCACAACTTCAGCATACATTAATTGTGCCACTAATATCCTCACACTAAATCAAACAGAGGGGAGTTTACCTGGAAATTCTTCACTTTGAGAGTTACAGCTTTGAGGAAAACAGATGTTTTTTGGAAGTCCTTTGAAGGAACCTTAACTCAGCAACTGCCACTGGCCAATAAGATTTGGCCAAAATTTACCACTGATGGAAGACTAGTAAATCCATTACACTCAGTGGTGTCTATTTTTGACCAGTAGCTAATTTGATTCATGTCTATTTTCTATGCCTTCTGTTTTCCATGATATTTATTCATTAAGGATCTTTTAGCACATTTCAAAAAGAATATAGGAGCACCCATTATTCCCACAGTGTGTGCTCTTAGATGCTGTGACAGAAAGATGAGAGTAAAGCCATTCATACTTGAAGTCCCTTAGGTGCTGAAAGCAGGATGCTAATGCACCCCCTGGCTTGAAGTGGTTTACATTGCATGCACGGTTGGCTTTATAGTTTGATTCAATACTCTCAGCACCCTCACTGTAAACATTATTCCAGAGCCCTTATTTGAAGGAGTCCCCAAACATGTTTCAGGATCAGCAGTTAATGTCCAAGCTGCTCAAGCTATTACTAATGCATGCTCCCAATATTTAATTCATTGCTTTCTACAGGGGAGGAGGAAGAGGAAGAAAACACTTCTATTTTAATTTGTCTAAACAATGGAAGAAGACTTTCTTTACTACATTATTTCAAAGTGTTAACAGAACAATAGCTACTGTTCTCATTTACACTCATATAAAAATGACTTCTGTGGAGTTACTCCACGTTTACATCAATCAGTTTGTACAGAGTCTTATTCCTGAATTAGTAGCATATAAAACTCCAGAGAACAAAATTTAGAAAGAAGTTGTAATTGACTCAACACTGAAGCTTTGTTGCCTTACCTTTTATTCATGTTTTCATTCATGTTTCATTCATGTTTTCTTGTTCAAACATGAGGTTTTAGGACATATTAATAGTTTATTTTTAAAGAAAAAAGAAAATAATTTGAAGCAAAAAAAATCACTTGAATATTTCTGACTATGGAGTATGGTATGTGTGCATACACACACGTACTATGAGAGGAGTTTGTTTGGAAAAGACAGTAGAGAAGAACACATCTAGAGGTGAATGGACAATGAAGAAAGATAAAGCCAAAACTGAGCAATGCTCAGAAAACATCAGAATAAGTAGCAGACTTTTGTAAGCAAGTACAAATGAATAAGATGATTGGAAAAAGGCAAATGTAGTGCCCATCTTTAAAAAAGGGAAGAAGGAGAACTCGGGGAACTACAGACCGGTCAGCCTCACCTCACTCCCTGGAAAAATCATGGAGAGGATCCTCAAGGGATCCATTTTAAGCAGTTGGGAGAGGGGCAAGTGATCAGGAATAGTCAACATGGATTCACCAAGGGCAAGTCATGCCTGACCAACCTGAATACCTTCTGTTGCAAGGTAACTGGCTCTGTGGACATGGGGAAGATGGTGGACATGATATATTGTGATGTTAGCAAAGCTTTTGATACAGTCTCCCACAGTATTCTTGCTAACATATTAAAGAAGTATAGGATGGATAAATGGACTGTAAGGTGGACAGAAAGCTGGCTAGATCATTGGGCTCAACAGGTAGTGATCAAAGGCTCCATGTCTGGTTGGGGGTCACTTTTAAGCAGAGTGCCCCCAGGGTCAGTTCTGAGGTCAGATTTGTTCAATATCTTTATTAATAACCTGGATGAGGGGATGGATTGCACTCTCAGCAAGTTGATGGGCGAGTCTAAGCTAGGGGGAGATACACTGGAAGTAGAGGGTGCAGAGCGACCTAGACAAATTGGAGGATTGGCCCAAAAGAAATCTAACGAAGTTCTAAAAGGACAAATGCAGAGTCTTGCACTTCATATCAGTCTTTAACTACCTGAAGGGGGATTCCAAAGAGGATGGAGAGAGTCTTGACAAAGCCCTGGCTGGGATGATTTAGTCAGGATTGGTCCTGCTTTTAGCAGGAGTTTGGACTCCTGAGGCCTCTTCCAACCCTATGAGAGAGAGAGAGAGAGAGAGAGAGAGAGAGAGAGAGAGAGAGGCTGCTTCGAGAAGAAGACAGATACAAACATAAGCAAATCAAATCATGAAATTATCAGAGACTAAGGATTTGGGTAGAGGAACCATATTTCTACAGAAGGTAGAATAAATGTAAGATTGTGATAGGGAACTGATCAAAGATGGAGGTGATAAAACAAGAACAAATACAAACTAAAATATTTTTAAAAACCCAAGCAAATTAAAACATCTTGAAAGATGGATGAATTACATTCAACGGACAATACACAAAAGACAAAATGGATGGCCAACATGTAAATAACTGCTGGATAAAGTTATTTAAGTTTGATGCCATTAAATACAAACAAATTAAAAGGGAGAATGATTCTCCATATTTTAAGCTACAGGGTACTGTGGACCAGGCAATATCATGAGTAGTAAAAATAATAAAGTGGAGTTAAATATTTTTTCAACATCCTGCTTATGCCATTTCTGTGTCAGGTGGCTTTCAGAACATGTCAGCTTGATGGCACATAATCCAGAGAGTAGATAAAATACCTTTTCCCACATTGATACCTATTCATCTTTCTAGTTTTCTGTACAATCATTGAGTTGTAAAGTGAGTGATCGCTCACTGAGTTGTTTGGGTGGATCAGTTTTATTTAAAGACAAAATAATGGGATTCTCCATCATTAAGAGACATCTTTTGGAATTTTATCTACATCAGCCATAGAACAAAATGACACATCATTTTTCAGGCTCTACTTGTCCTCATTACTTGTTCTCCACACTGATAGCATGTCCTATTTTTATCAATGTAAAACAGACTTGTTTGTTTGCTTATTATTTTTAGCACAAATCTCATAACAAAGGTCAAACTTCTGTTAGGAAGAAGAGGAAAAATAGTTCTCCTTAGTGCAATCCCTATGTTGTGTTAATGAATCGCAGGGATGTTTTCACAGTCATTCAAAATGGATCCATTTCCAGGTCACTGAGCACAGAAAAATTGTGATTGTGTGCCAAATAATTAATGTCTGAACACAGTTCTCCTGCAGAATCTTCATTACTTCCCAGAGCCCTTAGGATCCATCCAGGGGAGCCAACAACCACATCAGGCCCCTGAGCAAGATGGAGAGGGTTGGCTCCATGCTCCCAGAAGATGCAGTGTCTTGGCAGAAGGAGTGGAGCCAAGGCAGTGAGCATGCCATGCCAGATCCCCAAAGCCCTCAGCACCGTGCAGCACTCTGACGGCAATTTAAAGGGTCCAGGGCTCTCTGTTCCACCACTGCCACAGTACTGGCAGAGGTGGCTGGGAGCCCAAGGCACTTTCGAATTGCTGGGGCCCAGGACACCTGCCTCTTCCTCCCCCTACGCCCATCAATGGGTTTGGACCCATCATTGTCCGTAGAGGAAGGCAAGGCCCTTCCTGTCCCCCATTCCTTCAGTTGTGTCTTCTGTTATGGTGATGGTCTGGCTCCTCGCTTAGAAAGCATATTACTTTTTAAACCAATCTGTGATGCCCGTTCTGTTTTTGTTGATGCATGGAAGGAATATTTTTCAATTAAAAACACTCATCCATTGCTTATATTTAGACTTTGCAGAAATCAATTTTATTTTTTTATCATTTTGGGCAGATAATGTTGATGAATATTTTAAACTATTTTTAGCTGTTTAAATGTTCATGATTGCAGGAAATTCATGGGGGGATAAGTCAAGTGACATTCGATGTTGAGATTCAAAGATGTAAGCTTTATAACAGTTAAAACAAAAGATATCAACATCATGTGAAAATATATGAAGTAGATGTCCTTAAGTCAAACTCTACTAGATTGTCAAACATCATTTTTCTTGCTTTGTATATCTGTACGTTTTGATTATTATCTATTGAAATATTTTTGGGTTGTGGGTGCACCATGAAATAGATGTTTATCAACATTTACTGATTTAATAATCTAATCCTTCTAGCCTAATTATGTTATATATTGGTTTTATTGCAAGGTTAAGCATTTATTGGAACTGGGCTCAGAAAATGAAATAAATAAACAGGGAAAACACATTGCAAATATATTACTGAAAACATAAATTTATTCTTGAATGGTGGATTCATCTGAATGCATGTCTCTTCTATAACCAAATGTATACTTGCCAACTATTTGTTTGAACTCTTCAAGATATTACCTTTGATGTTTAGTGAGGATTATTAGTGGTATCAGTCCTTATAATTTTGGGGGAGGTGTCCAATCAGAGAGGCCGTCAGTTTGAAGACAGACAAAATCTTGTTTGGATTCACTGTGTTGCTTTGGTTGTATCTGTTTTTAAAAGCTTTTAAAACAATATTGCACCCATTTGGATCAGTATAACTTTTATTTCTTATGTACTAACTGTCAAATATATTGAAATTCAAACACTCTGATAGAAAATCAAAGTTTATTGAAGAATGACATTCCTAGAGAGAAGAGTTTTCTAGAAAAGCAGCATTATCTACTTGTAGGGAAACTTGTAGTCAGTCTATTCAGAATTCCATTTACAACGATAGCACTGACCGAGTATTTGACCTACGTTAAGTCACTTAAAATTTCACTCTATTTTTTTCTATCTGTGTTCTATGAATACTTAACTATCCGGCAAGGGTTTGTGAGGCTTCATCAATTAATATTAGTAAAAGGGCTTTGCAATCTTTGGAGGTGTTCAATAGTGTAGGGGCCCTTTTCTATACCCTAGAAGTCAATACAAGGTCTGTCATTCATTTCAGTGATGAGACTGGATAAATGGATTGTAAGATGGATTGGGCAAAAGAAATCTGATGAGTTTCAACAAGGGCAAGTGCAGAGTCCTGCACTTGGGATGGAAGAATCCCAAGTATTGTTACAGACTGGGGACTGACTGGCTAACTAGCAGTTCGACAGAAAAGGACCTGTGGATTATGGTGGATGAGAAGCTGTAAATGAGTCAACAGTGTGCCCTTGTAGCCAAGAAGGTGAATGGAATATTAGGTTGCATTAGGAGGAACATTGCCAGCAGATCTAGAGAAGTGATTATTCCCCTTTATTTGGCACTGGTGTGGCCACATTTGGAGTACTGCGTCCAGTTCTGCGCCCCTCACTACAGAAACGATGTGGATACATTGGAGAGGGTTCAGTGGAGGGCAACCAAAATGATTAGGGGGCTGGAACACTTGACCTACGAGGAGAGGCTGAGAGATTTGGGCTTATTTAATCTGCAGAAGAGAAGAGTAAGGGGGGATTTGATAGCAGCCGTCAACTTCCTGAAGGGACGTTCCAAAGAGGATGTAGAGAGGCTGTTTTCAGTAGTGACTCCAGAACAAGGAGCAATGGTCTCAATTTACAGTGGAGGGAGGTATAGATTGGATATTAGGAAAAACTATTTCACTAGGAGGGTGGTGAAGTACTAGAATGTGTTATCTAGGGAGGTGGTGGAATCTCCATCCCTAGGAGGTTTTTAAGTCTCGACTTGACAAAGCCCTGACTGGGATGATTTAGTTGGGATTGGTCCTATTTTGGGCAGAGGGGCTGGACTCGAGACCTCCAGAAGTCTCTTCCAGCCCTGGGATGCTATGATTCTGTGTCAAATCCTTAACTTATGACAATAACTATGCCACAGTATAAAGTCCAGTGAAAGTGAAATTGGTTTCCATCCCACTACCTGAATACTGGCTTAGTACTTATGAGGTATGCTATAATTTTAATGTCTAACAGTTGATTAAAATTATTTTGAGTGCAAGGTCTGTATTGAAGCAAGATGGAAACTAGTGATAGTGGTACCATATGTCAGTAATATTATATGGTGGGCACTGGATTGGAGCTCCAAAAACTTGACAGTAATGTAACATATAATTTTTTAGAACATTTTAGACTTCCTGAATGGTGACAAAGGTTTATCAGCATGTGAGCTTTCCTAGCATGGTACTGTACAGGGTACAACTATTGTCCGGTTCCAAAGGGTACATAGCTTTAGTGAATTTGTATGTAATTACTTTCCCCTTTTCAGACAATGAAGGAAAGAAAATTAGCTTCAAATAGCACTTCCAAAGAAACTTAGTGGAAAAAAGATAATAAGCAGTTTTGCTACATTTAATTTACTGGTGGTAGATTTGTAGCAGAAAAGTAACAAGCAGCTAGTGGACAACAGGGTATTAATTTCCTTTTATAGGTATGGTTTGACAGTCCTAGATTACAAACATTCACAGATTGTCTTTCATACAATTATTAGTGTAACTTCAGAACTAGATGCCTTTTAAGAGATCAAATGTTGTTGACTTGATCTGTCAGTAATGAGAGAGTGGACCAATAACTGCCTATTTGACCTTTAAAGCCCAAATTTTACTCTTGGTACATATATGTTTTTGTGTGGTGTCCATTACTGCGGGGATTTTGTTGTGCAGAGATCTTTATATCAGAATATTTTCCTAATGTGATTTAGTATCATCATTGATAGTGAGTAGCTATCCTGTTTGAATATTCTTTAATCGAGTACATTTTAGTCTCCAAACATAGTAACCTTCTAGTTGGCCATCACATAAATAGAATTTGTGACTGGGTATTTAGATAGGCAGGAAAGGGTTAATAAATGGATCAAACACCCCTCCAGAAGGCCTTACTAGTGGCAGCTGGCATAAAAGGCTGTAGTTGAGATAGAGGGCTTTCTAGATGCTGAGTGTGGGCTTAAGGAAATGCCTATGTAGCCAGCTAGGAAAAATCTGCATGGGGAGAGAGAACTTGAGGAGAGAATGGTTCTGAGTCCCCTTTTCCTCCATCCCATACAGGGGGCAGAAAAGCTTGACAGGCCTCTGTTATTTGTCTTGTCAAATCTTGAGACCAGACTAGGGATGTAAGTGACTAATCGACTATCTAATAAACAGAAGCTTATCGGATAGTTGACTAGTCCCTCAACTAGTTGCTTCCCACCCTTGCTGCTGCCATCAGCAGCTGCCTCTTTTTACAAGCCAGTTCACCCCAGCACTATCTCCAGGGGGGACTGGGGAGGCAGGGGGTAGTGGGACCAGACGCAAGCTGGGAATCAGCTGCAAGCCTGTCAGCTCTTAATACATTTAAAAGGCTGATGCACGAGGTTGGGAGGAGAGACCTGGCACAAGCTGACAATCAGCTCTCCCAGCTCACGTCGGGTCCCCTGTGCTGCATCTCTCCTTTTTAAATGTATTAAGAGCCAGCAGACTCGTAATGCATTTAAAAGGCTGGTGCACAGTGAGGGAGAATTGGTCATAAGTCTGGAATCAGCTGATTCCCAGCTCGCGCCCTGTTCTCCCCCACTGTGCACCAACCTTTAAAACATATTAAGAGCCTACTGGCTCATAATACATGTAAAAGGCAGAACCACAGGAGGGTTAGCTCCCATAGCCAGGAGCTAACCCCACTGCGACTCCCCCGCTTATTGACTAGTTGATGGAAATTCCATTGACTAGTCAATTAGTTGATTAAACTAAATTTAACATTCCTAGATCAGCCACCCAAAGTCCGATTACTGGATCATCCACTCCTGTCAGACTGTACTCATCTTGAGCTGCCTCCTCCCTGCATCAGGCGAGTACAGCTCTCAGGCCCAGCTCTACAGGTGAGAACCTTCCAACATGGGTATGGGTGGGTTCTCAGAGGAGTTACCAGTGCTCCTGCTGAAGAGCATATTCTTTAACTATTACAGAGCTGCCAAGCCCAGTTGTGCAGTATTGCTGGATGTGTGCTTCCAATATCTCTTCCCTGAGGAACGTTTCAGGAAAACATAACTCCTTCCTGTAGATATTTCTGCAGGTGTGATCAATCTCAAAGTGTGAAAGGCAGGATTACAATTCCAGTGTAAAATGTAGATGAAGCCCAGCTATGGGAACAGGGGAGTGCAATAAACTATTGTTTAAACACAAATGTCTGGAACAACTGCAAAAAATGGGCAAACATGTCAAGGAAAATGCATTTTGTACAAGTTCCCCCATCTCTGATCTGATTTTAATTTTTCTTTTTCACTTTTTCTTTTAGCTTTGATTTAATTTCTCAATGCACTGCGGAGACCATTGCAAAATACAATTGGCCGTATAGAGAAACTTCATATAGTACATTAAATCCTTTAAGGAAGCAAGCCCCCTGCTGTTTACAACACTGAATGATGTGCAGAACTTATTGGCAGGGAGCCTTGGAGAAATCAGATAGCAGCACACTGGCGTACCTTTTCTCTTGACAGAATTAGCACTCTGTTAGATAGTTTGATGCAATGCATGTAGGTTTTCTTCATTGGCTTGGGAAAAAAAAGAAGCAGGGCATAAACTCTGTGTTTTAAAGCGATGTTTTCACAGCAATAACTAGGAAATCAGTTTGTGACATCTACAGGTGTAAGTACTTAGTTGCCACTCTTTGAAAATTGTACTTTTTTCAATAAACATTTTCATGGATGGGAGGTAATGTAGGCCAAAACTGCCTACACTCTCCTGCCACCTGGGAGAGCTGGGGCCATGGTGCAGCAACCGAACTCTAAGGCCATCCAGGAGGGCTGGGGCTGCGCAATGCTCTGGCCACCTGGGAAAAGTGGGGCCATGCCACCTTCTGGGATGAAGGATGCTAAAAGGGCTGGGAGCAATAACCTGGAGTTCGGGCCGGGCTTGGCTCCCTGGGGGGTGGGAGGGTGGAGGTTGTGGAAGTAACAGGGCCTTGAGTGGGATAGGTGCAGCTGGAGCTTGGCTTCCCCACCTGGGCCTTCCCCCATCACCCATAAACATTTTTATATCTTTGTGTACAGGGGCTCACATTATAGTATAAAAGGTTCCATGCCTGCTGCTGTATTGTGTTTTACTGTGAAGAAACAAATATCACCTTAAAATATTTCATTTTGCAAGGAGGTTATGTCATAGGTAAACTTTAAATATATTTTATAATGTTTCACATTTTAATATGCATATATTTAAAGTTTACCTATGACAGAACCCCTTCTTACAAAAGAAGTATTTCAGAGATAACATTTGTTTCTTTATAGTAATGGGAAATAAATTTGTATATAATATGATGCCAGATGTTCAGTTCCAACACAAAGTGCTCCAGAAAAAAAAATCAGGCATAATTATGCGAGGAAATAATGAAGCTAGAAGTTTGTGGGAGTAATTTGTCAGGTAAATGAATCTCAGCGTGAACTGTGTGAGTGTGGAGTGACACTGTATCTGTCAGAGAAACCTGTTACCTAGTGGGAAGGACAACTCCTCCTTGCTTTCTTTTATTATCTTTCATATTCTCATGCACCCATCTCTAAATATATTGTAATACTGTTAATCCATAGTGGCACATGGGTGAAAAGGGAATAGTACTTTTCTGGAGTTCAGTGGAGCAAGTGTTGAAATAAACTCAAACTGGCATGGCATTACAAGGTTCTTTTTGTAACCATTACCTAGAAGGACATTTTCCAAGTGTAGTAGGTTTTCTTTTTAATTATGAAGCATTATTCATTGTTGGAAGTTTAAAACCCTAAATTCTTGAATTAATTTCTTCTGTTTATGCTTTTTATTTTTAAGTTTTCTTATGACTAGTGCTGAAATGCTAAAAAATGCAAAACTTGTATTACATGAGAAATATATAATTGTAATGTTAGATTTTATAATAATGCCAAAGAGGACAAAGGAGGCACAGTCAAACTTCAGTATTTCCTGATGTCAACATATTTAAGACCCTCACTTTGCAAACGTTTACATTCATTCCTGTGTAGGAGTTTGCCAAATCAGGACCTTAAAACACCCTGCACATGTTGAATCTTACACTTGCTTAAGTGGAACATTAGGTGAATGTGAACATACTGTGAAGTGTGGGACTGAGACCTTCATTTGTAACCTTAATGTAACACAAACATGTACTTTAAAACTTGTATTTTCTTACTGAAGCATGGGAATAAATAAATCCAGACTCATCAGGTTAGAGGAGCTTAATGGGCTTCCTACATCTGGATAGTTTTTAAGTCCATCAGGTCAAGGGAAATTCATAAACTATTCCTCTGGGCCAGGTGGGTTTGTCCACAATGTAGAAATTCTCTAAGGGCAAATCTACACAGCAGCATTATTTCAAAATAACAAAGTGAGCATCTACACAGCAAGTCAATTATTTTGAAATAAGGGGCTTCTGTTACCCTCGTTTTACAAGGGATAATGCCTATTTTGAAATAGTTATTCATAAGTGTGTGGGTATGTCTACACTAGCCCCCCTAGTTCGAACTAGGGAGGCTAATGAGGGTCTACATGCGGCAGTGAAACGGGAGTTTGAAGTAAAGCCCTTAATTCGAATTAGCTGTTAAACCTCATTCCAGGATAATATTGGCAGTTATTCTGGGCTAGTCAATTTCCAAATTGGTGACCGCCAGGGAACATGCTAATGAAGGATATTTAAATCCTGTGCTTTATTTGCAATTTCGGTCGCCCTCATTAGCTCCCCTAGTTCGAACTAGGGGACTAGTGTAGACATACCCTGTGGCTGGAGTTATTTCAAAATAACTAGGTGCCCTGGTGGCCACTCAGTCCACTTTCATCAGATCTCTATAGTTCCCCTTCCCCTGCAACCCTTAAAGCTGCAGCCACAGGTGAAAGGGCTTGTGGCACACAGCAGGCCCAGCTCACCACATGCCACACAGCAGAGCCCTGACAGCTATCACTGCTTCCATGGCAGATTCCCATGCTCCCTCCAAGCCCCCCATGACTACAAGGGAACAGGCAGCTACCTCCCAAGCCCCTGCCTAGGGCCAAAAGTGGAGGGCACCCTCATGGACTGACACGGAGACCCTGGATCTCATTGAGATCTGGGGGAGCACTCCAGCATCCAGGATCTCCACAACAGATGGTGAAATGTGGATGTCTGTGGCCACATGGCCAACAGCCTGGTCCGGAGGGGGCAGAGCCGCACTCTGGACCAGGTTAGAATGAAAATAAAGGAACTCTGCCAGGCCTATGCCAAGGCCAGGGAAATAAATTCCCTAATGGGAGTAGCACCCCAGAATTGCTTTCTTCACCCAGCTCAATAGCATCCTGAGATGGGGGCAGGTTGCCTCCCCTCCCCTTGTCATCGACTCCAGTCTGAACATGCCTGTCATCAGCCTCCCATATGGTATGGCTGAGGTGGACAACAAGGATGACGACGAGGTGGCCAGCACATACACTATGCTGGCTAGCCATGACGCCAGCCTGTCCATGGAGCCGGTACCCCTCCACCCGGCATGTCATCCAGGTCTCGGAGGAGGCCGGAGAAGGAGCATCAGGTGAGTTGCATTACTTTCCCTGGATCCACGCAGGGGAGGCAGTGAGTGGCGAGGGGATGCACACTCCTTGCCCTGCCTTCTCAGCCTGGAGATTGCACAGCAACCTGTGCACATGGGTGCACATGGAGCACCAATCTGGAGCACACAGCTGCAATGAGGCAGCTGCTCAGGAACCTTGCAGGTTCTGGAGAGGCCTGCCTTACTCCCGACCCCATGGTGGGACAACCTCCAACACAACCCACCTCTAGGGATTATGGGCTCATGGGCAGTGCCGCACATGGGCATGCCCACACTCCCGGGGCAGCATGTGCTCCTGAACAAGCGTGGTGAGGCAGAGGACACTAATCCCCTTCCAGGGGAGCCTGCCGGGAGAGAGAGGACATGGAGGGGACCCCAGAAGCACTCTCTCCTGCAATTGGCATCTGCTACTCACATACTCCTCCCCCAACACCCTCCACTTCTCTCCTCCAGAGGGTAGGGGTACAAGTCTTCTCCTTGTGGGACACGGGCACTGCTGGACCCAGTGTGTGTTCGGCATGGAGAGAAGCTGAGATGCCCCGTCACTCTGCTCCCTCCCGCAGGCTCCTAGCCTGGCCGTCACCTTCCCATGCCTGCTTGTCCCCGGGATGTAGGGTAGCGAGGCTCCCCACTGGGCTGTCCATGCTCCTGCAGGAAAGAGACCACTGTCTGGGCCACGGATGGCCTTGCTCGAAGCACATTGCCTTAGTCTGAACCAAAACCTTTTGGTGTTGGCTCAGAGATGAGGGCCAGGTTTCAGGCACCCTGTCTCTTGGAAAGACTGCCCTTCTCACTTTTCTTCATAGCTGCACTAGTCATGAGTGAGGCATAGGCAACATCTCCTGCGCCAGCCTGCAGACCCTGCATGACCCACAGACGAAGGCGAGCCCAAGAAGACCTGTAGCAGACTCTGGAGCAGCAGGACAACAGACTAGAGGCAGATCTGAAGCTCTGCCACACCACCTGGCAAAAGCTATTGCAGCAGTCCTGGACCATGTGCACAGCTAACACCGCCACTGTCAGCCACCTGGTGTCCACTCCTGCTGCCGCTCCCATGCCAGCTTCTGCCCCTCAAGCTCATAAGAACATAAGAACGGCCGTACCGGGTCAAACCAAAGGTCCATCTAGCCCAGTATTCTGTCTGCCGACAGTGGCCAGCACCAGGTGCCCCAGAGGGGGTGGACCGAAGACAATGATCAAGCGATTTGTCTCCTGCCATCCCTCTCCAGCCTCTGACAAACAGAGGCCAAGGACACCATTTCATCCCCTGGCTAATAGCCTTTTATGGACCTAACCTCCATTAATTTACCTAGCTTCTCTTTAAACTCTATTATAGTCCTAGCTCCCCCTTATGACCACTGAGGGCCCCATACACAAGGCCGTGGGTCCACCCAGGGAAGGTGCCACTCCCAGCCCCAGCCCTGAGGCTCTCCTCCCTGTCCCAGGTTCTTGCCCCGGTCCCTCCCCAGTTATAGTTACCATAAATAAACAAAAAATAGAGTTTCTTGTTGCAAAACAGAAGGTCTGGTTTATTTTATCAACAGGGAAAGGGAAGTGGGGAAGTGGGGGAAAGAAGGGCAGGGAAAGGAAGGGGTGTGGGTGGAAAGGCACAAAAGGGCAATGCACAGGCCTCTTGTGTGGAGGCCCTGAGGAGAGTGTCACTGGGGTCCTTGTGTGAAACTCTCCCCTCAGGGCCTCTCAGATGTTCACGGCCCCAATGGGGCTGTTCAAAGGCCCTTGCTAACTGTTCGGCCTCTGCCCCCCACCCTGGTAGGAACATCTACTCCTTATTTTCACATATAGTGTTCAGAATATAGCTGGTCACCACCACCTGGGGGATGTTCCTCTTGTCAAGGTCTAGGAGGGTGAGGAGGCAGCAGAGAATCCCTTTCAAATGGCCAAAGGCACCCTCCACAGCAATGTGGTCCCTGCTGAGCCTGCCATTGAAACATTCCTTGCTTTGGTCCAGGTATCCCATGTAGGCCTTCATCAGCCGGGGAGCAAAGGGTAGGCAATGTCCCCCACGATGCATATGGGCATGTCCACTTCCCCAATCCTGATGGTGCGGTCAGGGAAAAAAGTGTCAGTGTGCAGCTTCTGGAAGAATCTGGAGTTCCTTAAGACGCAGGCATCATGTGCTTTCACTGACCACCTGACGATGATGGTGAACCAGCCTCCATAGTCCATGAGGGCCTGCAGGACCATAGAAAAGTACCCCTTCTGGTTAATATATTCGGCTGCCCGGTGGTTGGAGGCCTGGATGGGGATATGAGTACCTTCAGTGTCACCAGACCTGGCCACACATCCACTCTCTTCCAGCCCCCGCCATGCTCCATGGCCCCTGCTGGACTCTAGGACAGCCCCCGTTCCCAGTTGCTGGGACTCTCTGGTCTGGCAACATCTGTGGTCCTACGGAACCGTGGATGTTGCTGGACCAGAGAGGCCATATCACACATATCTGTAACTCTAGCCATGTTGTTCCCAGGATATTAGAAAGATGGGGGGGATGAGATAATATATTTTATTGGTCCAACTTTTATTGGTGATACACAAGGTTTTTAGAGCTCTCTGTCACTCAGAAGCTTGTGACTCTCATCAATAGCAAGGTGATCAGACTTTCCATTTGCCGGTGTCATGACTTTTTCTTAAAAATGGGAAATTGTCCCAAATTTCTGACTCTCCCCACGCCCCATCAGTACTGGAAGGCCCTGTTGCTGGCCAGATCCCTAGTGCTCAGCTACCCACCCATCAGCAATGAATTACAGTAGGGTGTCCAATAGCCAATGATGGGGATGGATAAGCAAAAATGCAGCACATCCCGTTTCCAGCCAGCATGGCTGCCCACTGAAAACTGTGGGAGCTGTGAGTGCAAGCAGGCACCAGGCAGTAGCCAGTGAAATGTTACCTCTGTTGCCCACACAGTAGCTCTTTACATGCTCCCCCTCTCACTGTCCTTTTCCTGCTTTAGCCCTTCACCCCCCTCCCCAAATCTGCTGCTGCTCCATATCCCCACCAAAGTGACTCGTCCTGCTCTCAGCACTGGGCAGAGAACAAAAGATATGGGGCAGGTCATCCCTTCTCCTCCTCCTCCACTGATCTTAGGAGCAGCACCCATCCCTTCCCTCCTTGCAGTGCCAAAGGCTGCTGCTGGCTCTGTGTGGTCTGAACCTGGCAGAAATCTGAAGGGAAAGTGACCCTGTCTGCCCACACATGTGTTGCCTCAGGAAGATGTGGTACCAGGTACCAAGAGAAGTGGGTCCATCCCAGGGACCCAGACAGGGAGGGTCAGGATGGTTGGTCAGTCACCCCTCCCAAATGAAAGACATGTATGGGAGTGTGTGTGTCACCCCTCCTGGTGTGAACCCTGAAGTCTTAAAGTTAAAAAGGTAAATAAGAATCCAACTCTGCAGTATTTCTTTTTAGCAGGGGCTGACTCAACTTGATGGTAATTTAAACTTTTCTACCGCATAGTTCTGATTTGATTGCCGTCGAACTTATCTGAACATGAGTACCTTTAGCAGGTGTCCCATATTCAGATAGAATCATAGAATACTATGGAAGGGACCTTGAGAGGTCATCGAGTCCAGTCCCCTGCCCTCAAAGGAAAAGAGGGTCACCCTACCCGATAGTATTTGGTCCAATAAAAGATATGGCCTCACCTACCTTGACTCTCCAGCCCCAAAAGTGACATTTAGGAAATTTCCAAACAACAGTAAGAAAGGGATTGTAGTAAGAATTAAGATGTAACTTAAAGTATAGAGAGGAAACATGATCCAGGGGTCAAGGCATTAGTCAGGGACTCAATTTCCTGCTCTGCCATAGACTTATGCTTTGACTTGACAAGTAAGATGCCTCCTTGTGACTCAGTTCCTGATCTGCAAAAGGGGAAAGATGCTGCTTCCCTATCTCGCAAGCTGTGCTGTCTTAAAAACATGAACATATGAAATGGTCAGGGTCTACCTAAAGTACTCATACAGTCCCACTGATGGGCGGGGGCAACTGCCTTTGGGGCCTGGTGTTTCAAAGGGGGCATGGGCTCCTGGCCCCCATCATGACTGCTGGACTCTGCATGTTGCCTGAGGGCAGGAGCCACACAGTGGCACATTCTGGGCAGTACTGAGGGCTGGCTGCTCCCCCCAGGCCTGCTCCTTCCACCTGAGGCCTCATCCCTTCTGGGAGCCAAAAGCCTGTTGGCTCCCATGGGGTCGGATAAGTGCCTTAGACAGATCGACTTATAACAGGTTTAACTATAAGGGGGCAGGGACTGTCATTTAATATATGGTTGTACAGCACATAGCACATCAAGGCCTTGACCTTGTGTTACAAGTGTGTAATAATAATAAAGTGCCCATAATTACATCTGCTTTCCAAACCATTACTACCCTTTATGCCATAATTTTACAAATGACTGACAATTAGAGCTGCCTGTGTTCCAAGAAAGGAGTTATTATTTAATGTACATCTATATCAAGGTTGAAACAGACAAAGTTGACTTAAAAAGAGAAAATTTCAACTCTGCCAACCATTCTTTCCGGAAGTCAGAATCTAGGTGTAACATCAATATGCTAATTAAGCTGCTCAAGTATGGATTTCATTAGTTCTGATTAAAAGTTATTTCCTGTCAGGAATTGGCAGTGCTATATTCTTGTGTAATAGCAGACCACATCTTCGCTGGCCCTAAGGCTGAGTAAGATGCACGGAACAGCTGCCCTATACAATCTACCCTGAACCTTGGATCTGGGTGTGCTAATAGGGATAGAGCAAGCTACTGCTACTTGAAAGCTAGTGTTCAACAGCAACTCTTCTCTAGCTTTGAGCCCTTGGCTAACTTTACGCACATAGGCTGTGTCTAGACTGGCCAGTTTTTGCGGAAAATCAGCCGCTTTTCCAC
>JANRFK010003679.1:16735805-16749736 GCA_030068395.1 Apalone spinifera
ATTTTGTACATTACAAAGTCAGTGCTCTTGCACAAATTCAAGTGGCCAGTGTAGGCAGCTGGTAAGTTTTTGCGCAAAAGCGGCTGCTTTTGCGCAAAAACTTGCCAGTCTAGACACAGCAATCTTGTATTGGGCCCATAAATCATATCAGATATATTACTGAAAAACCTACAAAAAATTAGGTTTTCAAGGATATAGGGGACAATTTTGAACTGCTAATAGTTTAAAAGATGTCCAAAGCAGACACTTTATACATACCAAATCCCTAGGTTCTATTATAAAACACCACTTTTACGTGACACAAACATAAACTCATTTAATAATGGGTAAGGGGCATACATAAGGAGCATCTGGTGTTGTCTATCACATCATGATATTAAACAGCTATTAATCCCACATGGAAACAATCTTTATAGAAACTTTGTTTCTGCTTACAGAATGTATTCTGTTTCTTTTGCCAGATTATTTATTTCTAAGGATTCTTCATTGGAAAAGGAGATCTTTGTTTCTCAAGGGTTTCTCTGCTACTTTGTATATCGTTTTTCTATTTGTGAAATAAAGAAGTTCTTAGTGATGCCTTACAGAATGATAAGTAAGAGTAGAAGTAGATTAATATTTAAATCAATCAACCCATAGGAAATAAGATCTTTCCTGGGAGTGAAAGGAAACTGATAAATGCAAATACAGTAGAATCTCAAAGTTATGAACATTTCAGGCGTACTGGTTGTTCGTAATTCTGAAATCTTTACAATTCTGAGCAAAATATACAACTGAACATTGACTTATACAGCTTTGAAACTTTACTCAGAAGAAAATGTTGCTTCCCCTTTATTTTTAGTAGTTTACTTTGAACACAGAACTGTACCCGTGTTTTGTTCTTTTGTTTCATTTTTTGCCTCTGCTGCTGCCTGATTGAGTACTTCTGATTCTCAATGAGGAATGTCACTGACTGGTCAGTTCATAACTCTGGTGTTCAGAATTCTGAGGTTCTCTTGCAATGCAATAAATGTCAAAGGGAGTAGAAGTCTGTCTGTTCTGTGTTATCCACCTTGTCACCATGTTGGTACCTTTCCATAGTGATAAGTGTGGCATACAGTCTTCTCTTGTTGCCACTAGGCTGTCTTCACCAAAAAGTAGAGGATGATTTTAATTCTTATACTTCACAAAATCTTGATTTGGAAGCAGGCAAAGTACAGATGGGAGAGGATGGTGGGGATGTTGCTAGGGGCCTGACCATCTGTTGTGCAATAATTTAATGTAATTTTATTAAACAACTACCACAGAGGTCAAGAGGATTTAATTTTTCTAAATCTGATACACTCCCCCTACACACACTCCATGCAGCTGAACTCTTCTGCATAGTGCACTGTGTGATTAATACACATAACCTCACTTCATTCATAGTTCCTTCAACTACTATAAAACAGATATAGGCAAACAGAATAGAGTAGCATTTGGGTAGAATCAGCTAATTTGAATTGCAAGTTCTCCTGAAAATGTTCAATAAATTACAGAAAGATTTCCTGCCTGTTGCAACCCAGACTATGTAGGTTAGCTTCCCCTACAGACCTAATACACCCCTCACAGAGGTCACATGAATGCAACTCCTGGCAGAAAAGTCATTACAATGCAATGAGAGAACTGGCTGGTTCCTTCAGTAGGTGAAGATAAGGCATGTGGAACAAGCTTGAAGAGGTAGCAATCTGTGTGCACATGGCCAGAGGTTTTACTGAGTATCTGTAGTTTGTTTCGAAAGACCCTCATCTGACACATTGCTTAACCTATGCCCACTGCCCCTTCTGCCATATTGAGCTGGGTATATAACTGGATGATGCTGTGTATCTACTTGTCCTGTGCACATGAGTTTTTCTTCTGTATAATTTTGTTTTAAGTGGGAGTGAATTGATATTTGCAAAATGTAGGGGAGACCCTCCTGTATGTCTCTGATAATTGCTATAACCTGTATATAAGCTAATGCTGGCTTAAATGATGGTCACTGAATTTTCAGATGCAGAACTGTTGCTTTAATAGAATATCTTCAAGGATGTGCATGGTAGGGTGTTTTCTTTTAAAATAACCTAGTAAAAATGAACCCACAGTTGTTCTTTCAGATCTGTTCAACAAATGAATAATTTACATCCTACGTCTGGAATAAAATGTGCTAGAAATCTCATGTGGAAGTTATTTATTTTGTTATAAATTACAAATTGTACTTTTTCTATTTTATTTTGTTGTCTGTATGTTAATTTAGTGATTCTTTGGTAAAATATTCATTCAGTGAGAATTATTAAATATGTAAACTATCTTGTCTCAAGCTTTTGGCTAAATAATTATGTACATTTAAAATTTAGCTCTTGGAAAATTTTAAGATTGCATTAACCCCAAATTGAAACAAATGAACAAATAGAAACTTGCATTCAGCAGAGCTGCTTGTAAGAATAACTTGCATTTCTGTGCTGTAGCGGTGACATATATGACATAGTTGGGGAGAGTACCAGAAAGATGGAAGTAACATGAGTGTCTGAGGGAGATCCTATCTGTCTTGTTTCCTTAGATCTGCACCTCAATGTCAGTAGTTTTGTGCAACCTGAAAAGTGCAAAGAGCCAGAGTTCATTTGGTGATGATGGGGAACTGTAGGGCAGAGTATAACAGTGTCAGGCAGAGGTAAATACCAGGGGGCACCACTACTTGGCATCACTCACCTTAGTATTTACACTCTTGCCAAGAGGAGACTCCAAGACTTTCTTCAGTCCCTAGACAAAAGTGGAAAAGCTGGGCCACCTCTTCCTGCTGTGGATTGTGCTGTCCTCCATGTACATTACATAACTAAGATTTAAATAGAATTTGTCAAATGTTCATTGATTTATTCAGGTGCTGATCCCAAACCTGCTGAAGGCACTAGGAATCTTTATGTTGATTTCAGTAGAATTTGGATCAGGCCCTCAGCATATTAATGGATTATTCTCAAGTTTGCTTTTCATTTTTTGGCCAGTTCTTCTGTTAAGGTTTGGCATTAATCAGATCATTTTTACATAGACTGTAATTCCCTGAGGGGTCATTTAGGAAAGCAACTAAGTTTTATCTCCCCCTTTACCTGCACTTCCTTTTTTTCTTCCTTTTCTCACGTTACTTCACTCTTCTCATGTATCTCTTGCACATCATTTTTTGTGCCTGTTTCTTTTCTTTAGTTCCTGCTGTCTCACTGTTGTGTCACTCCATTTCACTCTCCATATCTTCCTGCATCTATTCTGTCCCATGAGTTTCCTCCTTTGCCTTGAGCTAGTGGTGGGTTGCTGACCTCTGCTGTCTCTAGAGGAAACCTTACTCTTGTATCTCTGTAAATCCTGCATTCCTGTCACAGACTAGCACCGCAGAAGCTAGTCTGCAAGCTGGACACTAAACATTCACACTGATAAAATGAGATGAGGTAAGGAAGCTGGGTTTTTCCCTTTTAGCTGGGTCACTTGGCATCTAATTACTAAGCACTCTGTATGTGAACCATATGAATGGCCAGTGCAAAATCCTGAAGCTCAGCCATTGTATCATACAGAAGCTCTTTTCTTTTTATCTTCTGCATTTATAAAACAAATACTGGATATCAGAAATGCTGAGTTATAGCCCAATTTTGAAAGACCCAAAGTAAAGCTGTTACTGGTGCTTCTGTGCTCAGCACTTCTGAAAAACAAGTTGTTAATTAATAAAGTCCTCCTTGATTTCTATCACATTATGGTAGCATTGAATGTAAATCGAAGTGCAAAGAATAAGTCTTTTGAATTGGCTCCTGATTTCATATGGATTTGAATCCTGAAAGATGCTGGGTACCTGAGACTTTAAGGGGAATGAATCATAGGTGCAGGGCAGTAGCTCGGGGCCTCTGCAGATTTACCTCACGGGGAGTATCTGAATTCTTTCAGTGATAAGAGTATCTGCAGTATAATATCCATCAGCTAGACAGAAAAGAGGCATCGCAGTTTATATGAAGTGCAGATAAAATATCTGGTATCACTGCTGTACTATTTTTAGTCAGGTTATCAGCTAATTATGGGTAATTTGTTCACTGCAGAGTCTGTTTCATTTTGTACATCTTTTCCTCTTCGGTCCATAGAATTGTTGACTACTAATTGATTTTCCCCTGATCTCAGTGCCTGTCTCTGATGAATTTTGTAGGCATTTCAAAAGATGTGTCCATTTGCCATGCAGTTTTTAAAATTCTAAAGATAAATAATATGGCACTTAAAAATTTGTCCATTTTTCTCAACTCAGCCAAAATGTAAGAACTTCTTCCCACTCAGGATGAAATTTTGGTGAGTACTTGGAAATGCACTCAACTCCTTTAAGCCCTCTACTTGTTGTCGTCAGCTTTCAAAGGAAACAGTCTGTTTTGTGGCACTGGCAATTTCTTGCACACAGTGTCACTTCCTTGAATGACCCTTATGAAATTTTGAGAAAGTATTTGGGGTTTAAACTTTATTGTTGATTTGACCAGTTTTAAATTATGTAACACGTTTGCTAGACAAACTTGCACTAATTATAACAGCTATTTACACGTACAGCACAGACCTTTAGCTAATCAAACAAATGTAGGTGTATGATGACAAGACAAATTTTAATGGTGGATTTGGGAGTCTTCTCTCTGCAAACTGCAGAACATAGAGTACAATTTCATGCATTAGAAGACCTTAGACAAGAGTTTTAGGCTATCTTAAAAACTAGAGGAAGTTTCCCTTGGGATGAGAGTGAACCTTGCCAGTGGGAAAGTATATTGGATTAAAACACTGAAGTATGTATAATAACCCCCCAAACTCCAGTGTATTGCCTCTAATTGGACACACACAAGATGAAAAGAGACAGGTGCAGCACTATCCTCTATCTAGTCTCCTTCCTCTCTCCAGCCCCTGAAAAACTAGACTTTGTAGAAATACCCATGCAAGTTTGAACTGTGCTTTCACCAGACTGTTTTGCCTTTAGAACTTAATTACTCGCTTTGCAGAAAACAAAAACAAATAGGACATGAACAGAAAAGAGGTGAGTGTGTTTAAAATGGAACAGATATTTGGGTAATAGTTGCCAAAAGGGGGACTCAGCAGTGTAAAAAATGAAAGGAAATAGCAGTTAGCCCTGGACTTCCATCCCCACTTGCCACCCCACTTGTCACTGCTTCTCCCATCAGGTAAAAGCTACCCTCCCCTCTGCCAGGAGGAGAGCCTGTAAATCTGCTATAACCCTGCATTGGAAGTGATTCCTGTAAGTGGGATATGGAGTCCCCTCCTGGTTCAAGTGAGATTCAGTGAGTGCCCTGTTGGCCCCACTCATCTGCCTCTTGTAAGATTTTCAGTTGCTCATAGACCATGTGCCCCACTGGGCACTGTGAAGTGCACAGACATGGAGGAGGGTCTCCTCTTGAGGAGTCAAAGAGAGGCCTTACTTGTTCTTGCAGTGAACTGTGGGGCATAAGATCTAGGGATTGCTCAGGACCATGTTGGGGGTTCCGTTGGTGGGTTCTCAATGAGGTGGCAAAATTGGGTGTGTCTCATTCAGAGGAGAGCACCCTTAACTATGGGAGTATGTGCCCTTGCATGTCCCTGAAGATCGGCTTGACCACTTACTAAAAATTGGTTGCATGTCAGTGCAGTTCTCTATCTGACTTTCTTTTCTGTGAGAATCAGTCTAGCCTGCCTTTAAAGCCCAAACTTTCATAGACTTCACTGTGATCAAGATCAGGCCTAATGCTGCTTATTTGCTCTTGTGATCTTCCGACATGAAAGAGGGCCTATGATGCTACTCCCTTGATGTCAGCTCTAAGGTAACAGGAGCAGACTCCATTTGATTTGCATGACACATTGCTTATGTGCATGGACTACAGCTTCAAGCTTCAAGTATCAAACATCCACAATAATCCTTGAGATGGAAGTTTATGTACAGATAATATAACTGAAAATCCCTGATCTTGTGTATCCAGATCTATGAAAATGGAACCATTTCTTTTCTCTCACATCATATTTTGCTGAGTTACTTTTCTCCCTGAGCATAAATGTAAGCTGGGGAATGGTCCCGCTATTGTGGGGAACTTTCCTGGCTTCTATATCACCCCGGTGAAATGAACCAGCGAAAGGATCTGAGTCCCCGCTCCCACTTCTTTTACCCAAAGGCCTCCCTGGCCCTGAGGGCTCCCCTTCCACTCTCCTGAGTAGCAGAGTCCTCGAAATCCCAACAAGGCTGGGCCCAGGTTTTCTGGGGCTTAATCCCTGACCTTGTAGTCACTTAGGGCAGGGGCTAGGGTGTCCCTCCTCCAGGGTGCTCGTTGCACACTGGATGCTTTCTTGACCCACTGATCATTACATACAGTTCAAAGCAAATACAATTTATTAAACAGCAACTGATTAAAAAGAAAAGAATAAGGAAAAAATGAGGAAGGTTAAAAGAGAACACATAGTCCTGCTCTGTAGCACAGGGACATCACAAACAGCAGTTTGCAGAGTGTAAGGACAGTTCATGGTCTGTTCCTTATAGGCAGGGTTGCCAGATGGTTTCAACAAAAATACTGGACACACTTGACATTATATCGCAATCTACATTACATCTTATTTAGAAAATACCGGACATTTATATTTTCTCAATTTTTTTCCCAAACAGAAAGCTCAAATACTGGACTGTCCGGTTCAAAACTGGACACCTGGCAACCCTACTTATAGGTCCCAGGGCTCTTTCCCAGGTCCTGGCTGTGCTGCAGGGGGGGCTGCAGGTTGGACACACTTGCTCTGGCAGTGACCACATGACTTCAGGCTATAGGTGGCAGGACCCCTCTCCCAGTTGGAGTTACAATCCCTCTCCAAGTCTGGCCTGCAAGGCCCCTTGGCTAGTAGCGTCTCCCTGCCCAGAGCCTCTTTTCCCCACTTTGCTGGTCCCAGCTGCTCACCACACCCAGCTCCAGACTATGCTGCTTTCCCAGCCTCCAGCTCCTTGCGTTGCTCCTCTGACCCCTTTGGCTCTGGTCACTGCAGGTCTGCCTCTTAGCACAGGTCTGCGCTCTTTGGGCTGTGTGGGCCTCTGGCTCTATCACTGCAGGTCTGTTCCTCAGCACAACTTGCTCTCCTTGCTCCTCTTCTTAGCTCTCTCCCCCTTTGACTCAGAGACCCAGAAAATCCCAGCTCACATGGACAATAGGACCTGGCATCCTAATTCCCTCATTGGTCTGTCCAACCTGTCAGTCAGGCTGACCTGGAGTGTTGGCCTCTTTCCATTGTCCCTGGGAACTGTCAGTCTCAGAGCCCTGATTTCTCATTGACCCTTCCCCTTTTGATACTGGGAGCTGGCCAACCAAAAACTCACACTTAGTTTTAGTAAGGGGCTAACATTTGAAAAAATAAGGCCCCTAAGCCCTGTACACAGCCATGCCACTACTTTAAAAAATATTCCTTTTCACACAATGCATTATTAAACTGTGGAATGTTTTGCCACGGGATGTTACTACGGCCAAAAACTTTCCAATGTTTAAAGTTGATTGGATAGTTCTATAGATAGCAAGACTATCCTGGTTTATAATAGTTAATATTAACCTAAATATGGGCAGGGACATTAAACCTCTGACTTAGGCCTGGTCTACCCCTAAACATTAGATCAGTGATACTCAGACCTCAATGGCTCAGGAGCCAAATTAGTGATTAACATATGGACATCAGGTGAAAGCCCAGTGGGGGAAGGCAAGACCCAGCCCTGCCTCTTCTGCCCAAGGCCTCGCCCACCCCCAGCCCAATCCTGCCTGGCCACGTGGAGAACCGGGGCTGTGTGATGCAGCCCTGACCCAGCACTCCCTGGTGGCCAGGGAAAGCCAGACTGCTGCACTGTGGCCCAATCAACCCTGGTGGCTTGGCTGCTGAGCTGGGCTGCCTTCCCTGCCAGCAGGGGGAAGCCAGGGTACCATGCCATGGTTCCAGCTTTCCCTGCCAGCAGGGGGAAGCAGGTTACCGCACCGCAATTCCAGCCTTCCCCGGGGCTGGACAGAGCAGGGCTGCACCACAGTTCCAGCCTTCCCAGCGGTGGTCCCAGCCTTAGGCGGTTGGGCTTGGAGGCAGTTTTGGGAAGGCAGAGCCTGTAGTGATGTCTACATCACTGACTGCCCATGGATTACCTAAAAGAGCCACAGGAATGTGAATTAATTGTTTTATTCACTATAATACTGTACATTCATATTTAAACCATAACACAAGGGAAGCATTTAGTGTGTGTGTGTGTATACTGATCATAGAAAAATGACTAGCCATGTATTATGCTTTCATAAAAAATGATTGGTTAATAACTCTGTGTGGTTGATAATTACATCATATTTTTTAAATATCACATGCTGCAAAGAGCCACAAGAGACACACTGAAGAATCGCTTGCGAGCTTAAGTCTGAGCATCACTGAATTGGATCAACCTAGTTGCATTGCTCAAAGCTGTGAACAGTGTGTCTCACTGGGCAATGTAGTGAGCTGATTATAACTCCTCCCGTGGATGCAGCTAGGTTCATGGAAGAGTTTTTCTATTGACCTTGCCATGGGTGCTGGCTCCATGGGTGCTCCGGAGCTGGAATGCCCATGGAGAAAAATTAGCGGGTGCTCAGTACTCACCAGCAGCCAAGCTTCTCCCAATCCTGCTTATCAGCTCCTCCCCCTCTCTGCCAGCACCTCCTGTTTTGCAGCATCGAGGAGGCTCTAGGATAGAGGGGCAGGAAGGGGTGGAGCTGAGGAGCTTTCTGAGATAGGAAAGAAAGTATTAATATAAGATCCCCTTAGTTAGTATGAGACACACTCAGGCTGTTGAGAACTGCAATGGCACCTCTAGGACTTAAAAGCACAATTAATTTTTATGGGTTGCTTTCATCTGAAAATGTATCTGCCATCAAAATTGAACTAGTCGATGTACTGAGATTAAGGATAAGTGAACAGGTTCAGATAAAATAAGAACAATACTTCTACCTCAAGTTTAACCAGTGAAAGGAAGGGAATGGTGTGCTGAGATTGTATAAAATTGCAGTGCAGATTGGCACAGAAATTGTAGGGGAGCATCTATTAAACAAAAGTCTGACCAGAGGTCTCAACAGGGAGGTCACTGGATTCTGTTTGGATGGGACAGCATGCCAGTTCATGAAGTTCATGAACCCAGTAGGGAGCAGTTCTACAAAGTCAACTTGTGGTTAGGGTGGAGATGGGTTACTTGTTGGCACTGGGCAACAGATGACATAAGATTTGATAGTGGTACAGGTTGAAACACTCTTAACCAGGATTCTCTGGTCCAGCAACATCTATGGTCTGGCACGGATGTTGCAGGACAAGAGAATCCCGGTGGAGGACCAGTGGCAAATATCCCTGCGGGGCCAGCAGGTCAGTGGGCTGCTCGTGGTGAGCTGATGGTGGGGCCGCCCAGTGCGTGGCAGTGGGGCTGCCCAGTGCAGTTGGGAGACCCGGTGCGTGGTTGCCTAGCTGGCCTCGGAGTTGCAGTAACTCAGTGGGGCAGGGAGCCGTGGCTGCCCAGCAGATCAGAGCCCCAGTGTGGTGCACGTGGCTGCCAGACAAGTTCTGGAGCTCCATTGTAGCATGCCCGGCTGCCTGGTAGGTCCTGCAGCCATGGCAGTGATGTCTGCCCAGTGGGGTTGGTAGAGCAGTGGGCCCAGCAGGGAGGCCAGCTGTCAGGCCATGAGCCAGTGGCAGGGGTACAAAAATGACTTCCACTGCTCTGGCAAAATCCCTCATCTGGGACAGGTCAGGGAAGTCCAACCCGTACATTGGAGGTTAAGAGTGTTGTGAGAAGGTGGGACTGTGGCAAGAAGGATCTCACCCACGAGTGTGGCAATTCATTAATAACTTCCGTGCTTATTCAAACAAAACTCCTGAACTCTTTGAGGTTTGCCAAACAACAACTGAGATGGTAATGCACACTTTCCATAAGCTGTAATGGATCTACCATAGGTACATTAATCAACTGATCATTTGTTAATCTAAAAGTACATTGTGCACTTGTGAATACTTAGAAAATTCTGAAAACCATACAAACTTGTGTGTAATACTCCTGATTATAAATTGATCAGCAGTGTTGATTCCACTGGACATTATGGAGAAATGCAGCACTAATCTGCTGTATGCACACTTCTTCAAAGCATCACAACTGAACTTATATTACATGTTCTTTTACTATCTTGAATCTTCCTGAGCAAACACAGCTCATTAGAGAAAACTGTTCATAAACAAGAATTAGAATGAGATTTTCATCTGAGGTGAATTTGGAATTTAAGTTTGCAGTGTGTAAAACTGAGCAAATAAAATAACCTGCTCAAACTACAGTATAAATGATTTCCCAGTGTACAGGATTGCATAATTGACTATGAAGCCCTTATTGGTCCAGCCTGATTGTTGTGGCAATTTCAGTATGTATTCAAAAATCACAAGCTGAATCACACCAATGTCTTTATATTCCAAAGTGCATTTTTCTGATTTCATAGCTCAGATGAGTTGTTTGATGATCCCAGTTGCTGTGTATCCTTTGAACAAGAACAGAATATTCTCAGAGACCAAGCATTTCCTTTTTTCCTCTCTCAAGTCCCAACACTGGTCAGCTAGACCCTCTATAGTGTGTTCCAAAGAAGATATTTGAAAATCCACTTGTACGTAGCCTACCCATGGCAAAGCACACTTCCTAGACTATGTCTATGTCTGCACCACAGAGCTTTTCCGGCATACCTCTGCCAGATCCAAGAAACATGTCCACTTTTTCGGAACAGTTTCCAAAAAAGCGGGTGCATTCTTTCTGCATTCCTCATTGGATGAGGAATAAGGGATTTTCTGAAAGAGGAGGTTTTTCCGAAATTTGGCCCCTTGTAGGCGGGTCAAATTTCGGAAAATCCTCTTCCAAAAGAAAAGCAGAAAAAGATACTCAACTTGCAGTTCAAAATGTGTGTATCTTTTTCTGATATAATTCTGCAGTCTAGACATAGCCTATGTTGTCTCTGAATGGGCCTATTCATGGAGAAGGTGTTGAGAATTACAGGAAGGAAGATTCAGGCCAGAAAGAAAGGAGGCGCTGGCAATTGTAAGAGAGGAGGAGAAACAGAAAAAGAGTAGGTATGGGGATTGGGAAGGAGACCTTGTGTCTAGTTGTACAGGTTGCTGAGCGCTCTGAGACTTATTCAGCACAGCACTTCAAAACATGGTTAGATTTGAACATGAAAGTAGTCTCATTGCAGTCAAACACATGGTGGAGAAAGATGGTCCAATGTAATTCATGATGGCCACATTTCCACCACAGCCATTCAAAGGCCATGGAGATACCAGACCTTCCAACACAGGAGTAAGCTGAAAACTAATTGGTAAGGAAGCCTCTGAAAAAAACATATGCAGGCCTGGACTAAGTAATGCAGCATCCTGGGCATGCCACAATACAAGCCCAACTCATTGCCCAACACTCACGCTCTCACCTTGTCCCATGCAAGGGCAGGGGTCCCTTCTCCCACTCAGCAGAGGTACGGAGAGTGGCAAGGGGCTGCCTTCTGTCCCCTAAGCAGTAACCCTTCCTTGGTGCAGCACAGGCATGAATAGCCCCCTCTCTTTCCCTTCAGGATTAGGACAAGTGTGCCCTTTCTTCTCGCTAGAGCAGTGGTCTCCAACCTTTTCAACCACAAGATCACTTTTTCAATTTAAGTGTAATGTAAGATCTACCACAAACCCAAATACCTTCCCCCACTTCCTTCCCTCTCTTCTCTGAGGCCTCACCCTGCTCACTCCATCTCCCCTCGTCCCCGAATCTCATTCACTTTCACCAGGCTGACATAGGGGATTGGGGTGCAGGCTCTCTCTGGTCTTGGGCCAAGGGGTTCAGAGTGTGGGAGGGGACACCCTGAAGGTAGGGAGGGGGGATTCTGGAGTGGACTAGGGATAGGGCATTTGCCTGGGCAGCACAGGGTGGTAGGCTTGAGTCTTGCCCCCATCCAAACAGGCAGCCCCAGGGATGGAGCTGGCCAGACAGCCAGCACAGACTGTCCCAGGAATGGAGCTGTCTCCCATATGAGGAAGGGAGGATAAGGGAACCACTGAAGGTAGGGAGGTGGAGTGGGTTCTGGAATGGCTTAGGTGATAGGGTATTTGCCTAGGGAGCACAAGTCACTCCTCCCTCCATCTAGGCAGTGGCCTGGCAGCCAACACCAGCTGCCCCAGGGATAGAGCTGGCATTAGGAAGGCAGGATAAGTGAACTGCTGGAGGTGGGGTGGTCTGGGCTCTGAAGTGGACTATAGGTTAGGGCATCAGTGTCTGAAGCACAGGGTGGTGGACTTAAGTACTCCCAGCCCTCTACTCCACCCACCCAGGAAGCAGTCTCACAGCCAACATGGCCACCCCAGAGGCAGAGCTGACTCCTGCATTTGGAAAGCAGGATAAGGGAGGTGGGGTGGGCTCTGGAGTGGCTTAGAGGCTAGGGCATTTGTCTGGGGGAGCATACCCCTCCCTCCTCCCAACACAGGCTGCCCCGGGGATGGACCTGGCTCCCCCATTAGAAAAGGCAGGATAAGGGACACTCTGAAGGTACAGAAGTGGAATGGGTTCTGGAGTGACTTAGGGGACAGGGCATCAGCATCTGGAGCACAAGGTGGAGGACTTAAGTACCCCCACTCCACCCTGTCAGGCAGCAGTCTGGCAGCCAATACCAGTTGCCCACTGAAGGTCAGGAGGTATGTGGAGACCCCTGCTCTGACTTTCTCAGGAGCTGCAGGGACATTTGACAGGTTCAGCATTTTAGAACTCACTACTCAAAGAATTACATTTAAGAATAAGAGAGAAATGAAAGTTATGAAATGCACAGACCAGTCAAAACCAAAAAAACCCCAGTTTTCAAGCAGTAGAAGTAGTACCAACCCCCCTCCCCCCCACCTTGTACGTGTTGGGTCAGGAGACGAGAGGGAAGGACAGTGCGTGTTTGTGAGAATGACAGAGACACACACACTGTGTGAGAGTGACAGAGATTTGCATTGCCAAGCTCCCTCCATCCCTTTTTCTCTGTGTGGAGATGGGGTACAGGAGTGGGGGGAGGAGGGAAACCCTGATATCAGTGCCCCCCTTCCATCCCACACCCTGCATAGCAAGCAGGAGGCTCCCAAGGGGCAGCTCCAAGGCAGAGGGCAGGAGCAGCATGACAGTGCGGAGAGAGGGGCAATTGAAGTGCCTGCGCTTGATAGCTTTTTGGCCAAACCAGTCAGGATCACCTGTCAGAGGCTTCAACACCTACTGGTAGATCCCGATCTACTGGTTGATGACCATGGCACTAGAGGATGTCTTCTCTCTTCTGGATGCTGGGAGTGGGGGGCGGGGAAAGGGGGTTTCCCTCAAAGCAGCGAGTTTTGCAGTTAAAAGCCAATGGAGATGGACTGAGATGTTCATCTCCTTCAGAGCCTTATTTAACAACAGGGTGCAGTGATTTAAAAATCATTATTTACATCAAGTTTCCTGCTGATACTTCTTCACATATTTCTTCAAACAATGGTGAAAATCTGATAATTAAGACATGCTAATTTACAGCTCAGTACAGGCTTTTACAACATCTAGGAGGGTGTACTTTGTGTAATTTTTGAGATAACTTGATTTTTATTAATTTAGGAAATAATACATAATACTCATTACCTGTGTCAAGCTGCAGATGCAGCAGCAGTACATTAGGAACTTTAAGAACTAAATCACACCCACAAAAATAGTAGCGCTTATACTTAATTAAACTAAATCTTAAAACTTACATAAATGTTTCAGATTTGCAATTGCAGCAGTCTCCTGAGTTGCTGGCTGATGGCTGTCCTTAATCTTTTTTTTTATTTCAAATTTTATTATCTGTAACAGACAAGTCCTCAGAATACTAAACGTACAGGCTACGTCTACATTGGCGCGCTTTTGCGCGAAAGCTATGCAAATGAGGCTT